>CM031950.1:37185458-37214844 GCA_018749465.1 Paracanthobrama guichenoti | reverse complement strand
CTCCCAAATATATCTGCCTGGGTCCCTACGCACAGTGAAAAGGGCACAGACTGCAGTTCAGATGTTCCACACTTGAGGTTCAGCGAGTGTAGTCTGGACTATGGTGTCCCCCAGACCAGTAGCATGTTATGGAACCCAGGAGGTGCGCTCCTGCTGAAGTAAAGGAGGCCAGAGAGTATCACGCCAGACAGGAGTCAACACCTGGCCGTTACTTGAAGTTGAAGTTGAAGTTTATTTGTCATTACACATGTACAAGTACAGTACTCTTGAGAATGAAGTTTTAGGCAAGCCTCCGGGCCGCCTTGATTATTCAGTAGCCGCCCTCGGCTCTCAGAAATACAAAGAATGCGTTACTTAGCAAGCATTACACACCAAACACAACAGAAAACATAAACATAAACATAAATAAACATGACAGTACCGTGGTCACGTGGTAGGATTTTGTATGGAGTGGGAGAGAGATGAATAAACAGGCAGGCGGTTGGAGAGGGTGGGATCGGGTGGGGATTGCATATGCCTATCAGTGCAGTGAGTCTGAGATTGTGTTGTGTGAGAATGTTAGCCATAACTTCAGATGTTTTCCCAGAAGTTCAGTTCTATGTTTTGTCCTTGAAGGGAGATAAGGCAGTGCACAGGGGAAGATAGCAGATGAAGCTGTCAGGCTGACCTCCCAACGAGAGATAGGGACCAAGTGAGGTTCGTTGGGCTGAAGTTGATTAGGTCAGGCGCAAATACAATTTATTATTTTTAATCCATTTGATGATCTTCGGTAATTTATCCGGATCATAATCAATCAATCAGATCTGGTCACTCCACAGCATTGCACGTCCGGTCTGTGCAGTTTCCTAGACATTCGTCAGCCTCATGGCCAGACCCGGTTACAGTCCGTAAAAGTTCACGATCTGACCCCACGATGGAGCCCACTCTACCCTGCGTATCCGCAGTCGGACTCTGCGTTATTGCGATTCAGTTCCTCAATTCTTCATCACTTTCTGATCTAATTCCCTTCAAACGGTCACACACAGCGAAGCATTCTTTAATTTCCACAGACAGCGGCTGGGTGAATTTGCTTTTGCAGCTGTCTTACCAAATCTTCCGATAGGTCAGGGCAATCCCAAAGCCAAAGAATAGGAACCCGCCATCAATAATCCAATCATGTATAAATCTTCCCGCATCCTCCACGGACAGAGCCTCCAGGCACAGGACTTGCCAGTTGTTCCATCGTCCCTCCATTACCCTCGCGGCAAAGAGTCCGTCCGGGCGAATTAGATTCTCGAGACACCCTTCGCCAGTGAGAAAATTTTAGCCGATTGCGCTGATTGACCAGTTAATCAATTCCATTTCAGTATTTTCAAAGAGTCCAGCAAAGCAGCAGTCAGAGAGAAAGAGAAAGAGGCGAAACACTAGACAAAACTAAAACAAGCGAGCCAGCAGGAACAGAAGGAAGAAAACACGTCTGCACGGATAGAAGGACAGAAAGGATGAAGACTTCATTGTTCCCAAAAGGATGGGGATTCGTCCCATAATAGATCTGAAGCACTTGAATTGTTCTCTGAGGAGATTCAGTTGCAAGATGCTGATCATCTTTGTACTGAATTATATCGATGAGTGGCTGGAAACTGGCCCAGCCGTGCGAGATGGCAGTTCGGCATCAAGATGTTGAGACTGAACCGAAGAAGTGTTGACGCCATCCCAGAGGACTACATTCCTGGGGTTGTATGGGACACCGACCACGATGCAGGCCCGAATGTCACAGCGTGTATCAAGTCCGCTGGGTGGAAGTCTCAACCCAATAGAAGCTAGGCCACAGCCTTGCTGTAAACAGTTCAGAACTGCTGGGTCTCATGGTAGCAGCGTCCAAGCGTATTTACGTTTGGCCTGCTATGCATGAGATGGCTGTGATGGTGGCTGGGGACCAGGGGTTTTCCTTGAGAGAGTAGTTCTGTATGATCAAATGCAGCATGGGTCCTTCATTCCTAAATCATATACTGGAAGAAACCTTGGTTCCTGTCCCAAGGTCCAGTGTTGGGCATCATGTTGCTGGAAGATTATTTCAACACGCCTTGCAAGAGGTCTGTGGGAGACCTGGCATTCCTATGACATAAATTGTCTGGAAATGTTGGTAGTCTACAAAGCTCTGAGGAGCTTTTTCCCGAACCTCCGCAGCCACCACATGTCACAATCGATCCGACAATATGTCTGTAGTATTGTATCTGAATCACCGGGGAGTCTGAGGAGTCACGCTCTCTATGCAGGTTGATTGGCTCACAGATCCTCCTGTGGTCCCAGAAACTGTCATCTCTCAGGTGATGCGTCCCGGGACCAGAACCAGGAGTGAGCGTCCTGTCGAGGCGGGGACTGAGGCCGGGAGTAGTGACTCCGCAGAGTGGTGGAGGTCATGTGAGAGAGTTAGGCCCAGTGGAGGTGGATCTATTTGCGTCTCGAGAGATGTCCCACTGTCTCTGTGGTTCTCTCTCAGCCTGGGCGCGCCATGACTCAGATGTGGCGAGGCTGTGTCTGTATCATTTCCCGATTGCTCTGCTCCGGGAGTTCTGGGCCAGGTCTGCCGGGAGGGATCAGCCTATAGTAGGACCCCGTTGGCCACGACCGTGCTAGTTCTCTGACATCCTATGCTCCTAGGCGGCCTCCCGCTGGCAGGACCCTTTGAGAGGGATCTGCCGTCTCAGGCAGGGGCATGATTTTCCACCCCTGGCTGGAGTTGGCCAGAACCTCTGGGTCTGGCCCTTGAGAGGCCGATACTTAAGGATGGCTTGTCCCAGCGGGCGTCGTCGAGACCATACTCAGTTCAGGAGTTCCTTCTCTTGAGAAACTGTACAGCCTGAAATGGAATGTCTTTCCACTTGGGTGTAGAAGAGCAGGTAGACCCAGTTAACTGCCCTGTTGCGGCAGTACTGGAGTTTCTCTGCAGTCAAACCCATCCACTCTTAAGGTGTATGCTGTGGAGCTTTCCACTCGCCAGTAGATGATGGACCTTTGAGGAGGCATCGGCATCTGGTTGTGCAGTTCCTCCGTGGGGCATGGAGGATGAGGTCCTTGCGCAGCTCGCTCCAGGGTCCCAACCTGGGACTTGGCAGTGGTACTTAAAGGTTGGCTGAGGCCCCCTTTGGGCCACTGAAGTCAGCCTGAGGCAAAGATCCTGACCCATAAGATGGCTTTTCTCTGGCCATCACTTCTCTGAAAGCAGATAGAATTGCCTCAGGCCTTGGTAGTTACGCCAGCCTGCCTGGGAGTACCCTAGTGGTGTCAGAAGCCATCTTGTACCTAGGCTGGGATTTGTGCCCAGGTGCCATCAGTGGGATGTGGTCAGCGTGATTCTTCCAGGCATTCCATCCTCTGCCTCACATGACAGCAAGAAGGAAGCCAGACTTCACCTGCTCTGCCCAGTTGGGAATTGAGGATCTACCTGGAGAGAGTCTACACAGTGGAGAAAGTGGACCAGCTGCTGGTATGCTTTGGCTCACCCAGAAAGACTGCCTGCTACCAAGTGGACAATCATTAATCAGATTGTCAGGCTAACCATAGTTTTATCGGTCGCAACTTGCCTTCACCTATGGCCGTGAGGCTCATTCCACGAAGAGTCATGGCCTCCTCGGCAGCCCTCGCTTCAGGGTGGGGCACCCCACGCACCTTCATCAGGTTGCTGGTCTGAATCTCACTGCGTGCACAGTGCCAGGGTGCTTGCACTCCTAAGTGTGCCTGGAGACAGATTTACACCCCTAGGTCAGGCGTGATTCGGTGTGGCATGAGTGGTATGCTAAGTGTTATTAGATGCAGTGCTAGTTCCTCGAGGGAACCTCTCGGGTTATAACTATAACCTTGTTTCCTGAGAGAGCGAGACACTGCGTCTTGCACGCCACACCTCATCATGTGGGAGCGCCTGGCCTTCATACATACGAGCTATCTATACTATGTGCCACCGTCAACTTTTGTAGCTTCTGGATATGCAGTCACATACTACGTCATGGCGCGTAATTTTTAGTAATTTTTTCAACTCAATAATTTTTTTCTAGTATTTTAGACAGAAATGGAAGAGATTCTGAAATGGGCCTACTAATTCATTTGGATACAGATTTGGTTTCTTAATGAGGAGGTTTAATAACTGCCATCTTGAACTGTCTTGGGACATGACCTAGACATAAAGATGAATTAATAATATTGAGAAGAGGCTCTTCTGCTACAGGTAACAACTCTTTTAGTAGTTTTAGTTGGTACTGGTTCTAATAAACATATTATTGGTTTAGAAGCAATCCTTAGGGCCAAGGTTATGTTAGTAACTAAATCACCGGCTCCTTCCGATACTTCACTCATAATGCTGACTAGAATTCTTTGGGGAACCCAGTACAATCCATGCGCGCTGTGGCTGCCCTGGTCGTGCACTGGGACATGCATTGGAGTCACAATGGAAGATATAATGAGATGAGTTCACAGAGAGGTCTGCAAATCTGGTGAAAGTGGATGGTGAGGATCAGCCAGCTGTAGCAAAGATATCGCCAATGTGCACACCACTGGACCATGCCCAAGATGAGGCCATGCCTCTGTGGATTATTTTTTTGTATGCCTGTGCTCTTTTCTCTCCTTTGCTCTGGTTTCCACATTCTGCGCTTGCATTTCCAAAAGTTGCGTTTCATACTGCAAATCAGGAATGAGTCTTAGCATCACCATCAGTCCACTAGTTCTAGATTGACCGGCTCATCCTCAGCCAATCAATCGAAGAGGGAAGTTAGCGTCCACTCTAATCAGTTCCAATACTGCGGCTGTTGAGCAAAAATCTAATGACAACTTTTGAAACAAAGCACAGAATGTAGAGCTAAGGCAAGGGAGGAAAGAGCCTGTTTTATGTAATAAGAACAGAAACGCCATGATTTTGTGGCTGCGATTCAGATAATTTTGAATTCGTAGTTCAGTTTTGAACAATATAATTTTAAACTTGTTTAAAAGTTTGATTCACGTTTATTATTTTAATTCCATGACTGTGTTTGTTTGTGATTCTAGTTAAATTTGCATTGATTTTCCAGTTTTGTGCATTATATTTTCACGTGTTTTTAAAATTTTGATTCACGCTTATTATTTTTGATGCATGACTGCAGCCATTAGTGGGCGAGAATCTGATCCATAGAAAGGTCCTATCAGAGAATAGGATGAAGCGATTTGGCTATCTTGATTCCTTCAAGAAACTAACAACTAGAAGTAGTTTCTGCCTACACGGACTGAGTCGACTATCAGTGTGAAGCATACGCCGATATAGCCACCACATACACTTTAAACATACAGAGGGCCGGTGCAACCCTTGTCCAACAGCTCTTGAAGGAAGTATTTTTTTGCATTTATTTTCACTAGCGCTCTTGCAGCACCATACACTATATTGAGACTTTCTCTGTGATTCACAGTTTTAAATCCATATTATTTGTTCTGTCATTGATGGGAGAAAATCTGTTTGCTTATAGCAGTAGCTTGTGACCCGTATGAGTTTTGCATGGTGGGCGTAGATAGTAGCGAGAGTGCACTTGTGGCAGTGACTAGTGTTTTGTGAATAAAACAGAATGCAATGATGTGGAAGTTTCAAATTTCAATATTTTATTCAGAATACAACATAGATGACATATCAAATGTTTAAACTGAGAAAATGTATCATTTAAAGGGAAAAATAAGTTGATTTTAAATTTCATGGCATCAACACATCTCAAAAAGTTGGGACAAGGCCATGTTTCCCACTGTGTGGCATCCCCTCTTCTTTTTACTAACAGTCTGCAAGCGTCTGGGGACTGAGAGACAAGTTGCTCAAGTTTAGGAATAGGAATGTTGTCCCATTCTTGTCTAATACAGGCTTCTAGTTGCTCAACTGTCTTAGGTCTTCTTTGTGGCATCTTCCTCTTTATGATGCGCCAAATGTTTTTCTATGGGTGAAAGATCTGGACTGCAGGCTGGCCATTTCAGTACCCCGGATCCTTCTTCTCTGCAGCCATGATGTTGTAATTGATGCAGTATGTGGTCTGGCATTGTCATGTTGGAAAATGCAAGGTCTTCCCTGAAAGAGAGCGACGTCTGGATGGGAGCATATGTTGTTCTAGAACTTGGATATACCTTTCAGCATTGATGGTGCCTTTCCAGATGTGTAAGCTGCCCATGCCACACACTCATGCAACCCCATCCCATCAGAGATGCAGGCTTCTGAACTGGCGCTGAGAACAACTTAGGTTGTCCTTGTCCTCTTTAGTCCGGATGACATGGCGTCCCAGTTTTCCAAAAGAACTTCAAATTTTGATTTGGTCTGACCACAGAACAGTTTCCACTTTGCCACAGTCCATTTTAAATGAGCCTTGGCCCAGAGAAAAGCGCCTGCGCTTCTGGATCATGTTTAGATATGGCTTCTTTTTGACCTATAGAGTTTTAGCCCGACAACGGCGAATGGCCTGATGGATTGTGTTCACCGACAATGTTTTCTCAGAAGTATTCCTGAGCCCATGTTGTGATTTCCATTACAGTAGCATTCCTGTATGTGATGCAGTGCCGTCTAAGGGCCCGAAGATCACGGGCATCCAGTATGGTTTTCCGGCCTTGACCCCTTACGCACAAGAGGGTGTTCCAGATTCTCTGAATCTTTGGATGATATTATGCACTGTAGATGATGATAACTTCAAACTCTTTGCAGTGTTTCTCTGAGAAACTCCTTTTCTGATATTGCTCCCAGTATTTTTGGCCAGCAGCATTGGGGGTGGTGATCCTCTGCCCATCTTGACTTCTGAGAGACACTGCCACTCTGGAGGCTCTTTTATACCCAATCATGTTGCCAATTGACCTAATAAATTTGCAAATTAGTCCTCAGCCTTATGTACATTTAACTTTCCAGCCTCTGCTTACTACCTGTCCCAACTTTTTTTTTTTTTGGAATGTGTAAGCTCTCCTTGAAATCAAAATGAGCCAATTTTGGCATGACATTTCAAAATGTCTCACTTTCAACATTTGATATATTATCTACTCACCTTAAGGATTATTAGGAACACCTGTTAAATTTCTCATTAATTCAATTATCTAATCAACCAACCAATCACATGTGCAATTGCTTCAATGCATTTAGGGGGTGTGGTTCTGGTCAAGACAATCTCCTGAACTCCAAACTGAATGTCAGGAGAATGGGAAAAGAAAGGTGATTTAAGCAATTTTAGGCGTGGCATGGTTATTTGGTGCCAGGCCGGGCCGGTCTGAGTATTCCACAATCTGCTCAGTTACTGGGATTTTCGCACAACCATTTCTAGGGTTTACAAAGAATGGTGTGAAAAGGAAAACATCAGTATCACGTGGCTTGATCCTGTGGCGAAAATGCCTTGCTGATGCTAGAGGTCAGAGGAGAATGGGCCAACTGATTCAAGCTGATAGAAGAGCAGCTTTGACTGGAAATAACCACTCATTACAACCGAGAGTATGCAGCAAAGCATTTTGTGGAAGCCACAACACGCACAACCTTGAGGAGGATGGGCTACAACAGCAGAAGACCCCACGGGTACCACTCATCTCCCACTACAAAAGGAAAAAGAGGCTACAATTTGCACAGCTCACAAGAATTGTACAGTTGAAGACTGGAAAAATGTTGCCTGGTCTGATGAGTCTCTCAATTTCTGTTGAGACATTCAGATGGTAGAGTCAGAATTTGCCAGTGTAAACAGAATGGAGAACATGGATCCATCATGCCTTGTTACCACTGTGCAGGCTGGTGGTGGTGGTGTAATAGTTGTGGGGATGTTTTTCTTACAGCACACTTTGGGCCCCTTCGTGCCAATTGGGCATCGTTTAAATACTTTGCAGCCTACCTGAGCATTGTTTCTGACCATGTCCATCCCTTTATGACCCCGTGTACCCACATTCTCTGATGGCTACTTCCAGCAGGATAATGCACCATGTCACAAAGCTTGAATCATTTCAAATTGGTTTCTTGAACACAACAATGAGTTCACTGTACTAAAATGGCCCCACAGTCACCAGATCTCAACCCAATAGAAGCATCTTTTGGGATGTGTGGTGGAATAGAACCGTGCCCTGGATGTGCATCCCACAAATCTCCATCAACTGCAAGATGCTATCCTATCAATATGGAGCCAACATTTTCTAAAGAATGCTTTCAGCACCTTGTTGAATCAATGCCACGCCAGAATTAAGGGAGTTCTGAAGGCAAAGGGGTCAAACACAGTATTAGTATGGTGTTCCTAATAATCCTTTAGGTAGTGTATATTCTATTAGATTAATAGTAAAGCGTGCGCATGATTTAGCCTACCTAATTTTTACTGCATGTCATGTGCGGGGCTCCGTAGAATAAGGTGGATAAGCAGGAAGATAAGATGGTAATGATGAACAAGGTGAAATGAGTAACTGGTGGAATGATCTATGATGGACAACAGAACAGTAACACCTGACTTCACCTGCTGGTCAGAGCAGAACAGCAGGACCTAGAAAAACCAACAAGAGAGAAGAGAGAGACTGAAATAGAGATTACAGTATAACGTGAAAGGATATTATAATAGGAAATGTCATATATTACAAATATATTGGAAATAAAGAGCTACAGGAAAGCTCAAACAATAAAAAGAACAAGTGTAATGCACTAAAGAGGCAGTTTGCAGTAGTCTAGGGGAAATCTAAAGACGCACTCCAGCGGCAGCTAATATAATCTGCAGCCGGGGCATCTAGCAACTCTCCGTTGGCTTGCGAGCTGAAAAACAAACTCTAGTCAGGCCAGTTACGCCGTGTACTTAGCCGTCGATTGGGTGGCCCTTAACATAATGACAGCAGGTTGCGAGCGGTTCCGCGCGTACTTGAAAACAAAAAGCTGGGCTGAACAGCGGTCTTTCAAATCGGCTTGGCGCAACTCTGGAAGACTTGAGTTAAGCTTTTTTTTTGAAAAAGAACAAAGAAACTGGCACTGAAGTCATTCTTAAAAAGAAAGATGTGTTCGGAGTTTTGCCGACTGGATACGGCAAAGGTTTGATCTATCAGCTAAAGCTCGGCTTCACCTTCTTCGTTGCTCTGGTTGGTTGTGGCGCTATCCTGGTATTGTGCAGGAGGGAATCTGAAAGACAACCATTTATCCGCCCCTCGGATTGAGCCCTACCAATGATGTATTCCCAGACCCAACATCTTGATGTGGGTCTGGCTTATCGGAAACTAAGTTTGCAGTCTAAGATAGGAAAAAGCATGAAATATATGATTTTACAAACTCTTATTTGTCTTATTAATTTGTTTATTTTAAGTTTCATGTTTAATTGTTTATACAGTACAGCACACTCTTTAATCATCTGAGGATGATCTGACATTCTCTTTTGTTTGTTTCAATGGGGAAATTATTTTGCTTAAATATTTGAATTCTCACATTTATCGAAAGTTTAAAAAAAACAAGAATAAAATTGTAATTTCTATTTGATGAAAACAAATGTAAGTGAAAAACAAATCCTAGAAATCACCAATTGAGATCTACTTGATCCAATTCTTTTTAAATTAGTGAAAGAGAATTATAAAGGATACACTTGATGTAAGTAATACAATCTTAAGATCATAATGTAGTAATTTTACATAAGAAATTTGTTACAATTTGAACTCACCAAAAACATGTCATGTTTTTCATTATTGTAAAAGTAAAAAAAAAAATGCATTCCCTTACAGTTCAATTTAAAAATCTAAATCCTGTCTTAAAGAGGTTTAGTTCACTTCAAAATAAAAATTTCCTGATAATTTACTCACCCCCATTTCATCTAAGAGGTTCATGTCTTTCTTTGTACCTTTATTTTTGTAAAGGTGTTTGATTTAGTCTTTGCTCGTTCATTTTAACACTGGGTTGGTACTTCCACCTACGTCACGCAGCGTGACCTTTCCAATGTGATGGCGTCATCGTGTCGTGCAAATTAAAAGTATATTTTATTTTTTTAGGAAAATGACTGATCCAAAGCCCTTTGAAACTGCGATTTGGACCCTTCAACCTGTTGGTTGCAACTGAAGTCCATTATGTGGAGAGAAAAAACCTGGAATGTTTTCCTTAAACTTAATTTCTTTTCAGCTGAAGAAAGAAAGATATAAACATCTTGGATGAGATGGGGTTAGAAAATTATCAGGAAATCATCATTTTGAAATGAACTAATGCCCATTTAAACTACCTCAAAATGCAACAGATTTAAATATGAATGCGATAATTATTATTATTATTATTATTATTTATATTTTTATTATTAAACAAAGCATTGGTATTCTTTATAGTACATTTAAACAAATTAAATCCAGTCTTAACCTGCCTACAAATCCACCAGATTACTGATACTGCTACTACTACTACTAAAGGTGTAAAAAGTTATTTATCTTTCTTTCTTTTTTAACATCACAAAACCCAACAGTTTTAGCAGGGATGTATTTGTACTGTATTTTCAACTCACACACTGACACACTCACACAGAATCTACAACAACAGAATATACAACAGCTGGAACTACAACAGCAGAGATCTACAACAGCAGAATATACAACAACTGGAACTACAACGGCAGAATCTACAACAGCAGAATCTACAACAGCAGAATCTACAACAGCAGAATCTACAACAGCAGAATATACAACAGCAGAATATACAACAGCAGAATCTACAACACTAGACTCTACAACAGCAGAATATACAACACCAGAATCTACAACAACTGAAACTACAACAGCCAGAATCTACAACACCAGAATCTACAACAACTGAAACTACAACAGCAGAATATACAACACCAGAATATACAACAACAGAATATACAACACCAGACTCTACAACAGCAGAATATACAACACTAGACTCTACAACAGCAGAATATACAACACTAGACTCTACAACAGCAGAATATACAACAGCAGAATCTACAACAACTGGAACTACAACACTAGAATCTACAACACCAGAATATACAACAACTGGAACTACAACCAGAATCTACAACAACCAGAATATACAACAACTGGAAACTACAACAGCAGAATCTAAAACAGCAGAATATACAACAACTGGAACTACAACAGCAGAATCTACAACAGCCAGAATATACAACAACTGGAACTACAACACCAGAATCTACAACAACTGGAACTACAACAGCAGAATATAACAACTGCAACTACAACACACAGAGATCTACAACAACTGCAACTACAACACCAGAATCTACAACAGCAGAATATACAACACTAGACTCTACAACAGCCAGAATATACAACAGCAGAATCTACAACAACTGAAACTACAACACAGAATTTACAACAACTGAAACTACAACACCAGAATCTACAACATTGAATCTACAACACAGAATTCTACAACACCAGAATCTACACACATCTACAACAGAATATACAACAACTGGAACTACAACAGCAGAATATACAACAACTGGAACTACAACAGCAGAATATACAACAACTGAAACTACAACAGCAGAATCTACAACATCCAGAATATACAACAACTGGAACTACAACTTCCAGAATCTACAACACCAGAATCTACAACAACTGGAACTACAACAGCAGAATCTACAGCAGCAGAATATACAACACTAGACTCTACAACAGCAGAATATACAACAGCAGAATCTACAACAACTGAAACTACAACAAGCCAGAATCTACAACAACCCAGAATATACACACACTAGACTCTGCAGAATCAACAGCAGAATATACAACAGCAGAATCTACAACAACTGAAACTACAACAGCAGAATCTACAACACAGAATATACAACAGCAGAATCTACAACACCAGAATATACAACACCAGAATCTACAACAACTGAAACTACAGCAGCAGAATCTACAACACCAGAATATACAACACTAGACTCTACAACAACCAGAATATACAACACTAGACTCTACAACAGCAGAATATACAACAGCAGAATCTACAGCAGCAGAATATCCATGCAGCAGAATCTACAACAACTGAAACTACAACAACAGAATCTACAACTTTTGGAATAATACAACAACTGGAACTACAACAGCAGAATCTACAACACCAGAATATACAACAACTGGAACTACAACACCAGAATCTACAACACCAGAATCTACAACAACTGGAACTACAACACCAGAATCTACAACACCAGAATATACAACAACAGAATCTACAACACCAGAATATACAACAACTGGAACTACAACACCAGAATCTACAACACAGAATATACAACAACTGGAACTACAACTTCCAGAATCTACAACACCAGAATATACAACAGCAGAATCTACAACACCAGAATATACAACAACTGGAACTACAACACCAGAATCTCGACCGGTAGTATATTGTGTATTGATTAATGTATGAGCAAATCACATCCATGTTATGTGTTTGTGATGCATGTAAATAATTTAAAATAATTTATAAAGCCATAAAGGCTATTATATTTTGAGCTATATTACAAAAGGTGATTTAGCCATTGTACACAGTCAAAGGTAATCAGAGCCATGCTTTCATACTTGGCCACAATGCTATTTCATTATACAGAGAATATAAATACAATGATGGGGACACTAAGGTAAATTAAATTGAAATTAAGTCTATGACATTACTAATACATTTTCAATACGTTTTTCTGTCTTTTTTTTTTTTTTCTTTTCTTTTTTTCAGACAATGACATCAATATTCCAAGCCAATTTTATCCATTTGGAACTGAAGACTCAGTGAATGGGCGCATTGATGATGGGAGTTCATCCGTTATATACCTCCAGCAGCCATTTATATTTTTTTGGGCAAACATATAGTAAATTTATGTAAAGTTAATCTGATATGAGAGGATATTGGATTATGAGTGTCTATGTTAATACACATTTGTACTCCTGGAGAAAAAGTAAATGAGGAAAATGAATTTAATGCAGTTTAAATTACTGTTATAAACAATATTGCATCTTTTATAGAATTCTGCAATGATAATCAGTCCTCTTCTAGTTTCAGGTTAACTAACAATGGACACTTGACTTTTGACGGGGCATGGTACAGCTACACTCCATATATACAGGTTCCCAGCTTATGGAGGGAAAGATCTCATTGCTCCATTCTGGACAGAATATATGACAACCGTTGGAATGGTGTTATCTCATATCAACAGTACACCTCTGGCAGTGTCACTTACACAGGCGACCCAAGACATAGCTGTAAGACAGCTGCCAAGCAAATTCACCCAGCACCGCTGTCTGTGAAATTAAACAATGCTTCGGGGTTCTGTGTGACCGTTTGAAGAATTAGATCAACGAAAGTATTAGGATTTGAGGAATTCTGAACCGTAACAAGTTTGTTTTAGTCCGGACTGCTTGGATACGCGGGAAGAAGTGGGCTCTATATCGGGAATCAGATCGGTGAACTTTTACGGACTGTAACCGGTCTGGCCATGAGGCTGGGCGGCTAATGTCTGGGAAACTGCACAGACGGGACCAGTGCTGAGGACCAGATCTGATTGATTGATTATGATCCGGACGATTACGAAGATCATCAAGTGGATTAAAAAATAATAAATTGTATTTGCCTGACCCTAATCAACTAGCCCAGCAGACCTCACTTGGTCCCTATCTCTCGACTGAGGGTCCAGCCAGACAGCTGTCTGCTATCTATCTTCCCTGTGCACTGCCTTGGGCCTTCAGGATACAACCGCATAGGAACTGAACTTCGAAAACATCTGAAGTTATGGCTAACATTCTCACACAACACAATCTCAGACTCACTTCACTTTCCATACTACAACCTACGATCCCACCCCCTCCAACCGTCTGCCTGTTTTATCTATCTCACTCTCCCTCCATACAAAAAATCCCATCACGTGACCACGTGTGTACTGTATCATGTTTATGTTATGTTTACATGTTTTGTTGTGTTTGCTATGTAATGCTTCATGCATTCTTGTATTTCTGGAGGAGCGTAAGCGCGACGCCTGAATGTCGACTCACTGCGGCCGGGCTTGCTCCCAAACTTCATTTCGTTATACTGTACTTGTGTACATGTGTAATGACCAGAATAAACTTCAACTTCAACTTCAACTTACATAAACCAGTACTTCCCTGACTTGAGTTTCTCTGCTTCATGGGTCTTTGTTGCAACATGGGATAGAGGATTGCATACTACTCCCAATTCAGAACAGTAGTAGTCAGTTTGATATCATGAAAAGCCCATGTGCCCATTTAAAAGAAATCAGGTATACCATGTTTTTGCCACTTCACTAGAAATTCAAACTGGTGTTTGTCTTTTTAAGAAACATCTTTTGCAGAAGTGGTTTTGATTTCAAATGGCCGTCTCCATTTGTTGTGATGAACTAGAGTGCAATAGTGCTCAATTCGCAACGATATGTACAGGTATGCACAAGATATTTATTTATTTATTTATTTATTTATTTATTTATTTATTTATTTATTTATTTATTTGTGTACAATTACATTTGTACGTTACAAATAACTGAATAGTGTTAATAAAGAAAATTGATGTTTTAAGTAAAATGTTTGAGGGTTTTAAAACAACACATTGCAATACAGTTAAGATAAGTACAGTTTTAATTTATGTGATCCAAAGATATAATGCTCATATGTGCATCCCACAGATCTCAAACTGACTGTCAGATTGCTACAAATGTCTCAATGCAAGAACAAAATATATAGGTAATGCTTTAAATTACATCCGGAGAGCAAATTGAAAAAAAAAATTACAGCGTAACTTTTTAGTAATTATAGTGTAATAAAAGTACTTAGTGTGTGTAGGTATAAAGGGAACAATATAAATAATATCTGGGAAATTAACAAACTATATATACTATAGTATTTTTTAATTAAGGCAAAGGCAAGGCAAGTTTATTCTATAGCACATTTCATACACAGTGTGCAATTCAAAATGCTTTATTTAGAAATGGAATTAAAATATTTCCTGAGGAAAAAACAAAACAAAAACATCTCTCCCCATTCTTCCACCTAGATGCCTTAACAAAATAATAAAATAAAAATAAAAAGGATAATTAAAACAGTTATAATAAATTAGTGAAATAAATAAAAACATAATACAGAATACAGAAAAAAATAAAATAAAATAAAAAAAGGTAAAAAAGATGCAGAGCGTTTTCCAGTGGAGTACAATAATGTAACACGCCACGTCAAGCGTCTGTCGTAAGTTGTGTTTACAAAATTTGCTCATATGACAGGAAAATCTTTCACTGCCTTTTAGAATTAAAGAGTTGTTCACCCTGAAATGAAAATAAAAGTCATCTTTTACTCACCCTGCTGTTGTTCAATGCCCGAGCGTGTCCTTCTATCTTGTTCGGACCTCAAAATGTGAAATTTTGACTGAAAAACGACCTGCACACGCTCCTTAATATAATGGCAGTGAATGTCGACCATGCTAAAACTTTACAAAAAAGATACCCAGAAGTATCATGTAATGATACAGTGAGATCAAGACAGCTGCCATATATCGTTACACCCCTAAAGTGTTCAGGAGGCATACTATAAGGTAATTTTGTGGGACATCACGTGACTTCACTTCAGGATAAACATCGATACACTGACATTGCACTGCACTTTCTGTTTCCTCGTTGTTGCAGTGTAACAACCTGTTATAAACCTGTTTGCACATTATACTCTTTATACAGCCTTTTGTTAACCACATATTTATAAGTACCACAGTTTTACTCACTGCTTGCGTTCATTTTACTTCCACGGATTTTTTTAGGGCCTGAAACTTTTATTTTTTAAACTATTTATATGGATAAATTATATATATATATATATATATATATATATATATATATATATATATATATATATATATATATATATATATAATAGCTCCTATATATATATATATATATATATATATATATATATATATATATATATATATATATATATATATAGGCATATATATTATATAGTATTTATTATTGCTATTTCTATTTATGAATTTCACATTCACTACACTGCTTGCGTGAATACAGTGTGCTTAGTTCTGAAACCTGTGCAACCTCTTTAATTAATCGTTTTTGAGTTGGTTTCAGTGGTTTCGTGTAATGCACTGCGGATATTTCTTGAGACAAAGGAAAAAAAAAGATTGGATAGGGAAAGCTCTGGGCGATGTGGCAATGGCGTTCTAAGCTATATCTTGATTTTGTTTTCTGTTTAATTGACAGTTGTTTTGCCAATACTAATGACACAGCATTTCAATCTTTTGTTTGTATAAATCAAGTATAACCTTTACAAGTTGATTGGCGAAAGCATCAACCCACTCCTGTACATCCTTTACATAATCAGGCGATGATCTCTTCTCAGTGCAGTGAGCTGTAAAGTCACAAGATGCGTAATTAAAAAATAGATGTTGTGTAACATGCGTTGGTAAGAAGATGCTGTGCTGTAGTAAAGCATTGCAGGCTCGTCAAAACAGAATGTAGCTTTTGAGTAGCTCTACACAGCTACTCGCTGGAAAAGTAGACTTTCTACTTTTTCTACTTGTTTGCTACTGGAAAAGCTACACTGTTTTAAAAGGCAACTGAGGTACTGTTAAGTTGCTGAAAATGTAGTTCTAACGTTTCTAATGTAGAAAAAGTTAGTAACATCGCTACTTGTAGTTAGCTACTCCCCAACACAGACAGTCTATTATTACTCTGAGTGTTAGTTGACATTTAGGTACAACATTACTTAGTCAACAGAGATGTCTAAAGGGACCATCAAAATAAAGTGTTACCAATAAGTATTCATATTATGTGCATTATTTATGCCTAACAAATCAGACATCTGGATGTCTTCCTTATCACTAGGCTGGTTATGACACCATCGACTCAAGTCACCATTTCTCAAGTACTGGATCACTCCAGAAATGACATCACAAGCCTACCATACAGCAGCAGTAATGTCAATGTGTCAGGCAGATGGGCCTTCAGAACAGATCATGGAACAACGTGGCTGTCGATTTAATGGTAAAAAGCTGCTTCCTGATTGCTTTCTATTTGCTGTTTACAGTAAGCCTATAAATGACCTATTCAAATGTGATTATACCATGTTAGTAGGCCTTCCAGGTCAAGCCTTCCAGCAATTACACAAAATTATTTGTAGTGTTTATATCCATAAACTCTTGTGTAATAGGTTTTCCAGTGCAGCTGGAGACTCCTTCTGGAATGATGCCACCTGTCAGCAGAGATACCTGTACCAGAAGTGGCCTCCAGTGCAGATTTGGGCCCTGTTACTTATTCCCAAGCTTGTCGTCCAGCAGCTTTCCAATACTCTTGTCAGAACATTCCAGAGGCAAACATGCACCATCTCTGGTGATCCTCCACTACTACACCTTTGACAATCAGATATTTCACTTTCAAAGGAACCTGCCGCATATGTTCTGTCTGAGGTTAAGTAATGCCTCTATGGCTTTCCATTTATAGAACATATTTTTATAAAATTAGGAATCCTTTACTGATTCTGAATTTTTGTCATTGTTCAGGCTTGTGGAAATGGTTTTGCCATACTATCGCATTGAGGGGCAAAAATGAGCATCGGGTACACGTGTGTCATGGACTCGGATGGTCAAGTTTTTGTCTATAATGAAAAGAAAGTGAATTGGTCAAAAGATCACAATCAGCCAGGCAAAGGTAATTATCACTGTATTGCTGTAATGTTGATTTCAGTTCAGCCATCCATCCATATTCCAAATGTTTTTTGGTTTGTCAACATTAGCAAGGTTAGCAAGGACTTTTCGAGCAACACCATTAACCCTCCACAATGGCTCCATCCAAGTCTATCAGTCAGGTTTTTCCTTGGCCATCAGCACAGACTTTGGTCTCCTGGTGACCTATGATGCATACAGCTATGTCACCATCTCTGTACCATATGACTACCAGAATGCCACATGTGGTCTGTGTAGAACTATAACCTACATCCTGAAGGATGACTTCCCGTTCAGTCTCCGGAGAGATCTTGAGCTCGGATGTTGACTTTGCCAACTCTTGGAAGGTAGAGGACACAGATCCTGAATGCCATGATGTCAGGTGCACAGGTCTCGCTTGTGCAGTTTGTACCAACAGTGAAATGAGCCTTTACAGTGAGCACGAACCACTGTGGAGATCCTAGGAGATGTTTGGGGCCTTTGCTTCTTGCCACTCTGTGTTTCACCACAGACTTACACAGAGAACTGCATCTATGATCTTTGCTTGGGAGGAAGGTACCAGCCTATTCTGTGCCAGAGCTCTCAGTGTGTATTCTGCTCAATGCCAACAACAGGGTGTACAACTTGGACAGTGGAGACAACCAGGCTTTTGTGGTAAGTGCGTTGTGTATGTCTTTATTAGAAGTAAATTTGGCATTCAACAAATGCTTAAATATTTGTGCAAGGTGAAAGACCCAGAGTTTGATACGTTTCTTATTTCTGCACTCCATTTCCAGAAATTATATGCCCTGATAGTCACAGTCATTTTGAGTCCAACGGAACAAGCTGCCCTGCAACTTGCCTAGCAACCCATCTGCCCCAATAAACTGTCCCTTGCCAAACCAAAGAGAGCTGTATTTGTAATGATGGGTACGTCCTCAGTGCTGGGCAATGTGTGCCTCAAGTTAACTGTGGCTGCACATTTGAGACTTCTATTACTCTGAGGGACAGTCAATAGTGTTGGGCCGAGGACTGTGGGAGACAATGTGTTTGCAGTGGCAGGTCGTCAATGGTCTGTTATCAGCACCAGTGTGGTCAGCAGAGTGTGTGAACTCAATAATGGTGTGAGGGCTGCAGACCCATCAGTTATGCTACCTGTTTGGTTGAAGGCCTGGGTTTCTACCACACCTTTGATGGACAAACTTTCAGATACCAAGGAGCTTGTGGACTTACCCTTGCACAGTAATGGGGCCATCCCAACTGCCATACTTTGTTTTGACAGTGGAGAAAGTGCCCAGAGGCCCTCAAGACTTTTCCAGGTTTCTAAATTTTTGAGACTGGAGGAACTCATGTTTCCATTGAATTGGGAGAAAGGTAGCAATGTATGCAGGTTAATAAAAAAAAAATGTTAGCTTTTCATTTATTTGGAGCAGTTTAACTATATTATTTCAAACTCATATACTAGATGAATTAACTTTTATATTCTCCTCAGGTGGATGGACAGATGGTTGGCCTTCCCATCAGTATTAGTTCCAGTCAGATCCGCCTCTATCACAGTAGTGTGAGGGTTTTGTTTAGAGACAAACTTTGGGTGACTGTTAGAGCTGACTGGCCACACATTGTCGAATCACGCTCCAACACATACAATGAGTACACTTGGAGGTCTATGTGGAACTTGAATGGAAACATTAATGATGAATTCCACAGCCCAGATGGTGTCCTGCTGGAGCGATTCCCGGCAATTTGCAGATAGCTGGCGTGATGGATCTCTGTCAGCCTACTGCTGAGGACCCAGCTGACATTTGGGAACCAGGACTTTATCAGAACAGGAGCAGAGTTCAGAGAGATCTGCAACATCATGGCAATGAATGATGGACCATTTGCTGAGTGCAGCAGAACACTAGACCCTAGGCAGTGGATTGAAGAGTGCATTCAAATGCTGCACAGAGCAGACGGGGGTGCCAGGAGGCTCTATGTGTGAAGCCCTGCGGGTACACACTGCACTGCCAACACAATGGTATTACAGTTGGAGAGTGGAGAGTATCACCCACTGTGGTTAGTATCTTGTAAGGTGATAAAGATTTTAGAATTAACCATAAATCTTCCAAAATTCTGATCATTAATTGCTTTTTCCATCCTGTTTTGTCTTAATTATTCCAGATCCCAACTGTCAGCAAATACTCATTTTGAGCTGTGTGGCACATCCTGTCACTGCTTCATGCCCTAGTCTCTCATTTCCATTCCAGTGTGCTCTGCCATGTGCGCAGGGGATGCCAGTGCAATGATGGACTAGTGCTGGATGGAGATCGCTGTATGTCCCCCACTGGTTGCGGCTGCCACTATCATGGCCGTTATCGGCCTGGAGAGCAGTTCTGGCATGGTGAAGAGTGCCAGTTCCTGTGTGTCTGTATGATGGAATCACTGGAAATGTACGTTGCACATCATCATCTTGCAGTGAACAGGAAATCTGCCGTGTGGTAGATGGGGAGTATAGCTGTCATCCTGCGTCCCACATGGTAACTGTTATGCTTCTGGAGATCCCCACTATATCTCCTTTGATAGAACCTACTTTGACTTTCAGGCACATGCCGATATGTTCTAGCCACAGTATGCAATGATACTCGTGGACTTCCCACACTTCAAGTGGAAAGCAAGAAATGAAGCATGGAATGGATGGCCTGTGTCAATAACTGTTGAAGTATTTGTCAATGTCTCTGGGCACCTTGTGCACATGTCACATGAAATATGAACAGTTACTCTGCTGTTAAGGTAAAGCAAGTCTCACTCGCTGTGATTTGCCATTGAGTATATGTGATATGAAAAATTTGGCAGTAATTATTGATATGATTGTTTCATATAAACAAGTGCTATTTTTTCTTCAATTAGGTTGATGATGAGACCAGAAACCTCCTGTCTATCTTGACTCTGGTCAGGTATCTGTCTACTCCACAGGACAGTTTGTCTATGTCTAGAGCTGACTTTGGTTTTCAGTGTCAGTTATGGTGGCTCCTGGGAGGTAAACATTGTTGTGCCAGCCAGCTACAGTGGAGTTACATGTGGCATCTGTAGCAACTTTAACGGCCGTATGGGCGATGACTTCCTCACTCCTTCAGGTGCTCTGTCCCCCTTCAGCAGATCAGTTTGGTGCAGAATGGATGGTTGAGGAGGACTTGTCGTGCAGTAATGACCATGGGGATGGTTCTGGCCATTGCCAAGATGAGAAGCTCAACTCTGATCTCACAAGCCTTGTGTGATATCATCCAGAAACAACCCAGGGTCCCTTTAGCTTCTGCCATGGTTCTGTAGATCCCACACGCCTACTTTGATAACTGTGTGTTTGATGTGTGCATTTCTAAGGAATCATAATGATGTATTGTGTCGGTCTGTCCAATCCTATGTGAGTGCTTGTCAATCTGTCAATGCCATGGTCTACTCCTGGAAGAACTTGCATCCTGTGGTAAGTGACTGGCAGTTTTAGCTGATATATTTAAAAATACCAACTACGATTATTATTATTATTATTTTTAATTTTTTTTCCATATTAGATTTTCCTTTTATCTCAAAAGATTAAATATTGCATTTTACAAATAGATTTTGTTGTTGCATTTCCAGTAATGAACTGCTCATCAAACAGTCATTATAGAATTAGTGTGGCACAGACTGTGGTCACACGTGCGCCTTAACATCGATGCTAGTTGTGAACACACACATGCTCAGAAGGTTGTTTCTGTGATGAGGATTTGTGAGAGTGGAGGACTCTGTGTACCAGTGGAACAATGTGGCTGCTTGTATGATGGATTCTACTATCATGTGAGGATTAAAAACATGCTATGTTAAGCCTTATTATGTGGCTTATGGATAAGGGGAAGCATAGTCTTAGCATATTATGGCATGATCTCAAACACTTGCAAAAAACTGTGGTGGTGCCATGGTATAAAGATGGTATCATCCTAACTCATTTACACAGTACTCCTAAAAAGCACATACTTACTGATGTTATGTTACAGAAATGTGAAGTTTGTTGTCATTGTTGATTTTGTAGATTGGTGAACAGTTCTAGGATTCAACATGTTCCCCAACACTGTCAGTGTTTTTGCTCCGAATGATCTGCGCTGCACTGCATCTTTCTGCCCAGCCCAGCCATGGGTGTGTGGTCAGAAATGGGCGTCGTGACTGCTACAGTCCAATGTCCCACCGTGCACAGTCTGGGGCGACCCCCACTACATCACCTTTGATGGGGCTGTGGCCCACTTTCAGGTATGAACTGTTTTTGCAGACAACATAACTGTTTGTTTGTGTGTCCGGTATTAGAGGATAAATTACTTAACAGTCAAGTATATTTCAAAGGAGGGTTATTAGTGTTAGAATTAAAGCAAGGTTGGATTCCAAATGTTTTTTTGTTTTTGTTTTTTTTTTCATTAAAAAAAAGAAAAATATTCATATATTTAAGTAAGTGTGGCGGAGGGCAGTGAAAGGGCAATAATTAACACTAATGTACAACTAGGGGAAATTTATACCCAATATAGGGCACACAGGTTACGTTACCACTAAACACAAGAGATGTGGATATAAATACAAAAATGTCTTTATTTCACAATAATAATAATTTAAAATATGAAAACTATTGACCAGACAAGGAAAGAAAAAAAAGGCTTTCAGGCTGAGGGCTTACCAGTAGGGTGGCTAGCTGAACAGTAAAGTATCATAAACACACCACTCACCCAAATATATCCCACTTTCCACTCACACGAACACACTAAGGAGAAAGCACTTGGCTGTCAATGGCAAAACACTCTGTGAGGAGAAACACCACCACCAAGAGGCAAAAGACAGCTAGCTTCCCTCACTAGGAGACTTCAGCTTCTGAAACCACAAAGAAAAATAAATGTACAAAATGTACAATGAAGCAAATATATTCAAGTCCACAACTTGCATTAGAATAAGTTCAAACCATGAAGGAGGACAACGGCTGATGAAACTACTGGCCACAGGGTCAGACAGATGTACAGATGCTCAACTGGGTTCACACCACAGAGGCTCATGAACCTAGACATATCATGGAGCAGCAAGATATTAAAGAAAATATAGCAAAACAAGAGAAAAAATGAAACCAACAGTACAAATGAAAACAAGCAAATAATCATCAGCTGAAATGAATTAAATCACATAGAACAAGAAATATTTGAATTAAGAACAAAAAACTTACTTGGCGGAAGAGACTACATAAATACTCAAAGAAACAAACAAAAAGAACCTTGTCTTCCAGATGCAGAGATATCCACTCGACTTTTCGGCCTTCGCCCCTAGGAAGAGCACAGATCAAAGAACCAAAATAACAAACACGCTGCTGGTGGTAATGTAACCAGAGTGAGGCTATTGCAGCACCGTTAATGGCACATCTCACATTAGTCAGCTGACCCCAGACTAGCCACCCTCCACCTGAACCACCAGCATGAAGCGTAAAGCAAAAACAAAAACAAACAAAAAATAAAAAAAAAAAAAGTAATGGCTTGAAATAGATCACACAGGCGTAAAAATAGCGGCAGAATAAACTTTGTCTAAGGGCATTTGCCTGCAGTCACACAGCAGCGAAGTGCTCGAGACAGTTACGCTAAAATAGACAAGATTAACAAAATCAAGTAAAAAAAAAAAAAACAAAAAAACACCTTCCGCAATACTCAAAGGTTCCATATACATACCCAGAGGTAGATCGCTAAACTCACAGTTTCAGTTACTCACAGCTTTCTGTAAATACGACGAGACTGCAAACATGCAGAGCGTTCCAGAAAGCTTTTAAGCGCCAACTTAAGCGATGCAAAACAAAGCGATTGCCAGACAGTCGCACCCGGGTGGCGATACTCCGCCTTAAATCGCCAGGAGCGGCGGCCAATGAACTTCATCACACCCCTCATTCATTGACAGCTTGCGATTAATAGGCGGGTTCTGCACAGCTTCCCTACTACATATGAAAGATATTTCTGGGTGAGAGATTTGCAGCTAGTAGATTAGTGTAAGCAATAATGAAGATATGTATTGTCAATCCTACTTGAGAGCGTGTTAAACATGGAGATTGCCCAGACCTCTGCGGTAATGTTACAGACAGTGATCTGGAGTTCCGTGTAGTGGCCACCAACAGGCACCAGGGGAACATGGGTGGGTGTCATTTGTGTCTGCAGTGGATGTTTGGTTGTCTCACCATGGACAACAGATAAACATCACTATTAAATAGAACAGGAGAAGTTAAAAGTAAGATTACACACCAAATAACATCAATATAAATAATCTTCTATTACTTTCTCTCTTTTCTTATATTTAGAATATTCTCTAATTCCCCTCCCAGGTTGATGGAAATGCTGTTGACACACCAGCTTATCAAATCAGTGATCTTGTAGAGGTACATGAGGAGCAAGGATTTGTAATTCTAAACGTGCATTCAACTGAATTCATTGTCCCATTTTCCAGTGGGCATAGCAACCTTCTAGTCAAGTGAGTGAGAGATTCTATGGATGCTCTATGTGGAATGTGTAGAATTTCAATGGCCAATCCTGTGGATGAATAAGTTCTGCCCAGTGGAGAACTTCGCATCTGATGACAATTCCGCTGGCCACGGCTGGATATCAGACACCCAGCATTCCAGGAGTAAGAACCACAAGGCGGTTTAGCATAGTAATTTTTTACCTGGTGGGTTGTGATCTTAAAATGTATTTGTTTTGATGAAGTGGTGGACAGGGAAGAAGGAAAACAGTAGGGCATGGCACTATCAAAGCCACAGAGACATAAAAGCAAGTATAAATCATTGGTATAAAAGTGTCTAGCGCGAATGCAGTCCGAATTAAGAATGGAGTGAGTTATTTGCTGCTAACAGAATGAAACTGGAATGAGAATGGACCTCCAATGAACAGCAAAATAGAGAGAAGTTGGCTTCAAACATTGATCTCATGCTAATGTTCAATGTTACCACTTTTGTTTAGTTTTAGTGTTTTTTTAGTCAGCATTCAGTGTCAATGTAAAACTCTCCTGAAAATCTTGCTTCAAAACAGAGTGGAGAAGCACTGCTTTGAATTTAAAATACACATGAATAGCAAATAATGTTTGTAGTCCACCTGTAAACTCTTTCTTTATCCAATAGTATAAGCATATAACTGACCTGGGATTTCTTGTATTCTTCAGCTGCGGTGCCCAGAGACCAGACCCGACGTGCTGATGGTGTCCATCGAGGCAAGTATTCTGATCTCTGTAGTATTAATGCAATACTACTGGCCTTCCAGAACTGCCATCTTCATGTGACCCTGCCTGCTACTATACTTGTGTGTATGATCTGTGTCTCACGTGCAAATGGCATGCTATGTTCAGCTATTTGGGAGCCTATGAGACCGCTTGTGCCATCTTGGAGATACAGATCCCAGAATGGCGCTCAGGTCTGATGTAGTAAGTCAAAATCATATTTCAGCACAGATTATTTTGTGATTTTGTCTAACAGTGTTACTAAGAAAATGTAGGTAGCTAAACTAACCTGAAAACTAACCTTTAGAGAAAGAAGCAGGGTGGGGTAGCAGGTCCCTCTGTGTAGCTGTTACTGTTTACCAGCGAAACTGATTCCCAAATGATTCAGTGGATGAATGAGCTGTCTGAATGATTCACAATCATGAACTGATTGCCCCGAGTTGACCGTTAACTGATTTTTCTAAACTGATGAAAAGAATGACAATTTAAAAACATGATTAAAGCACAATTGGACACTTCAAGCTCCTAATAGACTATGATTTTAGCCAGCTATGATTTATATAGCAGCGCTACCATTAGCTATTTTCAGCAGTACTTCTGCCCAACACTGCCTGTCACAATGATCCAGCAGTGCGACATTGGCATGAGTGTAGATTACTCCACTTTATAAAGTGTAGAAATTTCGTCCCCCGCTCCACGACAAGTTGAGGTTATCATTTATGTGTATAAATTCAGATTTAAAATTTAAAATGACCCAGTCTATCTATAAAAGCGACTTGAGTTTCCATGGTAATCAGTCTTTCGCGTGTCACAGGGTCACGTACGCCCACACTCGCACCGCACTGTCCATTATTTTTTCATACATAAGGTTGTGATAAGTTTCAAAACTGCAAAAACTCTTCACTCCTTTTATAGAAATGTCAAACTTTAATAAGTTGGCATATGGGATCGAATTGTATTGCATAATGATGAATATATATTTCTCTTGTTGAATAATTATAAGCCAGTATTGCTGGGGATGCGAAAATATTAAGCTACCCGGCACAAGCGTGCACTTATTTCCAGTGTATTTCGTTTTCTGCTTCTTTTATTTTTCCTGCAGATATGTTGTAAAGCCCTTCAAAATTAGAATAAAGATGTAGTTTTTTGTTGTTTTTTGCGTTTTGTGTGTGTTACTAGTATCCAGTTCACAGATAGATGTGTTGTTTATATATAAGAATGTCTATAGAATTGATGAAATGACCCATTCAATTCACTAAATAGTTTAGTACCTTGAGGAATACAGAGCAATAATCATTCCAGGGGCCCAGCATATTAGCTCTGGCTCTATTAGCATGACTCAGTGTGTCTTAGTGTATATTTCATCCATCTGTACTTTTCCTCTTAGATCGAGAGATCGCTGTTCTGAACTCGGCTGCTCTGAGGATGAATGGTGTGGAAGAAACATTCTATTTATGGCTGTTTGGCATAACAATGGCCATCCCAGACCACAATCTGACTCATTTAGTTGGTATCAAAATGTTTTTAAAAGTAAGAATATTATTTTCTCTGTCATTAATTGACTTTTATTTTAAATAATTTTGATACAAAATTCACTGTTTTCTGTCTCTCAGATTTCTCGAAACCTGTAAGCAGCTCAGGCTCCATGTCTGTGTCTATGTCAGCTCTTTGGGGCTAGTTTTCCAGCTGATGTCTTACACCTCAATGATCCCAGCTGCAAAGGCAGTCCGGAATGGCAGAGTAAAATTCCATTTTGATAATAGTGAACACATCTGTAGTACAAATCTTCTTAGTAGGTTTAACTATGTATAATCTAATACAACATCCATATATTTGTACATAGTTTGATGATATAACCACGTGGGAATCTCTATGAGACATTGGAAAGTCTGTGGAGAGGTCTGTAAGGGTGCACAGATATGTAACAAAATAAAGGCCCACAGACCTCCCTATAGATCAAAATCTCAGAGATTCAGAGAGGAAGAATTGCACAACACCATGCCACAAAGACACTGGAACTTCTCACCATTATTATAGTAGCCCACCATTATTTTCACTTGGCTGATACAACGTTTTGGGCTTTGTAGTTTTTAATATATCTAATATTGATTAACTAAAAAAATAAAAATAAAAATTCCACCAAGTGCCAGTAGCCCACCTTATTGACAGAGCACATTGCAAAGTCTATGATTAATAAGCATCACTGACAGAGCAGTGGTGTGGGAGAGTAAGGCAGCTGGCGTTAACTTTAGAGCCAGCGACTGACCGAGTTTGAATCAGCCTTTTCCAGCTCATTTCTTTTCCCTTTCCCGCCATATCAGCTCAGAGGTGTTTATTTTAATTAAGATAAAATTGAAAATGGGAAATAAAGAATTACTAACAGGTATTTCATAGAATATATTATTTAACGGAAATTTTTATTTGGTCTATAATTGAAACTGGATGTGTTGTCCTAGCATTGATCAGACGTATAGGACACTGACCCTGACTGCGTGCAGCTCATATTACCACACTGAAAACCATAACTCCCTTCCTGGACCTTCACTTGGACACCTTTACTGATCAGCGGGTTCAGTATGGTAGGGTTAGAATGTAGAAGCGCAGAGTGGGCTGTAGGGACAGGGACAGTAATGTCTAATAAAGTAGCATCCATTGCATGATCATATGATCTGTTCGTGTTTACTACGTCCTGTAACCCCTCCCGTTCAAGCCGCCTGCTCAAGCGGGGCTCGAATAGATCGCTGGCAAGAGAGTTGGAGCGCTCTAACAAGAGACTGAAGGCTGCAAACTCTGGCGTCGAGGTCGCTGACGTCTCTGAAATCAGAGGAAGTAAGGTTTACTCGCACAGCAACTATAGCTGGCCTCCGTTACACTACAGTATGCTAAGGTGCAAATATTATCTGCCACACTATTTGCATTAAAGTATAAACAACTACTTTTAATAGTATTATTAGTAACTACTAGTAACACTTTAGAATAATGGTCATTAGTTAACATTTAGTTAATGTATTAATAACATGAACTAACCATGAGCAGTTCATTTGTTGTATTTGTTCATCTTTGTTAGCGTTAGTTAATAAAAATACAGCTGTTCATGGTTTTATTCATGTTAGTTCACACAATGCGATAACTAATGTTAACAAGACTCAACTATTGAAATTAACATTAACAAAGATAAATACATGCTTTATAGAATTGCAGGTCATTATTAGTTCATATTAGCTAATGCCAGATTAACTAATGACCATTATTATAAGTGTTACCTAACTTTATGAGTACGAATAAATACTGCTATAGTGTAAGCTGCTGTCATTTTAAAAACTTTTAAATTACTAAAAAACTAAATTACTAAAATGTTATATCCTGTGTCCACAGGCTCATGCTTCCCACTTCATCTGTATTAACTTTATTCTGGGGACACCGGTCAGGTCCATCAGCAGAGAAAATCCTGAAACTTTCTTTCCAGCTGTGCTTATCCTCAAGCACAAACGCTTTCCATGAGATGAGATCAACCCACTGGAGAGTCTTGAGTCAAATAGGGGTGTGGTCTGGTCAAGACAATCTCCTGAACTCCAAACTGAATGTCAGAATGGGAAAGAAAGGTGATTTAAGCAATTTTGAAGCGTGGCATGGTTGTTGGTGCCAGACGGGCAGTCTGAGTATTTCACAATCTGCTCAGTTACTGGGATTTTCATGCACAACCATTTCTAGGGGTTTACAAAGAATGGTGTGAAAAGGAAAAACATCAGTATCACGGCAGTCCTGTGGTGAAAATGCCTTGTTGATGCTAGAGGTCAGAGAGGAGAATGGGCCGACTGATTCAAGCTGATAGAAGAGCAACTTTGACTGAAATAACCACTCGTTACAACCGAGGTATGCAGCAAAGCATTTTGTGAAGCCACAACCTTGCACAACCTTGAGGCGGATGGGCTACAGCAGCAGAAGACCCCCACAGGTACCTCTCATCTCCACTACAAATAGGAAAAAAAAGAGGCTACAATTTGCACAAGCTCACCAAAGGTGGACAGTTGAAGACTGGAAAAATGTTGCCTGGTCTGATGAGTCTCGATTTCTGTTGAGACATTCAGATGGTAGAGTCAAATTTGGCGTAAACAGAATGAGAACATGGATCCATCATGCCTTGTTACCACTGTTGCAGGCTGGTGGTGGTTGGTGTAATGGTGTGGGGATGTTTTCTTGGCACACTTTAGGCCCCTTAGTGCCAATTGGAAGGCATCGTTTAAATGCCACGGCCTACCTGAGCATTGTTTGACCATATGTCCATCCCTTTATGACCACCATGTACCCCATTCTCTGATGGCTACTTCCAGCAGGATAATGCACCATGTCACAAAGCTTGAATCATTTCAAATTGGTTTCTTGAACATGACAAGTAGGTTCACTGTACTAAAATGGCCCCACAGTCACCAGATCTCAACCCAATGAGCATCTTTGGGATGTGGTGGAGCAGGAAGAACCGTGCCCTGGATGTGCATCCCACAAATCTCCATCAACTGCAGATGCTATCCT
>CM031950.1:37164840-37185358 GCA_018749465.1 Paracanthobrama guichenoti | reverse complement strand
ATGAGGGGATGGGGAAACGATCAGAGAAAGTGCACTACAGTGGCATAGGGAACGCATCAGACAGTGCAATTACATGGTGGATAGGAAATGATCAGACAATGCACTATATAGGGATAGGAAACGAATCAGACAGTCCAATCATATAGGAGATAGGAACGACCAGACAGTGCACTATATAGGGGGATAGGAACGATCAGACTGTGCACTATATAGGGGATAGGAAATGACTCAGGACTGCACTATATAGGGATGGGAAACGATTCAGACAGTGCACTATAGGGGATGGGGAATCGATTCAGACTGCACTTATATAGAGGATGGAGAAATGATCAGACAGTGCACTATATAGGATAGGGAAATGATTCAGACAGTGGCACTATATAGGGATAGGGAATCGATCAGACAGTCCACTATATAGGGGATGGGGAAACAATCAGAAAGTGCACTATATAGGAATAAGGAAATGATCAGACAGTGCACTATATAGGGATAGGGAACTATTCCAGACAGTGCACTATAAAGGGATAGGGAAACGTTCAGACAGTGCACTATATAGGGATGGAAGAACGATTCAGACTGCACTATAATAGGGATGGGAAACGATCAGACAGTGCACTATAGGGGATAGGGAACTTGATCAGACAGTGCACTCATATAGGGATGGGGAACCGAAATTACAGACTGCACCATATAGGGAATGGGAGAATCATTCTGTCAGTGCACTATATAGGGGATGAGGAACGATTTAGACAGTGCACCATATAGGGATGAAGGGAAACGATCAGACAGTGCACTCTCGCCAGGGGATAGGGAAGGACATTCAGACAGTGCACTATGTAGACTATGGGGAAACGATCAGACAGTGCACTATAGAGGGGATAGGGAATGATCAGACAGTGCACTATATAGGGATAGAAGCGATCAGACAGTGCACTATATAGGGGATAGGAAACGATCAGACTGTCCACTATAAAGGAGATAGGGAACGATCAGACTGTGCACTATATAGGAGATAGGGAACGATCAGACTGTGCACTATATAGGGATAGGGAAATGATCAGACTGTGCACTATAGGGATCAGATGCAGGAAGGAAGCGATCAGACTGTCCACTATATAGGAGATAGGGAACGATCAGACAGTGCACTATATAGGGGATAGAGAATGATCAGACTGTGCACTATAGGGGATAGGGAACAATCAGACAGTGCACTATATATGGGAACGATCAGACAGTGCACTATATAGGGGATGGGAATGGTCAGACAGTGCACTATATAGGATAGAGAACGATCAGACAGTCCACTATATAGAGGATGGGAACAATCAGAAAGTGCACTATATAGAGGAATAAGGAATGATCAGACAGTGCACTATATAGGGGATAGGAGCGATTCAGACAGTGCACTGTATAGGGGATGGGGAATCGATCAGAGACTGCACTATATAGGGGATGGGGAGCGATTCAGTCAAGTGCACTATATGAGGATGAGGAACGATCAGACAGTGCACTATATAGGGGATGGGGCACGGTCAGACACTGCACTATATAGAGGATAGAACGATTTAGACAGTGCACTATATAGGGGATAGGAACGATCAGACAGTGCACTTTATAGGGATAAGGGACATTCAGACAGTGCACTATGTAGGGGATGGGGAACGATCAGACAGTGCACTATAGAGGATAGGGAATGATCAAACAGTGCACTATATAGGGGATAGGAAACGATCAGACAGTGCACTATATAGGGGGATAGGAAACGATCAGACTGTCCACTATATAGGAGATAGGAACGATCAGACTGTGCACTATATAGGGATAGGAAGCGATCAGACTGTCCACTATATAGAGATAGAAACGATCAGACTGTGCACTATATAGGGATAGGGAATGATCAGACTGTGCACTATAGGGATGAGAGCGATCAGACTGTCCACTATATAGGAGATAGGGAGAACGATCAGACTGTGCACTATATAGGGATGAGGGAATGATTAGACTGTGCACTATAGGGGATGAGAACAATCAGACAGTGCACTATATAGGGAACGATCAGACAGTGCACTATATAGGGGATGGGAATGGTCAGACAGTGCACTATATGAGGGGATAGGAGCGATCAGACAGTGCACTTTATAGGGGATAGGGAATCGATTCAGACAGTGCACTATATAGGGATAGGGAACAATCAGACAGTGCACTATATAGGGAATAGGGAACAATCAGACAGTGCACTATATAGGGGATAGGGAACGATCAGACAGTCCACTATATAGGGGATGGGGAACAATCAGAAAGTGCACTATATAGGGAATAAGGAATGATCAGACAGTGCACTATATAGGGGATAGGGAACGATTCAGACAGTGCACTGTATAGGATGAGAACGATCAGACAGTGCACTATATAGGGGATGGGGAAACGGTCAGACCAGTGCACTATATAGGGGATAGGGAACGATTTAGACAGTGCACTATATAGGGGATAGGGAACGATCAGACAGGGCACTTTATAGGGGATAAGGGACATTCAGACAGTGCACTATGTAGGGGATGGGGAACGATCAGACAGTGCACTATAGAAGTGATAGGGAATGATCAGACAGTGCACTATATAGGGGATAGGAAGCGATCAGACAGTGCACTATATAGGGATAGGAAGCGATCAGACTGTCACTATATAGGAGATAGGAACGATCAGACTGTGCACTATATGGGGATAGAGAAACGATCAGACTGTCCACTATATAGGAGATAGGAACGATCAGACTGTGCACTATATGGGGGATAGGGAATGATCAGACTGTGCACTATATAGGGATAGGGAACAGATCAGACAGTGCACTATATGGGGATAGGAAACGATCAGACTGTCCACTATATGGGAGATAGAGAACGATCAGACTGTGCACTATATAGGGGATAGGGAAACAATCAGACAGTGCACTATATGAGGAACGATCAGACAGTGCACTATATAGGGGGATGGGGAATGGTCAGACAGTGCACTATATAGGGATAGGGAACGATCAGACAGTGCACTTTATAGGGGATGGGAACGATTCAGACAGTGCACTATATAGGGATAGGAGCGATCAGACAGTCCACTATATAGGGGATGGGGAACAATCAGAAGAGTGCACTATATAGGGAATAAGGAATGATCAGACAGTGCACTATATGAGGATGAGGAACGATTCAGACAGTGCACTGTATAGGGATGGGAGCGATTCAGAACTGCACTATATAGGGGATGGGGAGAGCGATTCAGTCAGTGCACTATATAGGGGATGAGAACGATCAGACAGTGCACTATATAGGGGATGAGGAGCGGTCAGACAGTGCACTATATGAGGGGATGAGGAAACGGTCAGACAGTGCACTATATAGGAGAATGAGGAATGATCAGATTGTGCACTATGAGGATGAGGGCGATCAGACAGTGCACTATATAGAGAAGCGATCAGACAGTGCACTATATAGGGGATGAGAGCAGGTCAGACAGTGCACTATATAGGGGATGGGGAACGATCAGACAGTGCACTATATAGGGGATGAGGAACAATCAGACAGTGCATTATACAGGGATAGGGAACAATCAGACAGTGCACTTTATAGGGGATAAAGGACATTCAGACAGTGCACTATATAGGGATGAGAACGATCAGACAGTGCATTATACAGGGGATAGGGAATGATCAGACAGTGCACTATATAGGGATAGGAAAGCGATCAGACAGTGCACTATATAGGGGATAGGAAACGATCAGACTGTCCACTATATAGGAGATATAGGAACGATCAGATTGTGCACTATATGAGGGGATAGGAATGATCAGACTGTGCACTATAGGGGGATAGGAATGATCAGACAGTGCACTATATAGGAACGATCAGACAGTGCACTATATAGGGGATGGGAGCAGTCAGACAGTGCACTATATAGGGACGAGGAACGATCAGACAGTGCACTATATAGGGGATGAGGAACGATTCAGACAGTGCACTATATAGAGGATAGGAGCAATTCAGACAGTGCACTATATAGAGGATAGGAACAATCAGACAGTGCACTTTATAGGATATAGGGCACAATCAGACAGTGCACTATATAGGGGATAGAGGAACAATCAGACAATGCACTTTATAGGGCATAGGGAACGTTCAGACAGTGCACTATAGGGGATGAGAACAATCAGACAGTGCACTTTATAGGGGATGAGGACATTCAGACAGTGCACTATATAGGGGATGAGGAACAATGAGACAGTGCACTTTATAGTGGACATTCAGACAGTGCACTATATAGGGATGGGTAACAATCAGACAGTGCACTTTATAGGGATGGGGACATTCAGACAGACAGTGCACTATAGGGGATGGGGAACGATCAGACAGTGCACTATGTAGGGGATGAGGGATCGAGTGCACTATCAGGGCATAGGAGATCAGACAGTGCACTATATAGGCATGAGGAAATGATCAGACAATGCACTATATAGGGGATAGAAACGATCAGACAGTCCACTATATATAGGGATCAGATGAATAATAGAGATCAGACAGTGCACTATATAGGGATGAGGGGAACGATCAGACTGTGCACTATATAGGGGATAGGAAATGATCAGACTGCACTATATAGGGGATGGGGAAACGATTCAGACAGTGCACTATATAGGGGATGGGGAAACGATTCAGACTGCACTATATAGGATGGAGAACGATCAGACAGTGCACTATATAGGGGATAGGGAACGATTCAGACAGTGCACTATATAGGGGATGAGAACGATCAGACAGTCCACTATATAGGGATGGGGAAACAATCAGAAAGTGCACTATATATAGGGAATAAGGAATGATCAGACAGGTGCACTATATAGGGGATAGAGGAACGATTCAGACAGTGCACTATATAGGGGATAGGGAGCGATTCAGACAGTGCACTATATAGGGATGGGGAACGATTCAGACTGCACTATAATAGGGATGAGAGCGATCAGACAGTGCACTATAGGGGATAGGAACGATCAGACAGTGCACTATATAGGGGATGGGGAACGATTCAGACTGCACTATATAGGGGATGGGGAACGATCAGACAGTGCACTATATAGGGGACGGGAACGATTCAGACAGTGCACTATATAGGGATGAGGAACGATTCAGACAGTGCACTATATAGGGGATAGGGAACGATTCAGACAGTGCACTATATAGGGGATGGGGAACGATTCAGACAGTGCACTATATAGGGGATAGGGAACAATCAGACAGTGCACTTTATAGGGGATAGGGCACAATCAGACAGTGCACTATATAGGGGATAGGGAACAATCAGACAGTGCACTTTATAGGGATAGGAACAATCAGACAATGCACTTTATAGGGCATAGGGAACGTTCAGACAGTGCACTATAGGGGATAGGGAACAATCAGACAGTGCACTTTATAGGGATATAGGGACATTCAGACAGTGCACTATATAGGGGATGGGGAACAATGAGACAGTGCACTTTATAGGGGATAGGGGACATTCAGACAGTGCACTATATAGGGGATGGGGAATGATCAGACAGTGCACTATGTAGGGGATGGGGAACGATCAGACAGTGCACTATACAGGGCATAGGGAACGATCAGACAGTGTACTATATAGGGGATAGGAAATGATCAGACAATGCACTATATAGGGGATAGGAAACGATCAGACAGTCCACTATATAGGAGATAGGAAAACTGCACCAGACAGTGCACTATATAGGGATAGGGAACGATCAGACTGTGCACTATATAGGGATAGGAAATGATCAGACTGCACTATATAGGGATGGGGAACGATCAGACAGTGCACTATATAGGGGCGAGGAAACGATTCAGACAGTGCACTATATAGGGGATGGGGAAACGATTCAGACTGCACTATATAGGGAGATGGGAACGATCAGACAGTGCACTATATAGGGGATAGGGAACGATTCAGACAGTGCACTATATAGGGGATAGGGAACGATCAGACAGTCCACTATATAGGGGATGGGGAACAATCAGACAGTGCACTATAGGGGATAGGGAACAATCAGACAGTGCACTATATAGGGGATGGGGAACGATTCAGACTGCACTATATAGGGGATGGGGAACGATCAGACAGTGCACTATATAGGGGACGGGGAACGATTCAGACAGTGCACTATATAGGGGATGGGGAACGATTCAGACAGTGCACTATATAGGGGATAGGAAACGATTCAGACAGTGCACTATATAGGGGATGGGGAACGATTCAGACTGCACTATAATAGGGATGGGGAACGATTCAGACAGTGCACTATATAGGGGATAGGAACGATCAGACAGTGCACTATATAGGGGATGGGGAACAATCAGAAAGTGCACTATATAGGAATAAGGAACGATCAGACAGTGCACTATATAGGGGATAGGGAACGATCAGACAGTGCACTATATAGGGGATAGGGAACAATCAGACAGTGCACTATATAGGGAATGGGGAACAATCAGACAGTGCACTATATAGGGGATAGGGAACGATCAGACAGTCCACTATATAGGGGATGGGGAACAATCAGAAAGTGCACTATATAGGAATAAGGAATGATTAGACAGTGCACTTTATAGGGGACATTCAGACAGTGCACTATATAGGGATGGGGAACAATCAGAAAGTGCACTTTATAAGGGATAGGGGACATTCAGACAGTGCACTATATAGGGGATAGGAAATGATCAGACAGTGCACTATATAGGGGATAGGGAACGATCAGACTGTGCACTATAGGGGATAGGGAACGATCAGACTGTGCACTATAGGGGATAGGGAACGATCAGACAGTGCACTATATAGGGGATAGGGAACGATCAGACTGCACTATATAGGGATAGAAAATGATCAGACTGCACTATATAGGGGATAGGGAACGATCAGACTGTGCACTATATAGGGGATAGGGAACGATCTGACAATGCACTATATAGGGGATAGGGAATGATCAGACTGTGCCCTATATAGGGGATAGGGAACGATCAAACTGTGCACTATATAGGGGATAGGGAACGTTCAGACGGTACACTATATAGGGGATAGGGAACGATCAGACAGTACACTGTATAGGGGATAGGGAACGTTCAGACTGTAGACTATATAGGGGATAGGGAACGGTCAGATAGTACACTATATAGGGGACAGGGAATGTTCAGACTGTAGACTATATAGGGGATAGGGAACAATAAGACAGTGCACTATATAGGGGATGGGGAACGATCAGACAGTGCACTTTATAGGGGATAAGGGACATTCAGACAGTGCACTATATAGGGGATGGGAACGATCAGACAGTGCACTATGTAGGGGATGGGGAACGATCAGACAGTGCACTATACAGGGGATAGGGAATGATCAGACAGTGCACTATATAGGGGATAGGAAACGATCAGACAGTCCACTATATAGAAGATAGGGAACGATCAGACTGTGCACTATATAGGGGATAGGGAATGATCAGACTGTGCACTATAGATAGGGAACGATCAGACAGTGCACTATATAGGGAACGATCAGACTGCACTATATAGGGGATAGGAAATGATCAGACTGCACTATATAGGGGATAGGGAACGATCAGACAGTGCACTATATAGGGGATGGGGAACGATTCAGACTGCACTATATAGGGGATGGAGAACGATCAGACAGTGCACTATATAGGGGATAGGGAAACGATTCAGACAGTGCACTATATAGGGGATAGAGAGCACGATCAGACAGTCCACTATATAGGGGATGGGGAACAATCAGAAAGTGCACTATATAGGGAATAAGGAACGATCAGACAGTGCACTATACAGGGCATAGGGAACGATCAGACAGTGTACTATATAGGGATAGGAAATGATCAGACAATGCACTATATAGGGGATGAAACGATCAGACAGTCCACTATATAGGAGATAGGGAACGACCAGACAGTGCACTATATAGGGGATAGGGAACGATCAGACTGTGCACTATATAGGGGATAGGGAATGATCAGACTGCACTATATAGGGATGGGGAACGATCAGACAGTGCACTATATAGGGGACGGGGAACGATTCAGACAGTGCACTATATAGGGATGGGGAACGATTCAGACTGCACTATATAGGGATGGGGAACGATCAGACAGTGCACTATATAGGGATAGGAACGATTCAGACAGTGCACTATATAGGGGATAGGGAACGATCAGACAGTCCACTATATAGGGGATGGGGAACAATCAGACAGTGCACTATAGGGGATAGGGAACAATCAGACAGTGCACTATATAGGGGATGGGGAACGATTCAGACTGCACTATATAGGGGATGGGGAACGATCAGACAGTGCACTATATAGGGACGGGAACGATTCAGACAGTGCACTATATAGGGGATGGGGAACGATTCAGACAGTGCACTATATAGGGATAGGGAAACTCCATTCAGACAGTGCACTATATAGGGATGGGGAACGATTCAGACTGCACTATAATAGGGATGGGGAACGATTCAGACAGTGCACTATATAGGGATAGGAACGATCAGACAGTTGCACTATATAGGGATGGGGAACAATCAGAAAGTGCACTATATAGGGAATAAGGAACGATCAGACAGTGCACTATATAGGGGATGGGAAACGATCAGACAGTGCACTATATAGGGATAGGGAACAATCAGACAGTGCACTATATAGGGAATGAGGAACAATCAGACAGTGCACTATATAGGGATAGGAACGATCAGACAGTCCACTATATAGGGATGGGGAACAATCAGAAAGTGCACTATATAGGAATAAGGAATGATTAGACAGTGCACTTTATAGGGGACATTCAGACAGTGCACTATATAGGATGGGGAACAATCAGAAAGTGCACTTTATAAGGGATAGGGGACATTCAGACAGTGCACTATATAGGGGATAGGAAATGATCAGACAGTGCACTATATAGGGATAGGGAATGATCAGACTGTGCACTATAGGGGATAGGGAACGATCAGACTGTGCACTATAGGGGATAGGGAACGATCAGACAGTGCACTATATAGGGGATAGGGAACGATCAGACTGCACTATATAGGGGATAGAAAATGATCAGACTGCACTATATAGGGGATAGGGAACGATCAGACTGTGCACTATATAGGGGATAGGGAACGATCTGACAATGCACTATATAGGGATAGGAAATGATCAGACTGTGCACTATATAGGGATAGGGAAACGATCAAACTGTGCACTATATAGGGGATAGGGAACGTTCAGACGGTACACTATATAGGGGATAGGGAACGATCAGACAGTACACTGTATAGGATAGGGAAACGCTCAGACTGTGTAGACTATATAGGGATAGGGAACGGTCAGATAGTACACTATAGGGGACAGGGAATGTTCAGACTGTAGACTATATAGGGGATAGGGAACAATAAGACAGTGCACTATATAGGGGATGGGGAACGATCAGACAGTGCACTTTATAGGGGATAAGGGACATTCAGACAGTGCACTATATAGGGGATGGGGAACGATCAGACAGTGCACTATGTAGGGGATGGGGAACGATCAGACAGTGCACTATACAGGGGATAGGGAATGATCAGACAGTGCACTATATAGGGGATAGGAAACGATCAGACAGTCCACTATATAGAAGATAGGGAACGATCAGACTGTGCACTATATAGGGGATAGGGAATGATCAGACTGTGCACTATAGGGGATAGGAGACGCGATCAGACAGTGCACTATATAGGGAACTCGATCAGACTGCACTATATAGGGATAGGAAATGATCAGACTGCACTATATATAGGGATAGGAACGATCAGACAGTGCACTATATAGGGGATGGGGAACGATTCAGACTGCACTATATAGGGGATGGAGAACGATCAGACAGTGCACTATATAGGGGATAGGGAACGATTCAGACAGTGCACTATATAGGGGATAGGGAACGATCAGACAGTCCACTATATAGGGGATGGGGAACAATCAGAAAGTGCACTATATAGGGAATAAGGAAAGATCAGACAGTGCACTATACAGGGCATAGGAAACGATCAGACAGTGTACTATATAGGGATAGGAAATGATCAGACAATGCACTATATAGGGATAGGAAACGATCAGACAGTCCACTATATAGAGATAGGAAATCGACCAGACAGTGCACTATATAGGGGATAGGGAACGATCAGACTGTGCACTATATAGGGGATAGGGAATGATCAGACTGCACTATATAGGGATGGGGAAACGATCAGACAGTGCACTATATAGGGGACGGGAACGATTCAGACAGTGCACTATATAGGGGATGGGAAACGATTCAGACTGCACTATATAGGGGATGGGGAACGATCAGACAGTGCACTATATAGGGGATAGGGAACGATTCAGACAGTGCACTATATAGGGGATAGGGAACGATCAGACAGTCCACTATATAGGGGATGGGGAACAATCAGACAGTGCACTATAGGGGATAGGGAACAATCAGACAGTGCACTATATAGGGGATGGGGAACGATTCAGACTGCACTATATAGGGGATGGGGAACGATCAGACAGTGCACTATATAGGGGACGGGGAACGATTCAGACAGTGCACTATATAGGGGATGGGGAACGATTCAGACAGTGCACTATATAGGGGATAGGGAACGATTCAGACAGTGCACTATATAGGGGATGGGGAACGATTCAGACTGCACTATAATAGGGATGGGGAACGATTCAGACAGTGCACTATATAGGGGATAGGAACGATCAGACAGTGCACTATATAGGGGATGGGGAACAATCAGAAAGTGCACTATATAGGGAATAAGGAACGATCAGACAGTGCACTATATAGGGGATAGGGAACGATCAGACAGTGCACTATATAGGGGATAGGGAACAATCAGACAGTGCACTATATAGGGAATGGGGAACAATCAGACAGTGCACTATATAGGGGATAGGGAACGATCAGACAGTCCACTATATAGGGGATGGGGAACAATCAGAAAGTGCACTATATAGGGAATAAGGAATGATTAGACAGTGCACTTTATAGGGGACATTCAGACAGTGCACTATATAGGATGGGGAACAATCAGAAAGTGCACTTTATAAGGGATAGGGGACATTCAGACAGTGCACTATATAGGGGATAGGGAACGATCAGACAGTGCACTATATAGGGATAGGAAATGATCAGACAGTGCACTATATAGGGGATAGGGAACGATCAGACTGTGCACTATAGGGGATAGGGAACGATCAGACTGTGCACTATAGGGATAGGAACGATCAGACAGTGCACTATATAGGGATAGGAAACGATCAGACTGCACTATATAGGGGATAGAAAATGATCAGACGGTACACTATATAGGGATAGGGAACGATCAGACAGTACACTGTATAGGGGATAGGAACGTTCAGACTGTAGACTATATAGATAGGGAACGGTCAGATAGTACACTATATAGGGGACAGGGAATGTTCAGACTGTAGACTATATAGGGATAGGGAAACGATCAGACAGTACACTGTATAGGGGATAGGGAACGTTCAGACTGTAGACTATATAGGGGATAGGGAACGGTCAGATAGTACACTATATAGGGGACAGGGAATGTTCAGACTGTAGACTATATAGGGGATAGGGAACAATAAGACAGTGCACTATATAGGGGATGGGGAACGATCAGACAGTGCACTTTATAGGGGATAAGGGACATTCAGACAGTGCACTATATAGGGGATGGGGAACGATCAGACAGTGCACTATGTAGGGGATGGGGAACGATCAGACAGTGCACTATATAGGGGATAGGAAACGATCAGACAGTGCACTATATAGGGGATAGGAAACGATCAGACTGTCCACTATATAGGAGATAGGGAACGATCAGACTGTGCACTATATAGGGGATAGGAAACGATCAGACTGTCCACTATATAGGAGATAGGGAACGATCAGACTGTGCACTATATAGGGGATAGGGAATGATCAGACTGTGCACTATAGGGGATAGGGAACGATCAGACTGTCCACTATATAGGAGATAGGGAACGATCAGACTGTGCACTATATAGGGGATAGGGAATGATCAGACTGTGCACTATAGGGGATAGGGAACAATCAGACAGTGCACTATATAGGGAACGATCAGACAGTGCACTATATAGGGGATGGGGAATGGTCAGACAGTGCACTATATAGGGGATAGGGAACGATCAGACAGTGCACTTTATAGGGGATAGGGAACGATTCAGACAGTGCACTATATAGGGGATAGGGAACAATCAGACAGTGCACTATATAGGAATAGGGAACAATCAGACAGTGCACTATATAGGGGATAGGGAACGATCAGACAGTCCACTATATAGGGGATGGGGAACAATCAGAAAGTGCACTATATAGGGAATAAGGAATGATCAGACAGTGCACTATATAGGGGATAGGGAACGATTCAGACAGTGCACTGTATAGGGGATGGGGAACGATCAGACAGTGCACTATATAGGGGATGGGGAACGGTCAGACAGTGCACTATATAGGGGATAGGGAACGATTTAGACAGTGCACTATATAGGGGATAGGGAACGATCAGACAGGGCACTTTATAGGGATAAGGACATTCAGACAGTGCACTATGTAGGGGATGGGGAACGATCAGACAGTGCACTATAGAAGTGATAGGGAATGATCAGACAGTGCACTATATAGGGGATAGGAAACGATCAGACAGTGCACTATATAGGGGATAGGAAACGATCAGACTGTCCACTATATAGGAGATAGGGAACGATCAGACTGTGCACTATATAGGGATAGGAAACGATCAGACTGTCCACTATATAGGAGATAGGGAACGATCAGACTGTGCACTATATAGGGGATAGGGAATGATCAGACTGTGCACTATAGGGGATAGGGAACGATCAGACAGTGCACTATATAGGGGATAGGAAACGATCAGACTGTCCACTATATGGGAGATAGGGAACGATCAGACTGTGCACTATATAGGGGATAGGGAACAATCAGACAGTGCACTATATAGGGAACGATCAGACAGTGCACTATATAGGGATGGGGAATGGTCAGACAGTGCACTATATAGGGGATAGGGAACGATCAGACAGTGCACTTTATAGGGGATAGGGAACGATTCAGACAGTGCACTATATAGGGGATAGGGAACGATCAGACAGTCCACTATATAGGGGATGGGGAACAAACAGAAAGTGCACTATATAGGGAATAAGGAATGATCAGACAGTGCACTATATAGGGGATAGGGAACGATTCAGACAGTGCACTGTATAGGGGATGGGGAACGATTCAGACTGCACTATATAGGGGATGGGGAACGATTCAGTCAGTGCACTATATAGGGGATGGGGAACGATCAGACAGTGCACTATATAGGGGATGGGGAACGGTCAGACAGTGCACTATATAGGGGATGGGGAACGGTCAGACAGTGCACTATATAGGAGATAGGGAATGATCAGATTGTGCACTATAGGGGATAGGGAACGATCAGACAGTGCACTATATAGGGAACGATCAGACAGTGCACTATATAGGGATGGAAGCAGGTCAGACAGTGCACTATATAGGGGATGGGAACGATCAGACAGTGCACTATATAGGGGATAGGGAACAATCAGACAGTGCATTATACAGGGGATAGGGAACAATCAGACAGTGCACTTTATAGGGGATAAAGGACATTCAGACAGTGCACTATATAGGGGATGGGGAACGATCAGACAGTGCATTATACAGGGGATAGGGAATGATCAGACAGTGCACTATATAGGGGATAGGAAACGATCAGACAGTGCACTATATAGGGGATAGGAAACGATCAGACTGTCCACTATATAGGAGATAGGGAACGATCAGATTGTGCACTATATAAGGGATAGGGAATGATCAGACTGTGCACTATAGGGGATAGGGAATGATCAGACAGTGCACTATATAGGGAACGATCAGACAGTGCACTATATAGGGGATGGGGAACGGTCAGACAGTGCACTATATAGGGGACGGGGAACGATCAGACAGTGCACTATATAGGGGATAGGGAACGATTCAGACAGTGCACTATATAGGGGATAGGGAACGATTCAGACAGTGCACTATATAGGGGATAGGGAACAATCAGACAGTGCACTTTATAGGGGATAGGGCACAATCAGACAGTGCACTATATAGGGGATAGGGAACAATCAGACAATGCACTTTATAGGGCATAGGGAACGTTCAGACAGTGCACTATAGGGGATAGGGAACAATCAGACAGTGCACTTTATAGGGGATAGGGGACATTCAGACAGTGCACTATATAGGGGATGGGGAACAATGAGACAGTGCACTTTATAGTGGACATTCAGACAGTGCACTATATAGGGGATGGGTAACAATCAGACAGTGCACTTTATAGGGATAGGGGACATTCAGACAGTGCACTATATAGGGGATGGGGAACGATCAGACAGTGCACTATGTAGGGGATGGGGAACGATCAGACAGTGCACTATACAGGGCATAGGGAACGATCAGACAGTGCACTATATAGGGGATAGGAAATGATCAGACAATGCACTATATAGGGGATAGGAAACGATCAGACAGTCCACTATATAGGAGATAGGGAACGACCAGACAGTGCACTATATAGGGGATAGGGAACGATCAGACTGTGCACTATATAGGGGATAGGGAATGATCAGACTGCACTATATAGGGGATGGGGAACGATTCAGACAGTGCACTATATAGGGGATGGGGAACGATTCAGACTGCACTATATAGGGGATGGAGAACGATCAGACAGTGCACTATATAGGGATAGGAACGATTCAGACAGTGCACTATATAGGGGATAGGGAACGATCAGACAGTCCACTATATAGGGGATGGGGAACAATCAGAAAGTGCACTATATAGGGAATAAGGAATGATCAGACAGTGCACTATATAGGGGATAGGGAACGATTCAGACAGTGCACTATATAGGGATAGGGAAACGATTCAGACAGTGCACTATATAGGGGATGGGGAACGATTCAGACTGCACTATAATAGGGATGGGGAACGATCAGACAGTGCACTATAGGGGATAGGGAACGATCAGACAGTGCACTATATAGGGGATGAAAGCGATTCAGACTGCACTATATAGGGGATGGGGAACGATCAGACAGTGCACTATATAGGGGACGGGGAACGATTCAGACAGTGCACTATATAGGGGATGGGAACGATTCAGACAGTGCACTATATAGGGATAGGGAAACGATTCAGACAGTGCACTATATAGGGATGAGGGAACGATTCAGACAGTGCACTATATAGGGATAGGGAACAATCAGACAGTGCACTTTATAGGGGATAGGCACAATCAGACAGTGCACTATATAGGGATAGGGAACAATCAGACAGTGCACTTTATAGGATATAGGGAACAATCAGACAATGCACTTTATAGGGCATAGGGAACGTTCAGACAGTGCACTATAGGGATAGGGAACAATCAGACAGTGCACTTTATAGGGATAGGGGACATTCAGACAGTGCACTATATAGGGATGGGGAACAATGAGACAGTGCACTTTATAGGGATAGGGACATTCAGACAGTGCACTATATAGGGGATAGGGAATGATCAGACAGTGCACTATGTAGGGGATGAGGAACGATCAGACAGTGCACTATATAGGGCATGAGGAATGATCAGACAGTGCACTATATAGGGGATAGGAAATGATCAGACAATGCACTATATACAGTAGAAACGATCAGACAGTCCACTATATAGGAGATGAAACGATCAGACAGTGCACTATATAGGGATAGGAAATGATCAGACTGTGCACTATATAGGGGATAGGAATGATCAGACTGCACTATATAGGGGATGGGGAACGATCAGACAGTGCACTATATGAGGGATGAGAACGATTCAGACAGTGCACTATATAGGGGATGAGGAACGATTCAGAACTGCACTATATAGGGATGAGAGCGATCAGACAGTGCACTATATAGGGATAGGGAACGATCAGACAGTGCACTATATAGGGGATGGGGAACGATCAGACAGTCCACTATATAGGGATGGGGAACAATCAGACAGTGCACTATAGGGGATGGGGAACAATCAGACAGTGCACTATATAGGGGATGGGGGACGATCAGACAGTGCACTATATAGGGGATGAGGAACGATCAGACAGTGCACTATATAGGGGATCGACAGTGGGGAAACGATTCAGACAGTGCACTATATAGGGGATGAGGAACGATTCAGACAGTGCACTATATAGAGGATAGGACAGTGCACTATATAGGGATGAGGAACGATTCAGACTGCACTATAATAGGGATGGGGAACGATTCAGACAGTGCACTATATAGGGGATAGAAACGATCAGACAGTGCACTATATAGGGATGGGGAACAATCAGAAAGTGCACTATATAGGGAATAAGGAACGATCAGACAGTGCACTATATAGGGGATAGGAACGATCAGACAGTGCACTATATAGGGGATGGGGAACAATCAGAAAGTGCACTATATAGGGAATAAGGAACGATCAGACAGTGCACTATATAGGGGATAGGAAACGATCAGACAGTCCACTATATAGAAGATAGGGAACGATCAGACTGTGCACTATATAGGGGATAGGGAATGATCAGACTGTGCACTATAGGGGATAGGGAACGATCAGACAGTGCACTATATAGGAACGATCAGACTGCACTATATAGGGGATAGGAAATGATCAGACTGCACTATATAGGGGATAGGGAACGATCAGACAGTGCACTATATAGGGGATGGGGAACGATTCAGACTGCACTATATAGGGATGGAGAACGATCAGACAGTGCACTATATAGGGGATAGGGAACGATTCAGACAGTGCACTATATAGGGGATAGGGAACGATCAGACAGTCCACTATATAGGGGATGGGGAACAATCAGAAAGTGCACTATATAGGGAATAAGGAACGATCAGACAGTGCACTATACAGGGCATAGGGAACGATCAGACAGTGTACTATATAGGGGATAGGAAATGATCAGACAATGCACTATATAGGGGATAGGAAACGATCAGACAGTCCACTATATAGGAGATAGGGAACGACCAGACAGTGCACTATATAGGGGATAGGGAACGATCAGACTGTGCACTATATAGGGGATAGGGAATGATCAGACTGCACTATATAGGGGATGGGGAACGATCAGACAGTGCACTATATAGGGGACGGGGAACGATTCAGACAGTGCACTATATAGGGGATGGGGAACGATTTAGACTGCACTATATAGGGGATGGGGAACGATCAGACAGTGCACTATATAGGGGATAGGGAACGATTCAGACAGTGCACTATATAGGGGATAGGGAACGATCAGACAGTCCACTATATAGGGGATGGGGAACAATCAGACAGTGCACTATAGGGGATAGGGAACAATCAGACAGTGCACTATATAGGGGATGGGGAACGATTCAGACTGCACTATATAGGGGATGGGGAACGATCAGACAGTGCACTATATAGGGGACGGGGAACGATTCAGACAGTGCACTATATAGGGGATGGGGAACGATTCAGACAGTGCACTATATAGGGGATAGGGAACGATTCAGACAGTGCACTATATAGGGGATGGGGAACGATTCAGACTGCACTATAATAGGGATGGGGAACGATTCAGACAGTGCACTATATAGGGGATAGGAACGATCAGACAGTGCACTATATAGGGGATGGGGAACAATCAGAAAGTGCACTATATAGGGAATAAGGAACGATCAGACAGTGCACTATATAGGGGATAGGGAACGATCAGACAGTGCACTATATAGGGGATAGGGAACAATCAGACAGTGCACTATATAGGGAATGGGGAACAATCAGACAGTGCACTATATAGGGGATAGGGAACGATCAGACAGTCCACTATATAGGGGATGGGGAACAATCAGAAAGTGCACTATATAGGGAATAAGGAATGATTAGACAGTGCACTTTATAGGGGACATTCAGACAGTGCACTATATAGGGATGGGGAACAATCAGAAAGTGCACTTTATAAGGGATAGGGGACATTCAGACAGTGCACTATATAGGGGATAGGGAACGATCAGACAGTGCACTATATAGGGGATAGGAAATGATCAGACAGTGCACTATATAGGGGATAGGGAACGATCAGACTGTGCACTATAGGGGATAGGGAACGATCAGACTGTGCACTATAGGGGATAGGGAACGATCAGACAGTGCACTATATAGGGGATAGGGAACGATCAGACTGCACTATATAGGGGATAGAAAATGATCAGACGGTACACTATATAGGGGATAGGGAACGATCAGACAGTACACTGTATAGGGGATAGGGAACGTTCAGACTGTAGACTATATAGGGGATAGGGAACGGTCAGATAGTACACTATATAGGGGACAGGGAATGTTCAGACTGTAGACTATATAGGGGATAGGGAACGATCAGACAGTACACTGTATAGGGGATAGGGAACGTTCAGACTGTAGACTATATAGGGGATAGGGAACGGTCAGATAGTACACTATATAGGGGACAGGGAATGTTCAGACTGTAGACTATATAGGGGATAGGGAACAATAAGACAGTGCACTATATAGGGGATGGGGAACGATCAGACAGTGCACTTTATAGGGGATAAGGGACATTCAGACAGTGCACTATATAGGGGATGGGGAACGATCAGACAGTGCACTATGTAGGGGATGGGGAACGATCAGACAGTGCACTATACAGGGGATAGGGAATGATCAGACAGTGCACTATATAGGGGATAGGAAACGATCAGACAGTCCACTATATAGAAGATAGGGAACGATCAGACTGTGCACTATATAGGGGATAGGGAATGATCAGACTGTGCACTATAGGGGATAGGGAACGATCAGACAGTGCACTATATAGGGAACGATCAGACTGCACTATATAGGGGATAGGAAATGATCAGACTGCACTATATAGGGGATAGGGAACGATCAGACAGTGCACTATATAGGGGATGGGGAACGATTCAGACTGCACTATATAGGGGATGGAGAACGATCAGACAGTGCACTATATAGGGGATAGGGAACGATTCAGACAGTGCACTATATAGGGGATAGGGAACGATCAGACAGTCCACTATATAGGGGATGGGGAACAATCAGAAAGTGCACTATATAGGGAATAAGGAATGATCAGACAGTGCACTATATAGGGGATAGGGAACGATTCAGACAGTGCACTATATAGGGGATAGGGAACGATTCAGACAGTGCACTATATAGGGGATGGGGAACGATTCAGACTGCACTATAATAGGGATGGGGAACGATCAGACAGTGCACTATAGGGGATAGGGAACGATCAGACAGTGCACTATATAGGGGATGGGGAACGATTCAGACTGCACTATATAGGGGATGGGGAACGATCAGACAGTGCACTATATAGGGGACGGGGAACGATTCAGACAGTGCACTATATAGGGGATGGGGAACGATTCAGACAGTGCACTATATAGGGATATGGGAACGATTCAGACAGTGCACTATATAGGGATGAGGAACGATTCAGACAGTGCACTATATAGGGGATAGGGAACAATCAGACAGTGCACTTTATAGGGGATAGGGCACAATCAGACAGTGCACTATATAGGGGATAGGGAACAATCAGACAGTGCACTTTATAGGGGATAGGGAACAATCAGACAATGCACTTTATAGGGCATAGGGAACGTTCAGACAGTGCACTATAGGGGATAGGGAACAATCAGACAGTGCACTTTATAGGGGATAGGGGACATTCAGACAGTGCACTATATAGGGGATGGGGAACAATGAGACAGTGCACTTTATAGGGGATAGGGGACATTCAGACAGTGCACTATATAGGGGATGGGGAATGATCAGACAGTGCACTATGTAGGGGATGGGGAACGATCAGACAGTGCACTATACAGGGTATAGGGAACGATCAGACAGTGTACTATATAGGGGATAGGAAATGATCAGACAATGCACTATATAGGGGATAGGAAACGATCAGACAGTCCACTATATAGGAGATAGGGAACGACCAGACAGTGCACTATATAGGGGATAGGGAACGATCAGACTGTGCACTATATAGGGGATAGGGAATGATCAGACTGCACTATATAGGGGATGGGGAACGATCAGACAGTGCACTATATAGGGGACGGGGAACGATTCAGACAGTGCACTATATAGGGGATGGGGAACGATTCAGACTGCACTATATAGGGGATGGGGAACGATCAGACAGTGCACTATATAGGGGATAGGGAACGATTCAGACAGTGCACTATATAGGGGATAGGGAACGATCAGACAGTCCACTA
>CM031950.1:37127340-37159840 GCA_018749465.1 Paracanthobrama guichenoti | reverse complement strand
AAAAACCCAGTATGGCAAGCCGTCTCGTCTTTTAATCAAAATGCTTATATCAGGAATTAGATTTCTACTAGTAACAATGGCAGTTTTTGATACCAGGAATTGCACTTTCACTAGTAAAAATATTAATTATTAATGCAAACGATGACGTCATCACTCGCAGAAAAACTGTATTTTCTCTAGTTAAAGGTTGCCATTAAAGTTCAATTGTTCATATCAATAATTCATTTCTTACTAGTGAAAATCATATTTTTTTGGTAATTCCTGATATATATAAAAATGGGTTGCACTTTATTTGAAGGTGTCATTGTTACAGTGTAATAATGTATTTAAGCAATGAGTGATAATAATTAACTACATGCACTTACTCTAGGGTTAGGGGTTAGTTGCATGTAATGATGCATCATTTACTGTTGTTATTATTATGGTAAGTGCATGTCACATATGTAACAAGGACACTGTGAAATAAAGCGTTACCAAAAAATGTCATTGTTACTAGTAGAAATCTAATTCTTGATATCAATAATTAGCATGTTAACTATTGAAAATCGAATAGTTGATATCAGAAATGTATATCCTGCGAATGATTAAAAGTTAAACCGGCTTGCCATGGCATAGACCCACCGCGGAAAGTATTTTAAGGTGTTCCGCGCACAACCGGTGTAGAAACGGAAAAAAAAACTTTGTATTTTCCCTTGGAAAATACGCAATGAGACACGCAGTAAAGCGTGGAGGAGACGTGCGTCTTCCATCAATGCACACTTATTCCTCCGACACGACTCTCCACACAGTTACTCTTGCTCCGTCAGATCGTCCTCCAGCTCGAGCCGTTTCCCGGGATGCTGTCGCTTCTCCTCCGCGCGACTCTTGTTGACGTTGTCCAGAAGCTCGAGCAGGATGCTGGCTTGATCGCAGCCCGCCTCGTCCCAGTCCTCGCACAGTCTCTTCCCGGGATGCTGGCGCTTCTCTAGGTCCGAAAAGTCCCCCGCGTCCTCGTGCAGCTCGCGCCGGCCGGGGTGCTGTCGCTTGTGGAGCAGCATCAGGTACCGTTTCCCGGGATGCTGCCGCTTGGAGAGCTCGCTCTGGGCACTGGGCTCCAGCATCATCAGCCGCTTCCCGGGATGCTGCCTCCTCAGCCGCGCGCTCTCCTCGTCCTCGCGCTTCCCGGGATGCTGTCTCTTCTGGAGAGCAGGAGCGTCATCTTCGTAGTCGGCGTCCTCCCGCTTCCCGGGATGCTGGCGCTTTCCCGGGTGCTGCCTCTTCTCCATCCAGTCCGTCGGGGACACGAGCTGCTCTCCTGGAGGGGGACAAGGATTGACGCACTGAAGCAGTTCTGATCGCCTTTATAGAGCATGCTAGATGAACATGGAGAAATGGCAAATGTGCAACATCGAGCTTGGCTTGTGATTGCCGCTTTTATTATAAATGCATTCCCCAAAATAAAATTAAAAGTGTTACACTTTATAAGACATTCTTGTTAAACATGTTACATGCAATAACTATAAATGATGCATAATTACATGCAACTAACCCTAACCCTATAGTAAGTACATGTAGCTCATTATTATCACATGTACTTAAATATATAATCACAGTGCAAATACCCATTACTGAGCGATAATAATGAGCTACATGTCCTTACTATAGGGTTAGGGTTAGTTGCATGTAATTCATGTAACATATGTAACAAGGACACTGGAATAAAGTAACCAAATAAAGACTGATACAGTGTAATTATACATTTAAGTACCGAGTAATAATAATGAACAACATTGCATGCAATTATTAAGTGTAAAATATGTCACATGGGCAGTGCAAATTAAAGCGTTACCAAAAACTCTATTTAGGTTACACTTTATTTTAAGGTGTTTTTGTTACAGGGTTAGTGTAATTCTGCATCATTTACTGTTATTACTAAGTACATGTTACGTGCGACACTGATAAAGCGTTGACAAAAATGCACAAACTGTATTTGGTTAGACTTTATTGTAAGGTGTCATTGTTACAGTGTAATTATATATTAACATGTACTTACTATAGGATGAGGGTTAGGCATGCATTCTGCATCATTTACTGTTATTACCATGGTAACTACATGTAACAAAGACACTGTGATATAAAGTGTAACCTTGTATTTGTTGCGTTTAATAAACAGATGTTCTTACTTTACAGGTTTTACTTTAACTTTGGGTTGAGCAATAAATGACACCATTTAGTGTCTCCAGAGAATATAGTTCATAAATAAAAAATGAGTTGAATCTTGTAAACTTATAAAAAAGTTGAAATTCTTATTATTATTATTACATTTATAAGTCATTTAATTTAAGTTGAAATTGCTTAAACATCCAAGTTGATTGAACTTAAGAATTTAAGGCAGCAACTTTTTATTATTATTGCTTTTGTTAATAATAAACATTTCAATATTATATTTTTTGGAAAATATAAGTGAATAGGCTAGATATTCTGTGACAAAGGCAGAACCGTATTCAAACATACAAAAGTAATCTAGGCTATGATAAAAATGATGCATTTCCGGCCGATCTCTATGAAGTGTTTTTCGTTTATCTGCTATCTTGAAGTTCCTCCGAGTGTTTTCCACGGAGTGTGAGTGTGTGTGTGTGTGTGTGTGTGTGTGAGTGTGTGTGTGTGTGTGTGAGTGTGTGAGTGTGTGTGTGTGTGTGTGAGTGTGTGAGTGTGTGAGTGAGTGTGTGAGTGTGAGCAGGCACCGTTGTCGTTGTTCTCGTCCTGCATCTGTGTGAGGATGGAGCGGATGAGCAGGGTCTCCGCGCGCTGGAAGAGCTCGTCCAGAGAAGGGTCACCTTCACCCGGCAGATCCTGACACTGGAGGACCGCCAGAGAGGCCAAGATGATCACACACGCCGCCCTCATGACAACCGCTGTCCTGCTCAGCACAAACACACCAACACACTTCTTCACAATCAAGATCCTGCAGCCTCCATGGAATCTTTCCAGTTCTTTACAATGAAAAAAACATTTAAATGTTCTACACACTGAGAAAAACTCTTGGTTGGTATCACTGCAAATCCCTTGTATTTTAAGAGTGCTATGGTCATGCATCTGTAGCAGATGAGCGCACAGCACACATGGAGTGTCTTACCTGCAGCCGAGAGCTGATTGACCTGTAGCTGATGGAACTGAAGCCGCTCCTCTGATGTGGGTGACCCGTTCAGGCCGAGGTCAGTGAGTGAAGCGTGAGAGGCGGCGAGTGTTTATATAGGCGCTCGGTGACGTGCGCACGCAGTGCCGGGTTGGCCCTGAGGGGGGCAGTGTGCCGCTGTTGCATCCACCCAGACTCGATTCATTCATAAAACTGCTTTTTTTTTTTTTTTTTTTTTTTAAGTTTCATACTACTCTTTATTGTTGCGTAATGTTTCACATAATATTAAAAGATACGATAAAAACACCAGTAGGATAATATATAGTAGTGTTCCTTATAATAAGTAAAGGCAGGTGCCATATGGCAAGCCATATGACATTTATTTATAAATTCTTGATATGAACAATTCAGTTTCCACTGGTCAAAATGCTATCAGGAATTAGATTTCCAGTAACAATGACAATTTCTGATACCAGGAATTACATTTTCACTAGTAAAAATGTTAATTATTAATGCCAACGTTGACATCATCACTGCGCAGAAATACAAATCATTGATATCTGTCATTGTGTATTTCACTAGTTAAACATCACCATAGACTGCCATTCAAATTCAGTTGCTGATATGAAGAATTGATTTCTTCCTAGTTGAAACTCAAATTACACATAAATACTACATATATTAGAAATGCATATGAAATCATCATTTTTATATTAATAATTAGCTTTGTTACTAGTGCAAATGTCTGTTCTTGATATCAACATCTGAATTGCTACTAGTAAAAATGTTCATTTCTGATATCATGAATGTGATTGTTACTAGTAAGAAAGCCATTTTAGATTATCTGAAATTATACTGACATCAGAAATACATTTATCAAGAATTAACATTTCAACTGGTGAGAATTGAGTTCTTGACATCAGGAATACATTTAAAAAAAAAAATTTTTTTACTTGTAACAAAGTAATTATTGATATCAAAAATTAAGATTTTTTTACTATAGTTGTATTTCTGATGTGAAACTGAGTTTCAACTAGTAAGAAATCAATTGAAATCAACATTTGAATTTGAATGGCAGTCTATGGGGACGTTTAACTAGTGAACATACAATCACTGATATCAAGAATTCACATCCTGGGAATGAATAAAAATCAAAACGGCTTGCCATAGGTGTCATGATTTCATGATGTCATCAGATGGTATTACAGTATAGCATGGGACTTTGATATGTGTTGAATAATTTCCATAATAATTATTCTTTCCCCAAAATTTGTGGTTTGCTATTTTTTTTTTTTTTTGCAAACCACAACCATCCAATCAATTCACCACGGACAAAATCAAGCCCCGCCTACATTTGTTCTTGTTTGAGAAGCGTTTCCCTCGAAATACGGCACAATAGAGGAGAAAAGACGAGTGCAACTTCAGTTTCATGACTTTAATGTGCATTTGAGCAGAGCACACTATTGGATACCTGCAGTAAGTCACACTTTTTCAGAATGTTATTGCATTATATAATAAAATACGATTTAAATGTTTTTCTTCTATCTTCTATCTTTCTTCATGACCTTACAGTAACTACGAACATGATCCACTAAAGTTTCACATATAATGCAGAATGGACTTTATACAGTATATGCAGTAAATGGTATAGGGCAGGGGTTTATGATGCCAAGGACCCCCAAATACGATGAATCTTATACGAGGGACAACCTTCCTAAAAACCATCTATATATTTTTATGTATGATTTTTTTTTAAACTGTTAGATAAATAGCAAGTGTGACATTACCTAAAGTGTGACATTATAAATACAACATATTGCTTCCAAACTTAAATTGGCTATACTTAATGTTGTATGTATAAACCTGAAGAAGAATCTTTTCAATGAAAACTTAATTGTATAAGCAACTTTCAGAATAAATGTATGTAAGCAGTGTCCGTACTGCGTTAGGAATACTGCCTTACAACCCCAGTGAGCGAGATAAAGGGACTATAGTGAGAAAAAGCAGAAAGATACAAAGCAAACATGTACAATTCTGGAAAGTATGTACGGCAAGAAAGGAGAGAAACACTTAGAAATGAAACAGTTAGAATGTTTGGTTGACTTTATCCATTTTTGCTTTGTCTTTTCTGGGGACCCCTCAGAACCTTCTGGAGGACCCCTGGGGTTCCCCGGACCCCATTTTGAAAACCCCTGATATAGGGTACGTCAGGGTAAAGGCTCCTTTGATGTTATTCTCCTCTAAACCACTGGATGCACACAAACTTGCCGCCGCACTTTCCGAAACATCCGCTTCTCAAGATGCTCGTGGAAATGTGTCTGATCTTTGAGGTGTTCACGAGCAGCAGCGCAAAGACACCTCATACATTTATACGATTTTTAAACAAAATAAACCACTTTTATGATTTATTTTCACACAAAATCAGTTGCTCCATAAATGTTCAGTGCAAACATATATCTTTTTTCTGCTTTCATACGCTACAGGAGTAATGAGAAGCACATTTGTCTTAAGGTGTGCCTTTAGCCCCGTCGTACCCTACAGCACTATCTGATGCCATGGTCAAAAACAATCGTCATACTATTGGAGTTTTTCTAGTTTTTTGTCTGTGGAGAACGTCAGCGACACACTCCAGAGGTTTGACTGGTCTGCTTCCCTCAGCTGGCGTTGACGTTCATGCAGAGCCGAGTGTTGCGTCACGCTCTCTCTTTTGAAGACGTCCTGAAGAAGTCTTCATTTTCTTTCAGAATTACAATGAGGCGTACAAAGGGCCAGGAACTGATGGCCGAGCAAAATCGTATTCCTAAATGCAAACATCATTCTGCCAGGCTTCCTCTAAGCCTCACTGAATTCATTATGCACAGCTCACATCATTTCACAATCCCGACAAACTCTCGTACAGTCGGACAGCTGACGGCAGAGCGGCAGCGAGGGAATCACCGTGTAATGGAATAAATCAGGCCTCTTTATGCGCTGTCACGTCCAATACTTCAGCTGTCAATACCAATCATTTCCTATGGATAGTGGGAAAAAGAAGTGGAATTAATTGGTTTACATTTTAGGAGGACTTCCTGCGCATGAGATGACATGAAAGTAAGAAATCATTCTGTGATCGGCATCCCTCACTGAAGGAACTGAACAATAACCCATAAAACATGTTGATAATTACAATCAGAAGCATCTGTCTTTTCAAATTTTAAGATTTGTCAAGCTTTTACATTAAACCTTTCTTCTTCTAGTGTTCCAGCAGCTGATTGTGGCTTCCTACACCTACTCTTGTAATCTGCACTTTTTTGTTCTGTGAAATAGTCATCGTTTTGTGTTCTTAGGGCCAACACACACACACACACACACACACACACACACACACACACACACACACACACACACACACACACACACACACACACACACACACACACAGAATCACTTATAATAGTGCAAATTAGCTGACAAGGAGATCTGACCCAAAGGTCGCGCTGTCAGCCGCTGTCAGGCTATAATTACTGCATGAACGTGAAAACACAGAAACACATTGTTTAATAGTGTACCCAGAAATTCACATTAAAATACAGTCAGCCTGTTGTTTAATTGTGCAAAACTCAAAGGGAAACCAGAAACACCAGAGGGAGGAGAAAACTCAGACGTTCAGACGTAATGATCAGTGTGTGTTTTGTTCTTTTCTTTCGGCGTTTAGTCGTTTAGTCTTAGTAGACACGATAACTTGCAGATGTAAACTAACGCTCTGTTTTGCGTCTAACCCTTTGTTGTGGGAGTGTGTGTGTGTGCATGTCCTTTAGCAACAACATATGAGTGTTTAATAAACATGGAAAATATTTACTGCTGATTTTTTTATTTTGCGGTGTCTCAAAATACTGCAATGCAGTTCCCGATGACCCTGAAGCCTTTTCTGCCAATGTATTGATTGAAGATTAACCATAGATAACCTGGATTAAAGGGGTCATGAACTGCATTGTTTTATTGTTTTATAATGTTTCCCGTGGTACACTTATAATGTTAGTATGATTTTTACATCAAAGACTTCAGTGTAAACGCCCACTGCTGTGATTGGCTGCTGTGAGACTTCAGTGTAAACGCCCACTGCTGTGATTGGCTGCTGTGAGACTTCAGTCTGTGCTCCAAAGAATCCACAGTAAAACGTTCAGAATATAAATAAATAATGCTCAACTGAGACATTCACATTGTTGAAGATAAAAAAGCACATTCCAAACATTAGGATCCTTTGGAAGGGAATGTTATTTTTAGTCTGTTCGTCTTTCCTCGTCATCTCACTAACACACCAGTGGGCGGGGCCAAAGTTGCCATGATGAAGTAGGCGTTGATCTTCTTCTGCAGAGGCGGTCTTTCACCATCTATTATAGGCTCATTCACAACGAGTCGTTCTCTGGGCTTGGTTACAATAAAAGCTGTTTTTGGACTAACAAGGAAGTTTTCAGTTCTGAAACGTACAGGATATTCTTACAGCATGATGACCTCATATATGTCAAAAGCTCAGGGAAAATTTGATTTCTCAGTTCATGACCCCTTTAAACACTTTATTGTTCAGCATGGTGCATCAAAGAGTCATTACTCAGTTTGGAACATTACAAACCTGATTCCAAAAAAGTTGGGACACTGTACAAATTGTGAATAAAAAAGGAATGCAATAATTTACAAATCTCATAAACTTATATTTTATTCACAATAGAATATAGATAACATATCAAATGTTGAAAGTGAGACATTCTGAAATGTCATGCCAAATATTGGCTCATTTTGGATTTCATGAGAGCTACACATTCCAAAAAAGTTGGGAAAGGGAGCAATAAGAGGCCGGAAAAGTTAAATGTACATATAAGGAACAGCTGGAGGACCAATCTGCAACTTATTAGGTCAATTGGCAACATGATTGGGTATAAAAAGAGCCTCTCAGAGTGGCAGTGTCTCTCAGAAGTCAAGATGGGCAGAGGATCACCAATTCCCCCAATGCTGCGAACATACTGGAGCAATATCAGAAAGGAGTTTCTCAGAGAAACACTGCAAAGAGTTTGAAGTTCTCATCATCTACAGTGCATAATATCATCCAAAGATTCAGAGAATCTGGAACAATCTCTGTGCGTAAGGGTCAAGGCCGGAAAACCATACTGGATGCCCGTGATCTCCGGCCCTTAGACGGCACTGCATCACATACAGGAATGCTACTGTAATGGAGATCACAACATGGGCTCAGGAATACTTCCAGAAAACATTGTCATGAACACAATCCACCGTGCCATTCGCCGCTGCCGGCTAAAACTCTACAGGTCAAAAAAGAAGCCATATCTAAACATGATCCAGAAGCGCAGGCGCTTCTCTGGGCCAAGGCTCATTTAAAATGGACTGTGGCAAAGTGGAAAACTGTTCTGTGGTCAGACCAATCAAAATTTGAAGTTCTTTTTGGAAAACTGGGACGCCATGTCATCCGGACTAAAGAGGACAAGGACAACCCAAGTTGTTGTCAGCGCTCAGTTCAGAAGCCTGCATCTCTGATGGGATGGGGTTCATGAGTGCGTGTGGCATGGGCAGCTCACACATCTGGAAAGGCACCATCAATGCTGAAAGGGATATCCAAGTTCTAGAACAACATCTGCTCCCATCCAGACGTCGTCTCTTTCAGGGAAGACCTTGCATTTTCCAACATGACAATGCCAGACCACACATTGCATCAATTACAACATCATGGCTGCGTAGAAGAAGGATCCGGGGACTGAAATGGCCAGCCTGCAGTCCAGATCTTTCACCCATAGAAAACATTTGAGCATCATAAAGAGGAAGATGCCACAAAGAAGACCTAAGACAGTTGAGCAACTAGAAGCCTGTATTAGACAAGAATGGGACAACATTCCTATTCCTAAACTTGAGCAGCTTGTCTCCTCAGTCCCCAGACGTTTGCAGACTGTTAGAAAAAGAAGAGGGGATGCCACACAGTGGGAAACATGGCCTTGTCCCAACTTTTTTGAGATGTGTTGATGCCAGGAAATTTCAAATCAACTTATTTTTCCCTTAAAATGATACATTTTCTCAGTTTAAACATTTGATATGTCATCTATGTTGTATTCTGAATAAAATATTAAAATTTGAAACTTCCACATCATTGCATTGTGTTTTTATTCATAATTTGTACAGTGTCCCAACTTTTTTGGAATCAGGTTTGTAATAATAATAATCAAACAGCTGGGGGTGCATTCTGAATCTCATCAGCCTCTCTTCACAATACAACAGTTTTATAGAATGGCATCATAATAAACAGAATATCATATAATTTAATGGTTGAGACATTAATAGCCATTCAGTGTTTCAGTAAAAAGACTAGCTATGAATAAGTCCAATATTGAGATCTGAATGATCCTAAATGTTTTCAGAATGCTTCTGTTTTTTGTTCACATCTTATCTGAGCTGTCAACTGCTTACTCTGTCATGCTAATACCTGTCAGGTTGTTGGGCTCATGAATATTAAACATGTTGCCTTCGCTCTGCTGAACTGATTGGCTGAATCAAGAGCATTGCCAGCACTCTCTTCTATCTACTTACAGGCTTAAGATGCTTTTGGGAAACACAGCCCTGTCTGATGCTCCATCCTTTTAGATTTCACAGAAATATAACATACACAAGCAGACTTTTTTTGCTTTTCACAGCTAAGAATTACCAGGTATTTCCGGTTAGATAGCACGGATGTTCTTCTAATGAAGGAAGCTGGCCCACTTTTTAGTGGAAATTCATGGCTTAGTGTGGATGTCAAAACGATAATGATATATGACTTAATAATGAGTTAATAGTCATGTGCATTAACAAGTCATAACATGATATATTTGCAAATCATTAGCTAATGATTCATTAAAACAGCTGGAAGTAAAATACATGGCTTCGACCCATAGAAATTAACATTAATTCACACTATTAGCTAATTGTCATGAACAGACTGAGACTTAATGACGATGGAGAGATGGATAAGATAAAACAGGTAAGTTTATTAGTGAATCGACAGTCTTTAAACAGATGAGATGATCAATAGAGAGATATTTACAGTGCAGGAGGACTTGGCAGTAACTGTGGGTTTGTCTTATAGGTTTCCAGAGCACACAGACACACACAGGATCAGACGATGAGATGAGGGATGACGACTTGGATGACTTGATTGAGGTAACAATGCTGGTAAGATATAACTGGCAGGTAAGAGGGTCTGTAGCATCAGACAATGTCAGGGCGAAGCCGGGAGCCACGCTGGAGCTGAAGACAACAGTGGAGCCGGAGGAACAGAGAGCGATAAGCCAGAGAGTTTATATACGCTCTCCTTGGCTGTATCAGAAATGACAGGGGACACAGAGAGTTTAGGGACGGCTTTAGTGGCCATAACAGGACAGGCATGAATAGCCGTGGCCACTACTGGAAGAACCGTGGACAGTGGGACTTGGGACCACCTGACTCGAGGGAGCTTAGGCTACCGGGCTTGGGATGCCAGCTGCAGTGCTGATCCCACACTTCTGGGGGCCTTAAGCAAAACTTTGTGAAGGGGCCCCTGTCAGTGCATTCTTCAAAACCCCACAATTTCCATAAACGTAAGTAATACATACAGTGGTTTTCAGTATGCAAGGTGCACTGCCAGTTTTCTATAGGCTAATGGAATTAAAACATCAAACAAACTTCAAGTTATGAAAAACATATATACATATGTAAAGGGAACATGTTAAAACATGTTAAATTGGCAGTAGGAGTAATTTTCACTGGCAGCTAAATAAATGCATTCTTTAATAGTAATGCTCTCTGGCCACCATCTGTCAGAAAGACTATAACACACAGCCGAATTGGCTTTCTAAATGCATGATTTACTAACGAAATTACAGCATGATAAATAAAAAAGGCATGGTTGTTTCAATCCAAATGTGGGTCAAATATGGACAAACCCAACCGTTGTGTTAAAATTTTTTTATTATTTTTTTAAACCAACAGTTGGGTTAGTCCACTTTGACCCAAATCTGGGTTGCAACAACCCAGCATTTTTCTTTTTGAGTGAAGAAGGCTTAGATAAACGTATGAGAATAATGGGTGTTAATGTTTTTAAAGTACCTGAGTTACACGACAGCTGGTAATACTGAACAGCTATATTATATTTATAAGAAATCATGCATAAGAACGTTCTGTGTGATACTTCGGGTGAAAACTTTTGCACAGGATGAAGATGTCCAAATGTTTCTTATTTTGTTTAAACACACACACACACTCACTCACACTCACACTCACACTCACACTCACACTCACACTCACACACTCACACTCACACACACACTCACACTCACACACACACACACACTCACTCACACACTCACACTCACTCACACACACACACACACACACACACACACTCACACTCACACTCACACACACACACTCACACTCACACTCACACTCACACTCACACTCACACTCACACACACACTCACACACACACACACACACACACACACACACACACTTTAATGAATTTTTTGTCTTGTGGAATATATATAAACATCTTTTATGTAAAATATCTTATTCAGGACAGCACTAAATAACAAATAACATGCAAATAACATGCATTTTGTATTATCTCTATTATTTTGTTAAAATTATTCACATTTTCACAGATTCTGCTAGCAGTTTACATACTTTTTCTGTATATTTGCATGTTAAACATGCACTCACCTAAAGGATTATTAGGAACACCTGTTCAATTTCTCATGAATGCAATTATCTAATCAACCAATCACATGGCAGTTGCTTCAATGCATTTAGGGGTGTGGTCCTGGTCAAGACAATCTCCTGAACTCCAAACTGAATGTCAGAATGGGAAAGAAAGGTGATTTAAGCAATTTTGAGCGTGGCATGGTTGTTGGTGCCAGACGGGCCAGTCTGAGTATTTCACAATCTGCTCAGTTACTGGGATTTTCACGCACAACCATTTCTAGGGTTTAGAAAGAATGGTGTGAAAAGGGAAAAACATCCAGTATGCGACAGTCCTGTGGGCGAAAATGCCTTGTTGATGCTAGAGGTCAGAGGAGAATGGGCCGACTGATTCAAGCTGATAGAAGAGCAACTTTGACTGAAATAACCACTGCGTTACAACCGAGGTATGCAGCAAAGCATTTGTGAAGCCACAACACGCACAACCTTGAGGCGGATGGGCTACAACAGCAGAAGACCCCACCGGGTACCACTCATCTCCACTACAAATAGGAAAAAGAGGCTACAATTTGCACAAGCTCACCAAAATTGGACAGTTGAAGACTGGAAAAATGTTGCCTGGTCTGACGAGTCTCGATTTCTGTTGAGACATTCAGATGGTAGAGTCAGAATTTGGCGTAAACAGAATGAGAACATGGATCCATCATGCCTTGTTACCACTGTGCAGGCTGGTGGTGGTGGTGTAATGGTGTGGGGGATGTTTTCTTGGCACACTTTAGGCCCCTTAGTGCCAATTGGGCATCGTTTAAATGCCACGGCCTACCTGAGCATTGTTTCTGACCATGTCCATCCCTTTATGACCACCATTTACCCATTCTCTGATGGCTACTTCCAGCAGGATAATGCACCATGTCACAAAGCTCGAATCATTTCAAATTGGTTTCTTGAACATGACAATGAGTTCACTGTACTAAAATGGCCCCCACAGTCACCAGATCTCAACCCAATAGAGCATCTTTGGGATGTGGTGGAACGGGAGCTTCGTGCCCTGGATGTGCATCCCACAAATCTCCATCAACTGCAAGATGCTATCCTATCAATATGGGCCAACATTTCTAAAGAATGCTTTCAGCACCTTGTTGAATCAATGCCATGTAGAATTAAGGCAGTTCTGAAGGCGAAAGGGGGTCAAACACAGTATTAGTATGGTGTTCCTAATAATCCTTTAGGTGAGTGTAAATATTCACATTATGGTAAATTACCGTCATGCTCATTTTATATAGTGATAAGCAAGGGGGCCCCTGATGGTTCAGGGGCCCTATGTAACTTGTGTAGTTTGTGTATAGGGAGGATCGGCTCCGGCCAGCTGCTTGCACCAATATCAGAGGAAGATCCACCATGCTGGATGCCAGTCCCATCTGATGTGATACGAAGGCTGCCTTCAAAGGATCCTTTAAACTGAGACATCCTGTGATGGAGCAGGGATGTGACACCCGAGATATGCAGTCTTACTTAGGGTGTGTTCACACTTGTAGTTCGGTTCGCTTGGTTCATTTGGTCCGGACTAAAATAAAAAACATTTAGTCCTGGTCCGATTAGTGTTCACAGTGGCATTTTATCACAGAACCTAAAGGAATAGGGATACATTCACAATCTGATTGGCCAGCTTTTATGACGTATTGCCTATTTTGAAACAAAACTTACCGAACATCCAAACAATGCTGTGTGCGGCTAAATGTGCTCGTGTTGTGTGTGCGTAGCTTCATATGATGGTATTCTGACCAGCTGAGAACTCAGACGCAGTTCTGACGCCTGTACTGTGATGGGCAACATCACGACAATGATGAGATAAAACAGCATTCTGTCCTTTTTAGGGTCGCATCTTGTGACATCACATCCTGTTTTTGTTTGGTTTGCATGTCAATGGTCCATGTTTTGTTCATATTTCAGTCAATCCGCAGAGTTGGTTTGGAAACGGAGCGAGACTCATCTTTTCAGCGCTCTCTGTCCGCTTGTTTAGTTCGGATGGCAGCGTTCACACTTATTCAGATGAGCTGCACTAACAGAGCAATCGCACCAGGGTTTGTTTTAATCCAACCAAACATGCTGAGTGTGAACACACCCTAAGATGCAGCCTTCCTCCTGGGAAGCACCCATGGGCTATATACACAAGGGGCAAACGGGACACGCCTGGGAACAATCCATAGACTGTAAAAAAAATGTGGACGTAGTGTTTGTGACGTCACCCATAGGAGTTTTTGAAGTGTTAAGTCGTCCGTCGCCATCTTGGCTCAAAGTCGTCATGAAGGGCAAAATTAGCCGTATAGACCAAAACCACAGTTTGTCCAGGCTATAAACATGTTATTCTGCTGTAAACTTGGGCATTTTAACATGGGGCTCAATGAGATTCTGCTCTCTTCTGGAGCCGGTCCCTAGTGGCCAGTAGAGGAATTACTGGGGGAGGTTGCCGCTTGGAACAATCAGGGAACCATTCAACATGAAAAACTACAAAACAACTTCAAAGATGGCAGACAGAACAGGAAACAGGAAGTATAGCAAAAGTCCAGGGACAAACACAGTAAACATATGACAGTAGTGCTGCCATTGTATTCACCCAGGATATTCACTGGGTGTCATTCTCTAAGCATGCATACACACAAATTTGTGAAATGTGCATACAAATGATTTTAAGAACAAATCACAATTCAATTTCGTAATAATTTTTTTTCTAAATTTACAAAAAAATATAGGAACAACTGAAACCACATGTACGCAAAAATAACTTACTCTGTGTGGCTTTATAATCGTGTTAAGAAGTTATATTTCATCCTAACATGATTATAATTACACTGAAGCATATTGCATTAATTATATTATATAATCCATATATAAAATTATATAATGAAATTATTCAATAATACAATTTAATTTCTTCTTAAATGCATTTGATCATATACAGTTAAAGAGTAAGAAAAGCTGCGTTATGGCTTCAGCTGTGAGGTTTCTCTGAATAACGCAGATATACGCGTGTTATGTACAGCTGCTAATGAGAGTCTGTAATCCGGTCTTTATAAAAGGTGTTTATTGTGAGAACTGGTGAGACTGGCACACTTGGCATTGCTCGAGGATCCTGGAGAAACAGCGGCAAGACGAGAGTGACGAAAGGCTGTAGAAAGCGTGTACGGAAAGCCCTTATATGGAGATGGGTTGTGTGGAAAGCCCTTATATGGAGATGGGTTGTGTGGAGAAAGCCTTTATGTGGAGACGGGTTGTGCGGAAAGCCCTTATGTGGAAATGGGTTGTGCGGAAAGCCCTTATATGGAGATGGGTTGGGTGGAAAGCCCTTATATGGAGATGGGTTGTGTGGAAAGCCCTTATATGGAGATTGTGTGGAAAGCCCTTATATGGAGATGGGTTGTGTGAAGAAAGCCCTTATATGGAGATGGGTTGTGCGGAAAGCCCTTATGTGGAGATGGGTTGTGCGGAAAGCACTTATATGGAGACGGGTTGTGCGGAAAGCCCTTATATGGAGATGGGTTGTGCGGAAAGCCCTTATATGGAGATGGGTTGTGCGGAAAGCACTTATATGGAGATGGGTTGTGCAGAAAGCCCTTATGTGGAGATGGGCTGTGCAGAAAGCCCTTATATGGAGATATGTGCAGAAAGCCCTTATATGGAGATGGGTTGTGTGGAAAGCCCTTATATGGAGATGGGTTGTGCGGAAAGCCCTTATAGGGAGATGGGTTGTGCGGAAAGCCCTTATAGGGAGATGGGTTGTGCGGAAAGCCCTTATAGGGAGATGGGTTGTGCGGAAAGCCCTTATAGGGAGATGGGTTGTGCGGAAAGCCCTTATAGGGAGATGGGTTGTGCGGAAAGCCCTTATATGGAGATTCAAGAGATTCAAGAGTTTTATTTGTCACATACACAATTATATACAGACGTGTGCAGATGTGTGCAGAAAGCCCTTATATGGAGATGGGTTGGGTGGAAAGCCCTTAAATGGAGATGGGTTGTGCGGAAAGAACTTCTATGGAGATGGGTTAGGTGGAAAGCCCTTAAATGGAGATGGGTTGGGTGGAAAGCCCTTATATGGAGATGGGTTGGGTGCAAAGCCCTTAAATGGAGATGGGTTGTGCGGAAAGAACGTCTATGGAGATGGGTTAGGTGGAAAGCCCTTAAATGGAGATGTTTGACCGTGTTTTATGCAAATGACTAACCTTGTGCACGTGGCCGCTCATTTAGAATACTCCACATTCATTAACATGAAAAAAATTAATGTGCTTACAAATGTGTTGTGAATCAGGCAGAGATTTTTCGTGAGAAATTCTCCTGTGCGTACAAATACGAAAAAATCCACACAATTATTAATGAATGAGACCCATTACATTTTCTCCTTTTGAGTTTTGCATAAGAAAAAGTCATACAGGTCTGGAAAAGCATACGGGTGAATAAATGAATACATTTTGGGTGAAATGTTAAGGTTAGGGTTGGTGTTTTTTATCACATTACTGTGATTTTGTATTGATATTATATCATGCTCTGCGTAATATGCTGATACTGAGCCTATCTATATAAAAGTCTGCAAAGATGTACACATCAGATTTGACCCCTGATTTGGATATGCTTCTGAGTTTGTTTGTAGCTCTGAAAGTTCTCATGGAGCTCGACTCTGGTTATTGATCTGTTCTATTTTACATCCTATTTTTTTTTTTTCATTTGTCACACAGGTTTGTTAGCGCATTAAAGGTGTTACATCATTCCCTCAGCATAAGTCATGGTCATGAGAAAAATATGTCGTTCCCTCAACATAGGAGCTCGAGGCCACGACTTCACATCGAGTGGCCATATCATAAGGATGTCGTCACCTCGACAAAATGATCTTATGGTCAAAACATATCACATTCCCACGAGTTAATATACAAAACTAAGTGAACCGAACATGGCACCTGTCCTGGTCACCGTACTTTTGAACGTCCGGACAGACACATTTTTTTTCCTTAAATGTGCACTCAGTAAGATTTTGGTTACGTATTGCTGGCTCTATTTGTCCCGATATTTCGGGTTTTGGACTCAATACTGACTCCACCTTTATCTTTGCTCCATTCATATTTATATTGTTTCAACACTACTTCCATAATGGACATTCCTTGATTCAGTCTCATCCATATTTATTGTCTAGTTGGTGGTTTGTGTTATGAGCCGGATGCTTTTCTCCCTGCAGTGGCAGCTGTGACTGGTGTGTGTTCCCGCTTGGAGCCTGATCCTCTGTCTGTGTGTGGGAGCTGCTGAGGTCAGTGCAGTCAGTTTCATCCTGCAGGAGCAGCGTGTCTGCACATTGTGTTTTTCCACTTATGTCTGAGTGAACACTATTTTAAAGGGGTCATGAACTGAGAAATCAAATTTTCCCTGAGCTTTTGACATATATGAGGTCATCATGCTGTAAGAATATCCTGTACGTTTCAGAACTGAAAACTTCCTTGTTAGTCCAAAAACAGCTTTTATTGTAACCAAGCCCAGAGAACGACTCGTGAATGAGCCTATAATAGATGGTGAAAGACCGCCTCTGCAGAAGAAGATCAACGCCTACTTCATCATGGCAACTTTGGCCCCGCCTACTGGTGTGTTAGTGAGATGACGAGGAGAGACATCACAAAGTACCACAACATCAAAGTAACCGTGTTAATTCTAATGCCTGGAAATCCAGTTGCAATGACAAGATCACTGCCTTCATGCGCTCAACATGTCTGCGATCGGCTACAATGATCATCACTGCAACTTTTCATGCCACAATCTGAATATAATGCCATAGATCAGAATATAATGCTATATACAACACTTTTCACGATTAGTCTTACAGCAGCCAATCACAGCAGTGGGCGTTTACACTGAAGTCTCACAGCAGCCAATCACAGCAGTGGGCGTTTACACTGACGTCTCACAGCAGGCAATCACAGCAGTGGGCGTTTACACTGACGTCTCACAGCAGGCAATCACAGCAGTGGGCGTTTACACTGAAGTCTCACAGCAGCCAATCACAGCAGTGGGCGTTTACACTGAAGTCTCACAGCAGTCTCACAGCAGTGGGCGTTTACACTGACGTCTCACAGCAGTCACAGCAGTGGGCGTTTACACTGAAGTCTCACAGCAGCCAATCACAGCAGTGGGCGTTTAATCACAGCAGTGGTGGTTTACACTGAAGTCTCACAGCAGCCAATCACAGCAGTGGGCATTTACACTGAAGTCTCACAGCAGCCAATCACAGCAGTGGGCGTTTACACTGAAGTCTCACCACCCTTTAAACAGAGCATTCAAATCAGAGGCTAAAATCAGGGTAGGACAAATGCCTTTTATTTCTAAATTATGAAAATTTTTGATATAAAAATCACACTAACATTATAAGTGCACCCCAGGAAACATTATAAAACAATAAAACAATGCAGTTCATGACCCCTTTAATGATTTTTCTCAAAAGTGTTTATTCTTTGTGTAATACTGAATGCACTTTTAAGGTAAAAATGTTGCAAATGTTAACTATTTCCAGTGTACATATGTATTAATATAGAAGTGTCAAAAGATAGAATTAGAAAGTTTGATGCCTTTGGATGACCAGTGCTTTATTTTTTTCCTCAGTAAGTTCCCTGAAAGTTTCCAGACGTCACCAGATACAAAGATACAAAGACAAGAGAAGACAGCTCGGACATAAACAGCCTCGCCTGACTGACAGACCATGCAGGCTGACACACACTCTTAGCCTAAACTGCTTGTTATCCAAGAGATCTCTCTTCAGGTGAGAAACATACACCCTCCAATACACACACACAAATAAAGCCACTGCTTGTGTTAACATAGATTTGCCGCCGACTGATACAAACCGCCCACCCTTACCATCATGAGCATAAGCCACTTTCCTGTTATTTTTCCTGACACTTCACTGACAGGGGTCACCATGGCAATGTGTGATTGACACCTGCAAGGCGGGGTCCGGATGCTGTTTCAGCAGAGGTCAGGGGGTGATGCATTGTGACATGAGTTGAGTCACAAAGCCAGCCTTAACCACACACATGCCAACATGAGTCGTGACCCGACCACAGATCCACTGCCACAATCAAAGAGAACAGTTTGTGGTTGAAAAAGACCAGGAAAAAGAAAAGAGTATGAAAGCATGACATTGCTTTTTTGGCAGATATGGAAGATCAAATTCCACAAAACATTTAAAAAGCAAAAACTATTGCATTTGATTTCATTTTGCATGCTATTTCATTAATAATGATTCCATTAACAATAATTCTGACCTCATTGATAGCGGGAAAATGTTATGACTCTATATCAGTAGCTATGAGCAACCATTCATTGCATACAGAAAATGTAATCAAAATGTAAAAATCTCAGTCAGCTCTGTCTGTACTGAGATGACTTGGTTTGAATGAATTCACCAGACAAAATAAATTAAACTCTATTGCATTTTATTTTAACTTTCAAATACTTCCTAAATACGCACAGACATCATCAGCATAGGACAGAAAAATTATGTCAGGTTTGACAGGTTGGTTTTTGCTGCATTTGGTAAGACAGTGGAATCATTTATGATGGCTGCATGCCACGACAATGGAAAAAACATGTCATGCATATATGCCTGCTCGATTCGCTTCAGTAATTATCAGTATGACATGACTAGGCCTACTAGAATGATCTACAGTGGTGTTCTAAACAGAGGAGGCAAATAGCAGACAATAGCAGACCATGAATGTATGTTTGTACTGTGGCTTTATTGAGTATTATTCGTATTGTGGCTTCATGAGGTGCAGATTGAAAACGGGTGATCGATTCATCCATCCATTTGATACCAATCTTTCATTTGAAAGCCACGTTTCTAACATCTGTAAATCTGCATTCTACCATCTTAAAAATATATCTAAATTACGGCACATCCTTGGCTGGTCCAAAACGCAGCAGCTCGAGCTCTTACTAGAACCAGGAAGTATGACCATATTAGCCTGGTTCTGTCAACACTGCACTGGCTCCCTATTAAACATCGTATAAATTTAAAATCTTGCTTATTACTTACAAAGCACTAAATGGTTTAGCTCCCCAGTACTTGAGCGAGCTCTTAACACATTATACTCCATCACGTCTATTGCGGTCTCAAAACTCTGACCAGTTGATAATCCCTAGAATATCAAAATCAACTGCAGGCGGTCGATCCTTTTCCTATTTAGCACCTAAACTCTGGAACAGTCTTCCTAGCATTGTTCGGGAAGCAGACACACTCTGTCAGTTTAAATCTAGACTAAAAACGCATCTCTTTACTATGGCTTACACATAAAACATTATCAATCTCTATTATTCAAATCAGTAAATGATTGTTAGGCTGCATTAACTAGGTCAGCGGAACCGAACACTTCCCATAACACCTGATGTACTCGTTACATCATAAGAAGAATGGCATCTACGCTAATGTGAGTCTCTCTGTTTATCCCGAGGTTTACTGCAGTCAGCCAGATCCGGGCCGTATCCAGATCAGATGGTGGACCAGCGCCTGGACATGACCAACGCATGCCTGAAATGTCTGCAGAGAGCGTGTCAAATAAACTCCCCCCGTAAATGCCGCATCGACACGACATCCTCATTAAACCCGTCTCCGGCGTGACGACTCCAATCTTTCAAATAATATTACGAATATCTATTTGCCTAATATGACTTAAGACCTGCAATGTTGCCAGAATTATAATCATACACTGTTTGTTCGTCGGCCAGAGGAGAACTGGCACCCTGACTGAGCCTGGTTTCTCCCAAGGTTTTTTTCTCCATTCTGACCCTGAAGGAGTTTTGGTTCCTTGCCACCGTTGCCTTTGGCTTTTGGCTTGCTCAGTTGGGGACACTTAAATTTCATCTAGATTACCGATCTGCCCACATTGACACTATATGATACTTGAAATTTGGATAACATCACCGTTTCACCAGAACAGCTGTACAAATCGTGTTGCATTATTTTCCTGTTAACAATGTGAAGCTGCTTTGAAACAATTGGACTTGTTAAAAGCACTATATAAATAAAGGTGATTTGACTTGACTTGACATTATCTTCCGCTTATCCGGGGCCGGGTCGCGGGGGCAACAGTCTAAGCAGAGACGCCCAGACTTCCCTCTTCCTAGCCACTTTCTCCAGCGTTCCCAGGCCAGCCGGGAGACATAATCCCTCCAGCGTGTCCTAGGTCTTCCCTGGTGCCTCCTTCCGGTGGGACGTGCCCAGAACACCTCCCCAGGAAGGCGTCCAGGAGGCTTCTGAAAAAGATGCCCGAGCCACCTCAACTGGCTCCTCTCGATGTGGAGGAGCAATGGCTCTACTCTGAGCTCCTCCCGAGTGACCGAGCTTCTCACCCTATCTCTAAGGGAGTGCCCAGCCACCATGCGGAGAAAGCTCATTTCAGCTGCCTGTATCCGGGATCTTGTCCTTTCGGTCATGACCCACAGCTCATCACCATAGGTTAGAGTAGGAACGTAGATCGACCAGTAAATCGAGAGCTTCGCCTTACAGCTCAGCTCCTTCTTCACCACGCACCTCAGCTGCACCGATCCATCTGTCAATCTCCCGTTCCATCCTTCCCTCACTCGTGAAGAAGACCCCAAGATACCTGAACTCCTCCACCTGAGGCAGAAACTCTCCACCAACCTGAAGTGGGCAAGCCACCCTTTTCCGACTGAGAACCATGGCCTCGGATTTGGAGGTGCTGATTCTCATCCTAGCTGCTTCACACTTGGCTGCAAACCGTACCAGTGCATGCTGAAGGTCCTGGTCTGAGGAGGCCAACACGACAATGTCATCCGCAAAAAGCAGCGACGAAATCGCATGGTCCCCAAACAGGACACTCTTCAGCCCTTGGCTGTGCCTAGAAATTCTGTCCATAAAAATTATGAACAGAACTGGTGACAGGAGGAACAGTGTGGTTTTTGTCCCGGTCATGGAAAAAGGGTGATCTGACACCTTAACGTTCCATGATGGGGCACTGGTGATGGGATAATGGATCAGATAAGGACAAGGGATGCATGCAGGAGGAGGGAGAGACCATGGAGGAGCCAGTGGATGAAGAGCCATTGGAGGGAGGAGCTGGTGGAGCCACAATGATGGATCCAGGCAGAAAAGCTAAAGGGACAAAGACCCAGGGTGACACCGCTGGACTGGAGGACCAAGGCAAAGCTGCAGGCTCACGGGCCCAGGACAAAACTGGGGGCCTCGGAAGACTGAGGTGGAGCCGGTATAAGCGAGGACAGAGGAGAAGCTGTAGGGAAGGAGGAGTCCGGTGGAGCCAAATAGGTGGAGGGATGAGGTGCAGCAAATGTACATATAAGGAACAGCTGGAGGACCAAATTGCAACTTATTAGGTTAATTAGCAACATGATTGGGTATAAAAAGAGCCTCTCAGAGTGGCAGTGTCTCTCAGAAGTCAAGATGGGCAGAGGATCACCAATTCCCCCAATGCTGCGGCCAAAAATACTGGAGCAATATCAGAAAGGAGTTTCTCAGAGAAAGACTGCGAAGAGTTTGAAGTTCTCATCATCTACAGTGCATAATATCATCCAAAGATTCAGAGAATCTGGAACAATCTCTGTGCGTAAGGGTCAAGGCCGGAAAACCATACTGGATGCCCGTGATCTCCGGCCCTTAGATGGCACTGCATCACATACAGGAATGCTACTGTAATGGAAATCACAACATGGGCTCAGGAAAACTTCCAGAAAACATTGTCGGTGAACACAATCCACCGTGCCATTCACCGTTGCCGGCTAAAACTCTACAGGTCAAAAAAGAAGCCATATCTAAACATGATCCAGAAGCGCAGGCGTTTTCTCTGGGCCAAGGCTCATTTAAAATGGACTGTGGCAAAGTGGAAAACTGTTCTGTGCTCAGACCAATCAAAATTTGAAGTTCTTTTTGGAAAACTGGGACGCCATGTCATCCGGACTAAAGAGGACAAGGACAACCCAAGTTGTTGTCAGCGCTCAGTTCAGAAGCCTGCATCTCTGATGGGATGGGGTTCATGAGTGCGTGTGGCATGGGCAGCTTACACATCTGGAAAGGCACCATCAATGCTGAAAGGGATATCCAAGTTCTAGAACAACATATGCTCCCATCCAGACGTCGTCTCTTTCAGGGAAGACCTTGCATTTTCCAACATGACAATGCCAGACCACACATTGCATCAATTACAACATCATGGCTGCGTAGAAGAAGGATCCGGGGACTGAAATGGCCAGCCTGCAGTCCAGATCTTTCACCCATAGAAAACATTTGAGCATCATAAAGAGGAAGATGCCACAAAGAAGACCTAAGACAGGTGAGCAACTAGAAGCCTGTATTAGACAAGAATGGGACAACATTCCTATTCCTAAACTTGAGCAACTTGTCTCCTCAGTCCCCAGACGTTTGCAGACTGTTAGAAAAAGAAGAGGGGATGCCACACAGTGGGAAACATGGCCTTGTCCCAACTTTTTTGAGATGTGTTGATGCCATGAAATTTAAAATCAACTTATTTTTCCCTTAAAATGATACATTTTCTCAGTTTAAACATTTGATATGTCATCTATGTTGTGTTCTGAATAAAATATAGAAATTTGAAACTTCTACATCATTGCATTCTGTTTTTACTCATAATTTGTACAGTCACAACTTTTTTGGAATCAGGTGTTTTAGTAAGTTGTTCATAAGACATGCATAGATGAAATAACATACAGGGACACATTACAAGACAGTTATATGCGTACATACAATGTCCTGGGGTGCAGGTTCATTTATAGACGGTTTGTCTATAACTTGAGGCAAAAGAGTGTTTTATAGGCTTTGTGTCTTAACTATGGCCTTTTCCATGTGGCCACATTTTTTAGGGCCATAAAACGTCTTATCACTTGGTATCCAGGGTAACGGAGGACCTTTCTTTGTTGTGTTGGGGGAAGGTCTGATACTAAGCACAAAGCATTTAAAACATGTTTGTTAAATGTAACAGGCGATTATGTGTCTGATTTGCCTCAGTCACTACACTTCAGTGTAAAGTATCATTAAACAAGGGATATCAACCAAACATAAATTCAGTTCAAACAGATAACATAAGCTGAAGTACATAAAATCAACTTACTTCTCATATGCTCATCAAATGTGAAACAAGTACAGAGTCCGTTTGATACTATCATTCCATGCTGAGCTATTTATTAGCACTAATCAATGCCACCTGCTGGAGATGGGTGGAGCATAGAATCTTTTGCATTGCTGCTTTGACAGCGTGCTCTGACATTGGCTGATTGCCAGAGCAAGTTTCACAGGCAGAAATTTCAAAATACAAGTCACAATGAGCGTTTTTAACAAGCTGGTTGGAATCGGCGGTGGAGAAAAGATTTCAGGTGGCACTGGGACTTCAAACACGCAGGACAGGAGTGACAGAGGAGGAAGAGGTTTGAGAGTGGGAAATGGCTCAAACTCCTAGTCAATCAATGGCTCCTGGCTTGCCCGTTCGAAGGCGGACACGGCAACAGCCTCTGGCTCTTTCTTGAGCATTGCTTTCTTGAGCATTCTTGAGCAAACTATTGTTTCATTGTGGGCATTGGCTCTGTGTCCATGATGAGGAGTGGTGAGGGACTAGGGAGGAGTTTTGAGCCAAAGTGGTACTCTGGGATGAAGGGCAACGACACAAGGATAGGAGTGGGCTGGGATGGCTGCGACACTCAGACACAGCGCATAAATCAGGTAGGAATGAGGTCAGTAGTCTGTGTAGCATGACATTGACAATAAAAGGCCATGAATGTGTGTTTTTGCTGTGGTTTTATAGAGTCCTAAATGAGGTGCAGATTGAAAACAGGTGTGAGTGATCAGTCCAAGGAGCATGAGCAGAGTGGGGGTGATGATAGTGAGGGAGAACTGGGTGAATCAGGGACAAAGACAAGAGGGTAAACCAGAAAGAAAACCATTAGGAAACACACACATAGCAGCACACCAACCAATAGGAAACACACACATAGCAGCTCAATCTGCTAAGAAGATAACAGACAAAGAACTGAAGGAAATAGGCTAGAAATTAGGAAATTAGAAATGAGTGAGCATAATCTGTAACCAAGGAAACAGATATAAAACATCAAAACATAAACTCAGAAACAACGGAGCAGAATACAAAGTAAAAGTACAGGGCAAGCTTCAAATTAGGAAGTGTCCTTGCAAACATAAAAATAGATGAAGAAATGAGCTTGACACTATCCCCAACCCTCATGAGGCACCTCATGCTGCTCTAATAAGACTAAACAAAACAAAGTACAGGTGGAAGGAGGTAATGGTAGACCTCAGGGCAGGGAAGTAAAGGCTAGCAGAGCTGTATACCACAGAGAGACTGGAGGAATGGAGAACCATGGTGGCACCAATGGAGGCCCAGATTAGAGTTCAGTAGACCAGAGCAGAGCCAAGAGTTCTGTTGGTCCTGGATGAATTGAGGGAACTGGGTACCCTGATGGAACCAAAGGAGTAGAAGACCCATCAGCCCATCGGACCCATCAGCCATGGCAGGGCTGGCATGGGGGCTGTGACAGGGAAAGTAAATTGCTCAGAGACGGCCTCTTTGGTTGTGACAGGGCTGGTGGGAAAAGAGATTTGGAGTTAGGAGTAGACTTTGCAGCATTCTCCATGGTCGAGACCAGACCAAGACCATCAAAGGTGAGACCTCTGGGACCGCCACACTAGAGACCACCAGACTTGAGAATACCGGACTTGAGACCACTGGACTCAGCTGACTCTGGCTCCGAGATGGGAATGCACCATGTCTAGGGGCTCTGAGGCTTAAGCAAACTCTCGAGGCTTATGGGAGGACTAGAGTGACTACTGAAGAGACTAGAAAAATTGGAACTGATTCCAGAGGTCCTGGAAGGGATGGAGTGAACTGGGGGCATTGGTAAGTCTCTGAGGACTCGGGAGGATCGGAGAGATTGACATCCTTCTCAATCTCTTCCACAATGAAAGATGAAACAATAAAGTCAAGGGCATAGGAGATATACTATACTGGATTGTTTATTGAGATAATAATACAACAATTTTACAACAACATATTTCAATGATTTTTTAACTGATTAGTTCATCATTAACTAATAACTTATGACTTTATAAAGTGTTACTGACATATTCTTACAACAAAATCTAATAACCTAAAAAATAATGTGTAATATCGGGTCTAATGGTCTCTCTGACATGCAGTATAGCACAACTGCACCTCGGGCGACCCAGGTCGATTCCCAGCTAGAGGTCCTTTGCCGATCCCATTCCTTTCTCTTCATCCTTTTTCTCTCTGATCTCTACACTGTCCTATCCAATAAAGCCATAAAAAGGCAAAAAAAAAAAATAATAATAATAATAATAATAATGTGTAATGAAGTTATGTATTGCGTGTTAGGACTCCTCTTGTTCATCACAAGAGATTTATCCTGAAGGCTGAAGTGTTTCCAGCAGTGATATTGTACTACAAATGTGAGGAAACCTTTCACCTCACAGTTTTCCAATCTAAAATGAACCTCTGCATGGAGATCATCAAGTTATCTCTCAGAACTAGATGCCTAAATACTCACCATGGTACAGGCATAAACGCATAACCCTCCCACATAAACTCCAACTCCCTGCTCTCTAGCCCTGAAGATAACACACACACACACACACACACACACACACACACACACACACACACACACACACACACACACACAAACACACACACACACACACACACACACACACACACACACACACACACACACACACACACACACACACACACACACACACACACACACACACACACACACACACACACACACACACACACACACACCCTGTGTGCGTAAGCATCTCGCCCATCAGCACTTGCACTCTACTCTAGCAGAAGCATGGGGTTGTCTCCATGACAACAGCATGGACACAGGGGTACTGGTTGCTATGAAGTTGCTAATACTTGTTTCTTTAGGGATTGCAGTTCCAAATCTTTGTGAAGGGCCCTGTTGTCGTATCCGATTGTAATGTTCAAATAGCCAAGTTATCTCTTAATCATCTGAGGTCCGAGTATGTTAACCATACTTAACAATGATACACATGAATTTTGCTTCAGGATTTCTCTTTTGGGGAAAAAATTTAAAATTGTAAGTTAAAAAAATGGATAGTTGTGACGCTAAATTCCAATTTGAATAGCTGCTTTTAAAGCCTTTATAAAATTCAAATATCTCACATTCATAATCTATATGGTAACTTGCTACTTTGCTTGGCAACCATAAAAAGTTACACTAACCAGGCAAAACACTTCCATGTAAATTTGAAAGTTTTGTAACACTTTAGTATGGGGAACACATATTCACTATTAACTATGACTTTTGCATCAATAAATACCTTTTGGTTTCTAACCAGCTGCTTCCATGACACCACATTTTCTGATCGGTTGTTTTGATTTTTTTCATCATTGCTGTGGCCTTGACTACTGTGGTATTGCATTGGTCCATAATCCCACTGCATAACTGTGCATCATCAGATATCATCTCATTGAAGAAGAGGACTTTTGCTTTCAGTGTGAATTTACATATTCCATGTTGCCACAGCACACCTGGTTATTACTTGTTATAAGAACTGTACATTCTTATTATTAATATTAATAATGAAACGTTTGAACATTCTAGAACATATTTTATGATATTGCATTTTAAGGTGTCATGAAATGGAAGTTGTGCTGGTCTTTTCTTCCATATTGTGACATTTATATTGATAGGCTTTATGAACGAGAGTAAATGTAGGGCAGGGCTTGATTTTGTCCGTGGGGAATTGATTGGATTTGTTGTTGTTTGCTATTGGTGGATCTCGTGACAGCTTGCCCCGCCCTCATCATCAGAGAAGAGAAGAGATGTCGCTGCAAGAGGGAGGGGAAGTTATTCAGATTCAAAATGACCAGGAACATGAATGTAAAACAATGATGTTGTGCACCGATAAATCATTTAGAATAAACACTGCAATATTCCATAAACAATAACTGTCCATTTTAATTTCATGATCTGTAGCTTGATAAAAATAGAAAGGAGCTAGATTTTATGTATAATAGATCAAATCAAACCTCATTCATGATGACAATACTGTTGACCATGAGTATGTAGTATGTAGTATGTAGTTGACCATGAGTATTGAGTATGTACTCAAGCAACATACTGTATAAGTAATATATGACTTTTAGTTTAGGGCAGACATACACAATATAATTGTACCTCTTGTGTTACAGTTAATTCATGCGTTCATGACCTCAAGGCTAGATTATTGTAATGCTCTACTGGGTGGTTGCCCTGCTCGCTTAATAAACAAACTCCAGCTGGTCCAAAACGCAGCAGCTCGAGCTCTTACTAGAACCAGGAAGTATGACCATATTAGCCCGGTTCTGTCAACACTGCACTGGCTCCCTATTAAACATCGTATACATTTTAAAATCTTGCTTATTACTTACAAAGCACTAAATGGTTTAGCTCCCCAGTACTTGAGCGAGCTCTTAACGCATTATACTCCATCACGTCTATTGCGGTCTCAAAACGCTGGCCAGTTGATAATCCCTAGAATATCAAAATCAACTGCAGGCGGTCGATCCTTTTCCTATTTAGCGCCTAAACTCTGGAACAGTCTTCCTAGCATTGTTCGGGAAGCAGACACACTCTGTCAGTTTAAATCTAGACTAAAAACGCATCTCTTTACTATGGCTTACACATAAAACATTATCAATCTCTATTACTCAAATCAGTAAATGATTGTTAGGCTGCATTAACTAGGTCAGCCGGAACCGGGAACACTTCCCATAACACCTGATGTACTCGTTACATCATAAGAAGAATGGCATCTACGCTAATGTGAGTCTCTCTGTTTATCCCGAGGTTTACTGCAGTCAGACGGATCCGGGCCGTATCCAGATCAGATGGTGGACCTGCGCCGACACGACCACAACGCATCCCTGAAATGTCTGCAGAGAGATCTGTCAACTAGACTCTCCCCTGTGAAGGTTTCATTGACACGACAGCCAGTGGCACTGATCCTCAACAAACCTCTCCGGCGTGATGATCTTCAACCAGATGGAACTGGATAAATATTCTGAATGTTCCGATCTAATCTGACTTCTGACCTGAAATGTCTAAATCATAATCATACACTGTTTGTTTGTTAGCCAGAGGAGAACTGACTGACTGAGCCTGGTTTGTCCCAAGGTTTTTTTCTCCATTCTGTCGCCGGATGGAGTTTGGGTTCTTTGCCACTGTCGCCTTTGGCTTGCTTAGTTGAGGACACTAAATATTCAACTATATTACTGATCTGCCTGTACTGACACCATTGCAGGAGAATTGAACTGAGCTAGATGATGACATCACTGTGTTTTCCAGAGCTGCTGTACAGAAGAAAAAAAAATGTTTGCATTATTTTCCTGTTATCACTGTAAAGCTGCTTTGAAACAATCTGTATTGTAAAAAGCGTTATATAAATAAAGGTGACTTGACTCAAACCCCTGCCTGTTGCTGCTTCTGCTTCTGATTGTTTTTAGAGGGAAAAGATGCCCATAACTGCTGGTCTAGGATCAGTTTTCTTTGTAATAATAGCATATTATTAGCAAATAATTGTTGCCAAACGAATTCAGTGCGTATCTGTGATTGAAGTCAAATTATTCAATTTCCAGCAAATTTTCACTTCGGTGAGCGATGAAGCCAATTACAGACATGTTTGTTGATTTCTTGAACACAATGGCCAATCACAGGTGTCGAAGTTAGAATCCACTCACCGCTCAAGTTTTTGTGCAGTGCTGAGTACTGCACACTTTCAAATCCTCCATGACAAAATGTAGACATCATAAGAGATTCACTGTGTCAGCTTCACTGATTAATACAACTTTTTGTGAGAACTTTTTTGTTCATTGAATGAGTGACAGCTTTTAAGTGATCATAAAGGGAGCACTCTTTGCGTGCGGTCTAGGTGATAGGATAAAAATTCACATAATATATTCAGAATTTGAATAAAACTTGTCTATGCTTGACAAGCGGCTACATACATGCTTCAATACATAGGCCTCGCCACATATAAATGTGGGATTCACTCTGGAAATTGCGATGACTGACCCTCACTAATTTCAGAAGCCCCTCATCTTACCTTCATGCTGTGGAAATAAAAATCAGAAGACAGAACACAACGAACGCAGCACTGAAAAGGGGCGGGGCTATAGATGCTCTATAATGTGCATATAAAGTGACTCTGCAGAATTTTGTGCTGGATTGCCATCTGCCATAAGTGGTTTACTTAAAAATATATGATATAAAGAAATGGAAAGTGTGCCTTATCTTCCTAAAAACAAACTAAGTGTCGCTTATTTCTTTCTGCTGAAGTTGGAAAACCAAACTGTGATCAAATTCTGGTGAGGATTTATCAGAAAATGAGCTGAATCATAGAGCTCTCTGCCCGCTCACTCAAGTGTGTGAACTTTAATCGTGATACCAGTAATGGTTTAGCCTAGCCGTTGAGACCAGAAGATCAGATCAATCTGCCTATTACACACAGAAAGAGCTTTGATCAGAAGCCGAGAGAAACAGAGCATTAAGCTGTGGTAGAAACATAAGGATAGTTAAGAAAAAGAAAGAATAGGTGACAATTTAAAAACTGCACGGGCAAGTGTGTGTGTTGATAAGTGGGAGTAAGCAGAAATGAAGTTTTTGTGAGTGTGCACATGTAAGCACATAGTGTGGGTGTTATAATGTGTGCCACAAATGGCGAGGTATAAGGTCGTACACTGTAATCATTTCCTCTTGTGAGGATATTGAGAGATGATAGTGTCGTGATAAGGGCGACTAAATAAGAACCAGAAACACTGAGGGTTTTTCTGACGTTAAGAGCTCCTGAGACACTCGGGAAAAAAAGAGAGGAGGAAAGATAAATGCATGAATTTACAGGAAGTAGCAATGAGAAGATGTACAGAAAATCCTATAACACTGACAGAGTTATAGGCCATCTTGGGGAAGCATTTGCCTATCATGGATTGCACTGTTGTCTGTCAGTGTCATGAACCCTTGAAGTAAACTGTGAAACCGTGATCTAGTGAGTTCTGTGCTTCCAGTTTTGTTAGGAGAGGGTTTTCTAAAACTACTCTGAATGGAGTAGCATGAGTCTATTCTCCACTGCTATATCTGTCTTTCCTGTCCAATCCTGTCTCATCTAGCATGTCCTGTCCTTCAGTCTTTGGCTTGTTGAATCTTGTTTCATTTGTTGTTGTATGTTTTGGAGTGACCATGGCTTTAGAAATCTTGGACTGATTTTTATATATAGTTTATGCCTTAGTAGACGCTACAAGTCTTTTTGTGTGACTGTCATGATGTGTATGTTTGCATAATGTTAGTCTCATCAATAAATAGGGAGTTATATTTTTCATAATAGATTTCTGGTTGAATGTTATGCAAAATCTGTGTTATTCAGCATGACACTTTTTGAAATGACTTCATTATATTTGTTATTGGGCAAAACAAGACATTTTCGAAAATCTTCAGTGTGTGAAAGTAGTGTGCAGTGTTTATTTCAACAGAACCATCACCATTCAGATTGACATGTCCTGGCAGACTTAATTACCTGGTATTTGGAAACAGGCAGTCATCATGGCATTGAACTGAACTGCATTGTCAGGTCTGATGGCTGTGTGTGTGATTGCTGTTGTCATCTCTCTCCTGTCCTATACTTGTCTCATCTGTAATGTAGCTCAGGCCAGTGTCATCTTCCAAGACCCAGGGAGAACCCATCTGACTGTATTTTGCATATCTTGACAGTATTTTTTTGTTTGTTTTGGATGCTGGTGCCCAGCAGGTGACTGTGATTTCAGTTGGACAGGATTGTGGATGAACATCCTTGATGGTCCTGGAACTAAAGTCCTATCAACTTGTATGGTTAGGCTCAGGACTTGTTCTGGGACTAGAACAACATTCTTATCAAACTATCATTCCATTCTGGTTTTAGTGGTTGTTAAAGGTTAGGGTTAGCAATAGCCTCTTTTCTGCTGTCAGGCCAGTGCAAGCCAGGGCTAACAGCGTGCTGGGCAGGGCCAATAGCCTCGGACCTGGAGCTGTAAGGCTCTAATCAAGGTGTGTTTCCACTGTCAGGTCAGTAGCCCCGCAGTGCTACCCTAAAACCCGCCCTTAACATGCCTCTCTGGAACAAACATCACTCAACTAGCTGACTGAAAACTACATAAAAAGAGAAACAGGAGTTATATGTGTTAAGCGGAGTATAACTTATGACAGGTCCAGGGCTGTGTCCGAAATCACCCCCTTTACCCTTAAATAGGGCACTATTTGAAGGGACAGTCATTTGTAGTGGTGTCCGAAACCATAGTGGACGTTATCGAGCGCACTCATTCAATCCCACAATAACGAGTGTACAACTGATGTACAATCAATGACTAGAGAATACCCATGATGCACTGTGAGAGTCATGCCGAATGATTTCCCATGTCTTGCCAGAAGATGGCGCTGCAGCTGAATCATCCATCCGTCCATTTCCCAAACCGCTGGTCCGGTGTAGCTAAGTTTCAAATGATTATTAAACAGCAGCACAAACTATGCAAAAGCGACAGCACTCCAGCACATGTCCGAATTCACTCATTCGTTTTCATTCACTCCTTCAAGTGGACTATATAAGTG
>CM031950.1:37094840-37119840 GCA_018749465.1 Paracanthobrama guichenoti | reverse complement strand
TGGAAAGCCTTCCCAGAAGAGCTGAAGCTGTTAGAGCTGCAAAGGGTGGGCAGACTCCATATTAAACCCTACGGATTAAGAATGGGATGGCATTAAAGCTCATGTGCATGTGAGAGCAGGCGTCACAAAACTTTTGGCAATATAGTGCATATTTGTTAGATGGAAAGAAAACCACTGTCACACTACCATTGCAAACACACAACCTATTCTGTCTGCCACCTGTTCATGTACTAGCGCACACACACACACACACACACACACACACACACACACACACACACACACACACACACACACACACACACACACACACACACACACACACACACACACACACACACTCATTATTCAAAAACAACAGCTTGCCTATCATGAATGCATATGATTTTGTGAAAGTGCAGTGATTGGGCCTTTGTTACTCTTGGGTAACATTGATCTAGTGTCTTTCCTTAAGAAAGTGTATCTTCAGTGTGGAAGCACCTGTAAAGACAGACTCAGTTGTGTGACAGATGGCTGCACATCTGTCTGTGTGTATGTTTCTGAATGGAGGCATTACATTAGCGCTGCAAGGGTTTTGTCACTCTTAAAGCAGTATTGAGCTTCACTGAAGGTAAGCTGATTTGACTGTAATGCAGCACAAGCACGGAAGCTATAATGACAGGATGAAAAGAATTTGAGAGAATCGAGAGCTTTTTGTTGAACATTCACCCACCCACGGTCTCAAAGAAAGAAAGTCAAACAAACGCACTTATCTTCATTCATGTGCATGTCAATGATTCGCTTGAAAATTCTATGCATGTTAAAAGCACACGTTTTTTAAAATGTTGGTTATGTGAATGTTCCACTGTAACATTCTTTAAACATTATTGGAATGTTACTTTTAAACCATTCTAAAACAAGTAGTAACATTTAAAAACGTTAGATGAACGTCCAACTAAAACATTTCAGATAATAAAATGCTCTAAATAGCACTTGTGCTAAAAAGACCAGACAACTTTAAACATTTTATTAATGTTACTGGAAGAACGTTTGTTCATAACCTTGCCGGAACGTTCCCTGTCAGCTGGGGAGAACTTTTATTATCCATGCTTTTTGGAAAATTCAGTTTAAGTGACGGTGCAAGCCTGACATTTCAGAGTCCGGTATGAATCATACTTAAAACCAATCAGTTCGGAAAGTCTGAGTTCAAGTCTAAATGGGTGAAATATATGAGGAATCACACTGATTCAATCAGGTGCAATTGATTTATATCACAGAGGACTCAATCCAGCATGAATGAGGTTTCAGTGAGAAATGTGAAGTGGAGGCATGCTTATTTAGTTAAAGGTTAGCGGCTTCTAACGTTATTTCTGTGTCTCTGACATCCTTCAACCCTTCATTTAGATGACTTTTAATCTGGCTCTGGATCTGTCAGATGTACCAGAGACATTTAGAAGAGCTTTGGATTTGTTTTCATTTCTGGATAAAGGAATATTTTATTGTTAAAAGAAAGTTTAAAAGAGTGAATGAAAGTCTCCATGACTACATGATAACATTAGCCATCGTGATTTTACTTTTAAGATAGCAGGTAATTTCTCACCAAAACTATAAGCATGCAAACATGAGCTTAAAGGTTTTATGTAATTTGTGACATGCTTGATCACTGTTTAGATGATCTTTTTGCCATATAAAGCAATCATATATGTTCACAAGATTTAGATTAAACTGCTTGATTCAAATGAATGTTTTTATGACCTTTTTGAATCTTTTAAATTTCATCAACAAATATCTTCATTTGTGTTTTGAAGATTAACTACAATCTTATTAGCTAGGAACAAAAAGAGTCACAGAATTTCTCTTTTCGAGTGAACTATCCCTTTAAGACTGCATGTCTTATGCACTTTATGGTTGATGGATGAGTGAATACTTTTGTGCTTTCATACTTTGCGTTCTCTGAAGCTCTTTAAGTTCTGAACCGCTGGACATTTGAATCCTCAGTGCGAGGAGGAAACTAGTGGAAACTGTTTACAAACCCGATTTCAAAAAAGTTTAGACACTTTTATTCAAATTGTGAATAAAAACAGAATGCAATGATGTGGACATTTCAAATTTCAATACCTTTCAGCATTGATGGTGCCTTTCCAGATGTGTGAGCTGCCCATGCCACACGCACTCATGAACCCCATCCCATCAGAGATGCAGGCTTCTGAACTGAGCGCTGACAACAACTTGGGTTGTCCTTGTCCTCTTTAGTCCGGATGACATGGCGTCCCAATTTTCCAAAAAGAACTTCAAATTTTGATTGGTCTGACCACAGAACAGTTTTCCACTTTGCCACAGTCCATTTTAAATGAGCCTTGGCCCAGAGAAAACGCCTGCACTTCTGGATCATGTTTAGATATGGCTTCTTTTTGACCTGTAGAGTTTTAGCCGGCAGCGGCGAATGGCACGGTGGATTGTGTTCATGACAATGTTTTCTGGAAGTATTCCTGAGCCCATGTTGTGATTTCCATTACAGTAGCATTCCTGTATGTGATGCAGTGTCGTCTAAGGGCCGGAGATCACGGGCATCCAGTATGGTTTTCCGGCCTTGACCCTTACGCACAGAGATTGTTCCAGATTCTCTGAATCTTTGGATGATATTATGCACTGTAGATGATGAGAACTTCAAACTCTTTGCAGTGTTTCTCTGAGAAACTCCTTTCTGATATTGCTCCAGTATGTTTGGCCGCAGCATTGGGGGAATTGGTGATCCTCTGCCCATCTTGACTTCTGAGAGACACTGCCACTCTGAGAGGCTCTTTTTATACCCAATCATGTTGCCAATTGACCTAATAAGTTGCAGATTGGTCCTCCAGCTGTTCCTTATATGTACATTTAACTTTTCCGGCCTCTTATTGCTCCCTGTCCCAACTTTTTTGGAATGTGTAGCTCTCATGAAATCCAAAATGAGCCAATATTTGGCATGACATTTCAGAATGTCTCACTTTCAACATTTGATATGTTATCTATATTCTATTGTGAATAAAATATAAGTTTATGAGATATGTAAATTATTGCATTCCTTTTTTATTCACAATTTGTACAGTGTCCCAACTTTTTTGGAATCGGGTTTGTAGCACTCTAGTTAAGTAATGAAGATGTAAGCTTCGCTATTGTATTCATTTTGATTTTGTACCTTTAGTTTCTTTCTGCTGCAGTTGATGCACAGAATGCAAGCTTCTTACCAGGGGCAATTTCAGTGAAGATGAGCAATAATGAGAAATGTGTCAGGCTATAATTATACATCAAATTCTCCATCATCAGTAGTGTTCACTTGTGAAAATGGTACCAGATTGCTTTCAGACTGAAATGCAGATGATCTGCATCCCTCAGCAATCAAACTGACTTGGATCTGCTCCAAAAGCTCTAGTGTTCAGCACGCCAGTATTGGGATGTACTCTAGCACACTATCACTCATGGACAGGACATAAAAGTAATTTGGGGAAGAAGATGCAAACACAGGGGCTAGGCATGGGTAGATAAAGTACAAAGCCGTTCCTTTGAGGGTACTGCCCCACTGACAAGCTGTTGTACCCCTACAGGCCCAGATATACTGCAAGTGAAATTGAAGAACGTATTGGTGTGACATCATTTCGAACAAAACCAGGCCAAAACAAAGTTTGCTTCTGGAGTTCGAAACAGCTTGCCCATTGGTCCATGGTGATGATGTAATTGGTGGGTGTGGCTCAGAGGCTTCGCCTTCTTTGAGGTGTAAATCTTCTCCAGATGATTTCTTTTGTTCAGTCGGTGGAGGTCAGACATGACTGAAAACATGAACATACTGGAGAGGCGCTTTATAGAAGAAACTGAAGCTGTGATTCTAATTTCATGTTTAATATTGTAAAACTGCTGTTTTAAAGCAATCTACTGTATAAAGTGCTGTATAAATAAACATTATGTGGCTGGAGAGCTGAATTGCAGAGCTGGAGCAAACATATCCACAACACTATGATCAGATACTTTCTGAACTGTTGTTTTCTCACCACCAAGTGCAATGCAAAGCGTGGGATGCAGTGGAGTAAAGCACGCCGCCACTGGACTCTAGGGCAGTGGAGACGTGTTCTATGGAGTGACCAATCACGCTTCTCTGTCTGACAATCCCATGGACGAGTCTGGGTTTGGAGGTTGCCAGGAGAACGGTACTTGCCTGACTGCATTGTGCCAAGTGTAAAGTTTGGTGGAGGGGGGATTATGGTGTGGGGTTGTTTTTCAGGGGTTGGGCTTGGCCTCTTAGTTCCAGTGAAAGGAACTCTTAATGCTTCAGCACACCAAGACATTTTGGACAATTTCATGCTCCCAACTTTGTGGGAACAGTTTGGGGACGGCCCCTTCCTGTCCCAACATGACTGCGCTCCAGTGCACAAAGCGTCGGTCCATAAAGACATGGATGAGCGAGTTTGGTGTGGAGGAACTTGATTGGCCTGCACAGAGTCCTGACCTCATCCCGATAGAACACCTTTGGGATGAATTAGAGCGGAGACTGCGAGCCAGGCCTTCTCATCCAACATCAGTGCCTGACCTCACAAATGCGCTTCTAGAAGAATGGTCAAAAATCCCCATAAACACACTCCTAATCCTTGTGGAAAGCCTTCCCAGAAGAGTTGAAGCTGTTATAGCTGCAAAGGGTGGGCCGACTCCATATTGAACCCTACAGATTAAGAATGGGATGGCATTAAAGTGCATGTTTGGCAATATAGTATATTTCAAACTTTTTTGGAACGAAAATGAACTTCATTGTGAGTATATCGGGGCCTTAAAAAATGGTCTGACAAAAAAAAAAAAAAAGTGCAAAATTCACACTTGACCACAGTCACGTGTTTAACTCTAAAGTCATAACCCTTTGCCATCAGAGTGAATGTCTGTTGGTTCCCACACTCGCACTCATTGAGGAATAAGAAGGGAGGGGGTTAGTGTGACTCACAGATCAAATCCACCCATCCAGCCCCTAGTGAAAAAATAGTATACTTAAGCACAATTTATTCATATGTACTTTAGTGTAATTAAATGTATTTGTGACACACTATAAATTGGTATACTTAAAGTCTGTTAAACTGGAACAACTAATTTTGTACTAAATGCAATTTAGTTGTACAAAAGCAGTGCTAAAGTTGCCTTAAATATACTTATTTGTGCTAAAGTGGAACTATTCCAAGTATACTTAAGTACAATACAAATACTGAATAGTATACTATTAATAAACTTTTTGTGATTTTAAAACACACTAAAATGGCATTCCAAGTAAACTTGAAGTGTGCTAATGGCAACATTATAATGTGCTTCAGATAGGGTACAATAAAGTAATCTTTGTAAATAATGACACAGCTTATGAATTTGCCTTTTGCTGACATTATATAGTCACATTGCAGTATACCATTAACGTGCTTATCCAGTGAATGTCAGTGAGACAAAGGGAACAGATATATGTCTATTAATTGTAGGAGTCAGTACAGACTGGTATCGAACCCGGGTCGCTGGCACGCAAGTGCACTCGCTTTACCATTTACACCACCACACAGATATGGGCCACCCACGCCCACTAGGGTTACTTTGTGTTCTTTCATACTGTCACAAGTTTCACTGTTATGCTGACGATACTCAGCTCTATATTTCTTCACGCCCTGACGAAACTTACCAATTCACAAGATTAACGGAATGCATAGCTGATATAAAACATTGGATGTCTAGTAATTTCCTGCAACTTAATTCAGAAAAAACTGAATTTCTAATTATTGGACAATAAAGCTCCACAAGTAGTAACCTAGAATACTGTCTAACACTCGATGGCTGCTCTGTCAAGTCCTCGTCGTCAGTGAGGAACCTGGGTGTGCTCTTTGATACCAATCTTTCATTTGAAAGCCACGTTTCTAACATCTGTAAAACTGCATGCTACCATCTTAAAAATATATCTAAATTACGGCACATCCTTTCAATGCAAAATGCTGAACAGTTAATTCATGCGTTCATGACCTCAAGGCTAGATTACTGTAATGCTTTACTGGGTGGTTGCCCTGCTCGCTTAATAAACAAACTCCAGCTGGTCCAAAACGCAGCAGCTCGAGCTCTTACTAGAACCAGGAAGTATGACCATATTAGCAAGGTTCTGTCAACACTGCACTGGCTCCCTATTAAACATTGTATACATTTTAAAATCTTGCTTATTACTTACAAAGCACTAAATGGTTTAGCTCCCCAGTACTTGAGCGAACTCTTAACGCATTATACTCCATCACGTCTATTGTGGTCTCAAAACTCTGGCCAGTTGATAATCCCTAGAATATCAAAATCAACTGCAGGTGGTCGATCCTTTTCCTATTTAGCGCCTAAACTCTGGAACAGTCTTCCTAGCATTGTTCGGGAAGCAGACACACTCTGTCAGTTTAAATCTAGACTAAAAACGCATCTCTTTACTACGGCTTACACATAAAACATTATCAATCTCTATTGTTCAAATCAGTAAATGATTGTTAGGCTGCATTAACTAGGTCAGCCGGAACCGGGAACACTTCCCATAACACCTGATGTACTCGTTACATCATAAGAAGAATGGCATCTACGCTAATGTTAGTCTCTCGGTTTATCCCGAGGTTTACTGCAGTCAGCCGGATCCGGGCCGTATCCAGATCAGATGGTGGACCTGCACCTGGACGCGACAAACGCATCCCTGAAGTGTCTGCAGAGATCCTGTCAACTAGACTCACCCTGAGACATAAACAAGCCCGTCTCCTGCGTGATGACTCCAATCTTCATCCGGATGGAACTGGACAAATATTCTGACTGTTCAGATCTAATATGACTTCTGATCTGTAATGTTGCCTGAATCATAATCATACACTGTTTGTTCGTCGGTCAGAGGAGAACTGGCACCCCGACTGAGCCTGGTTTCTCCCAAGGTTTTTGGGAGTTTGGGTTCCTTGCCACCGTCGCCCCTGTTGCCTTTGGCTTGCTCAGTTAGGGACATTAAATATTTAACTATATTACTTTCCATTAAATTCTGTTGCGATATTTTCCTGTTACCACTGTGAAGCTGCTTTGAAACAATCTTCATTGTAAAAAGCTCTATATAAATAAAGGTGACTTGACTTGACAAGTACTGCTATAAGCAAACTTATAAAATTATATGGATTTAAATACGGTGAATTGCAATATAGGAGCAGTAAGCGGTGCATGAAAATAGAACACAAAAGTGTGTTTAACTTGGAGCTGATGAAGAAATAAAGCCAGCAGACATAACATTAAATATCATCTACAGAATGTTTTGCTTCCCTTTTACCTGGCATGATGCATAAACCGGCATATAATATTAGTTTTATTCTTGTGCATGCACTAAAACACAGACAGTTCCGTTCATTGGTGGAAGAATGTGAACGTGCAGAACTGTGTGTCAGTGCGTGCGGATGGACTAAAAACGGTAACAGTTCTCTGCCGATTGTCTCAGTGCGCTTCAGCTCTCAGTGTGCAGCACAACTGCTCCTGATGGAAAACGCTATGAAATGATGTGGCCATCTCGCATTACGCTGCGGATTTAAATGTGACGCATGAATTGAAATATTTACTTTTCATGCAGTTAATGTTTCTGAATTTATTTAACATTTTAACCTTTTTAGATTTTTGTGTAAATTTTGGTCAGGATACATTTAATAAACATAATGCAACGGGCCATTAAAGTATTAGTGAGAAAAGTGCATTAGTACAGGTGCATTGGGGTGCATTAGGAATACACTAAAGTAATAAAACATCTGATCAGGTACTTTCTTTCACCATTTCAAACTGACTATATGTTGTTTTCTTTAATTTTGTCATAATTAGCCTACATATAACTACATACAACTAGTTATAAAAAGCTGTTTTACAACATGCAAAATTGTGTAAAGTGCTAGAGATAAATTTGAATTGAGTTAAACAATAGCCTACCTGATATTCAAAGTGTAGGCAAATGATTGAAAAGGTAGAGGTCATAATTATAAAACTTCATGATTATTATTATTTAATTATTTTCCTGTAAACTTTCATCTAGGCCTATACTGTTTTTATACTCAACAAGTAGAACAGGTCAACAGAGGATTCAGCAAAAACACATTACTGAAGAGGTACTTAAATATTTAACAAATTAAATAATTTTATTTGCAAATTGCTCACTGTTATATCTGCGCTGTAGGCAAAAGAAATTCTGCCCTTACAGCATCTGTCAGCAGAACGAACTACATGTTTCAGTTCATACCTCACATTTCTACTGGTTTGCACAAAAAGAAAGCCCCATCTAAACAAAATCACATAGCATTATCTGAAAATAATTTCACTGCAACACTCCCAATAGTGTGCACTCTAGTGAGTTCGGTTATTTAGCAAAAGTGCAGTCAAACCGATTGTTGGCGCGTGTGATGGCATTGGCTTTATGGCGTGTTGGAAACATAGATCAAACATAGTGGTCTGACGGGTCAACTTCTGGTTAAACCAGTGGTAAACCAATGAGGGTCAAGGTTTAGCTTCGGCGGCTACAGTGTTTTCAAGTCATGTCAGAAAGAATGTATGAGTTATGAGTTAAAATGCACATGAATATCAGCACAACTCGTAATTATGAGTTTTGGTTACTTTGGATTTATTAAGACTTTCTGAGTTAGGTGCGTGATGGTGAGGAAACATGTCAGAGCCAATGGATGCAGAATCTGCCCTAGTGCAAAAAACCTATGCTAATAAGTGTTTAAAACAGGGGCGGCGTCTACGTATCGCAGTTGCCATACCCTGGCATTCAGACAAGCGGGGCAAATAAACAGCTCACGATGCTGCTTGTTAGCTCATTTGCAGCTTTGAAAAGCAAATTTAAACAGCCGTGTCCTAACAGACCCGAGATCAATCAATCAAACATCACAGCCAATCAGAAGAGCGTGTGGGCGGGCTCTCTCTGCAGGCGCACTGACTGCACTCACAACGAAATGGATAAGTACAATATTGAAATCCTAAATATTACACCATTTTAGCATGATTAAACTTTTTTTTTTTCTTCATAGAATACACTTATTTGTTCACCTTGAGTTGACGGTTCAACATAGCCTCAAGATCTGAGGTGAATTATTGCTGTCAGTGAGGCTGTGTCTATAAGGTCACAAACAATGATATCAAACTCACTTTAAATTCCCTTTACATGAAATAAAGCACATAATACTGTGTATGTTGCTCCAGCCTCAACAGTACAGAAATAAAAACTGTTTGTAAAATATAATCGTTGTGAACCGCCGTTGCGGCTGGTTAGTACACAAAAAACTCTCATTAACATGGAAGAGATCATCTTTCTCACGTGTCGCGTTTGGTTAGGTCACAGGGAAGGCGTATAGGGCTGTTTCAGTATTTGCATAGATTTTTTTTTTTATTGTTGTTAAGTCTGTTGAGTGTTAAGTCTTGTTAAGTTCTTTTGGTGGATTTTTGTCCACATTTTGTTCAGATATAGGCTAAAGTGATTATTTGGGAATGTTGCTGTTGTATGGCCAGAAGGACTCACTCAACTATACTACAAACCCATTCATATATTTACTGACATATCGCTTGAGACTTACTGACAAATATTATAATTAAACTTGCACTTCTTTATTGCACAATGCATATTTCTTAATATTAAGCCTAAAATGTGTTTAATATGACTAAGGATAGTATGATCACTGTATAATATAAATTGCAAGATATTTAAAGTACACCTAAAGTATACTTGCAATAGCTCCACTTTAGCACAATCAAATGCTTCAGTATATCTTTAGTTTGACCTCAGCACTATTTATGGCTAAAGTTCATTAAATACAAAATTACTAAGTATATCAATTGAATAGGGTATTTATATTAAGTACACAAATCTAAATGTATTTGTAGTATATTTAGCATAAAATAAATGTATTTCAAAAACATTTTAGTATATTTATTTTTCAGCTTTAACCATCACAGTATTGATCTCATATAGCCCTTACCCACTGACTCAACAGTCTGCTCTCCAGAGAGTATATATGTGATTTGAGAGTGACTTTAATATCCCTCAGGGTAAGTGAAACACACGGCAATCTATGAACCAGTTTGAACCAAAGGGATCCTGATGTATACAGTACCATCTGTGTTGTTTCTCTGAATATTGGCTAATCAGTTCCAGAAGCAAGGGTCAATAAATGTGAAACCAAATTTAGGGTCCTATGGGACTGTCTAAATTCAGCCGTATTCATGACAATACTGCATTCAACTCAAAAAAGCATCAGCATTACACTTTCATTTCACAGTTTATTTATGTTGAACATCTCTCAGTGTGAGACATTAATAATAGGAGAAGCCAAGAGGAGAAGATGGCCACCACTGCTGAACCGGAGGCTGTTACGGCTCAGAGGTCAAATACCCAATAAACGTTGGATTTGTTGTTTTAATTGCCACTTGTTCCTGTTGTGTCCTCAGGCCATTTGTCCCCACTAGAGGTCTTCACGGGTCCACTTGGATGGGTCCGAAACTTCGACGAGTGCCTCGGACACAGGTCGGTATTAGTGGCCTTGGGTAATTTAAAACAAATGTGCTTTATTATTATCTCACTTCCTCTAAGTTCTCTCGGAATCCGCGCTTCTACGTGCAATGGGCTCTACACATGGTCAAGACTCAATTACTCCATACATTTTAATCATCTTATGGTCAGGTAAATAACATTACGGCAAAAGTTATAGGACTTTAGCCTCTCAAATCAACACTTGACTTGTCTTGCCTATAATAAAATCCATAGATATCAAACACTTCTAGCATCACAATGTTAGTTTAAACGTTTAGCCTATATCACCACCACCACAGTAAAAAGGCATTTTTGATAAGTTGAATTAGGCTGATCGCTGCACGGTCTAAACTAATAATACAATTAAAAAAAACATGAAATATCATCCGCAAAATGAATATAAATCCAATCTTCAATTCCCAATTCAAGTTCACGTCAACGAAAGCAACAGATTCAAGCTGCATCTTATCTCAGCTCATTTCAAGAGCAAAGGCCGCGATATGAGAAGGAGCTGAGATCGCTTAGTGTCATTAGTTTAATGAAGATGATTGTGTTTTTGAGCATCTGAGACACTTCACTTACGGCCGTCTGCGTGTTGGCTTGCTACTCATCTGTGGCGTAGTCATATCTGACTATAACATGTTTTTTATAACAATTTTTTAAAATTTACATATGTGGTTTAAACAAACTGATGCATTTACACTTGTCCAGTTTCGTCTGAAATGTTGAATGAGAAATTGTTCATTGTGTTTGACTGTTCAGTACGGTTCATATTTACATTTAAAAAGCAGACATAAAAGTAACTTAAAGTTACTTTCCCTAGTAACTAATTACTTTTGATATACAGTAACTGGTAAAGTTTTGTAACTAGTAACTGTAACTAATTACTAATTTTCAGTAACTTGCCCAACACAAATAATAATTTATTTGAGTAATTATAAATAAGTAAATAAATAAATGATAGTAATGGAGCAGCGGCCAACTCAGTCAGCAGGACTGCAGGATTTGTCCTGACTGAACGTGGCAGAATAATTAAGAACTAAAAAGAGATTAGTAATCCACATCATGTGAACTAGAACTAAGTAAAACATTTATTCGTTCATTTGAACTATATAGATGAACCTAGATAGAAGGCTTTGCACAAGTGGTGACAGACATATAGTTTTCTCTTTGAGAAGATTTGAGAATAGAGAATTTGCTCAATTGTCTGCCAGTGATCATCGATTAACTCCAGGAGTTACTGTCCCTAAAGTAGTTTTGAGTTTGGAAACCATGCTTTCGTGTTGAAGCTCTGTTCTCGCTGTTGTGGTTTTCCTTGAGGGAATGTCATAATCTGGCTCAAGAAACTGTAAAACCTCCTTAAACCCGTCTCCCTTGAGGAAACTTAAAGGAAGCGTATCTCTTGCGATCATCTTTGCTATGAGACTGCCTGCAGTCGTGAATGCAGTGATGGGCAGCTGTCTTTCTTCATTCAACTGGTCAAGAATGATTCATATGATTCCTCATTGTAGTGGTTCCTGTGTCCATCTGTATACCAGAGAAAATGATAAAGCTTGGGAAAGAAATGGACATCAGATGAAAGACACACTTCTCTGCTTTAGTGAATAAAATCACACAGACTAATCCACTCGTTTCCATACAACATTAGAAGTAAACAGCAGCTGCTGAGGTTCTAAAGCTCTGCTGAATTACCAGTTTGTCATGCTGGCTCATGTTAAGTTGTGTTGTTCAGTGCTAGTCAATGGCTGGTCTAGTCAAATTTGGACCATCAAATTTCAGCTGGCCACTCAGCATGGTCTTTCGAGTGAAGCTGATTGACCAAAAATATCCCGGTTAAGCTAGGGAAGAATCACCCAAAACACAACATATGCTTGTGACTAGATATGCTTGCCTTTGCAACAGAGAATGACAAAAAGAGTTCTCATGCTTTATGTGAGTGAATAGCTTTGTGTAAGGAGTAAATAACGTCCAATCCTCTCTGCCGCCTGGAGACCTAATGGGGTTATCCACCCCTTTTCAGTAAATGTCTTTTAATGCAGCCTCTCCAAGGCAAATCATGTGCTTATGACAAGATCCCTCCCTGTATTTCTCTAATGAAAGGTAATAAAAAAGCCAGCTTTTTAGTTTAAAGTATATGTCTTTTTAAAGTGTAGCAGTAGTAAATGTTGAGAACTAGTTTGCAGCTAGGTATTTCTTAAACTAGTATACTGCTAGTTTACTAGTTGCATTATATACTTCTAGTCGACCTTTCAGCATCAGAAAAAAAACCCAAGTGTTTTAATTGAGCAACATTTCTACGGTGAAAAGGGCGTTTGTCAAACATTACACCCAGGTTCCTAACAGTAATTCCATCCAAAGACAGATTATATTCTATTATACAACAGTTAGTCCTTGAATCTGATTGGCTGAGAAACTTTACAGCACATTAATGTACATGAACTTAATGCAGGACTCTGAGTTCACGTCCAGCAAATTTGTCTTTAAAGGAGTTGTTAAACAAATCCGATGATCCTGTATAGAGACAGCAACACACTACACACCGATTTCAGCTGAAGGCCAGCAAATAATGAAGCAATCTGCTGCACTGTATTAAAGAGGTCCTATTATGCCCCTTTTTACAAGATAAGTCTCTGATGTTCCCAGAGTGTGTATTTGACGTTTTAGCTCAAAATACCCCACAGATTTTTTTTTATAGGATGTAGGATGTAACTTTTTGAGCAAAAATGCATTGTTTTTGTGTGTGTCCCTTTAAATGCAATTGAGCTGCTGCTCCCGCCCCCTTTCAGGAAGAGGGCGGAGCTTCAAGAGCTCATGTTAGCAGCTCTGATCACCTCATACACACACATTGAAAATGTCAGAAACTGTTCTGCCTTTTATGATCAAACCAGAGTCGGACAATGATGGAGAGAATCAAGAAGAAGAGACAACATGTAGAATGAGACAGGACGTTTCTGAATGGATAGAGGATGAATTTATGAGTTAACGATCTTCAGTCATTGATTAGCATATTCTGTCATGATAATCTATAAACCGCTGGTGTGGGAACTGTTGTGAGATGAGCCAGAGAGTATCTGCTGATGAAGAGAGAACAGGGATAGTTTAGTTTAATTACGGTTATAACTTATGATGTCATCTTGCTTTATGACATGCTATTGCGTTTGTGTTCGTACTTTATCAATAAATGTGAAAGACGGACGACAGCTTGAGCGACTCCCAAATGTGCTCGACTACAACAACTCTTCCTGTTCTCAACATGTTCCCAGGGGCGGGGTTATGTAAATGTTAGGGTTAGTGATGTCACTAACTCGTTGTAGTCCCTACCAGCCGTTTGTTGTAGTCCTTAAAAAGAGATTTCTGTAGAAGAAAATATCTCCCTTTGCTTTGAACTTTGAGCGCCGTAACAACTGCAGATGTTGTTTATGCTCAAACAGCAACATCACACACTCACTAAAGTTAAACAAGACAAATCATTATCAACTAAGGTGTGGAATTACATTCAGTCACAGTACACTTTGGATGAAGAGAGAATGAGGGTAAACAACTTATTTTTTGCACTAAAGCGAGACAAAAATGGTACAAAATGTTACATGACATTCAATAAGGAAAAAAATCTAAATAAAAAAAAACCTTGGGATGTCCAGTAACCCTCTGTGTCCAGTTTCCTCAGAAATATCTCAGCAAAATCCCACTTGACGCAATGGAGCTGAGAAGAGAAATAAAAAAGCTGCAACAGGACAGAGAGACCCTGAACAGTGAGCTGAATGTGTCAATGAGGAGCTGATCCTCAGAGAGAGAGGTGAGAGAGCGGATAGGAACCCTGATACCTCAAATACCACCCAGACACCTCCTGAGAATAACACGCCAACAGCACAGATATAGACGCTCCCAAGAACCGCTAAGATCAAGAAAACACATTTTTGGACTCAGATGGCAGCTTCATCAATAAAAAACACTGTTGCAGCATCTCTCAAGCAACACGGCTAACATGCAGAACGCAGGGAAAACACTTCTTTTGCGTCCGCCCTAGATCCCCAGCACAAACACCTCAGGTTCCTCAACGATATGAGTGGTGCGGTGAGGCAGTGCCCACTCATCGGAGAAGACTGAGCCAGTATTTGGCGATGATTACAAAGAGTCTAGCCGAGATGAGTGGGAACAGTTCTTGATGGAGCCATGATGAAGATTCTATTCATTGGTGGACAGAAACCACGATAACCATATGCCAACTTGAGCGTTTATGAATGTCCTGTACATTAATTGGGGCCGCGTGCTTTATTGGTGTTTCTGTTTTTCATGTTGCAATGTTTTGCATTTACATATGTAGAAATAAAAACCTCCCAGGTTCATTAAAAAGAGACGTATAGGACAGCCTTCCAGCCACTTTGAGTGGAGCGGAGAGCAGAGGTGTCCACCACTGGGCATTGATTGAAGCTGTTGAGTTGACCCCTATACTGACCTCTATCACAGTACACGGGGAACAGAGAAACAGAGCTCTGCAAGTGGAGGAAGAGACAAAGAAAATCTCCTGAGCAGTAAGACATAGTACATAGACGACCAGTACCTATAATGAGGCGCAGTGAAGGAAGATCTGCTTTCCCTATAAAGCATCAATAAACAGTGCATAAGTGTGCACACCCTTTTGTTATCAGGTATGAGGCTGGGTTCAGATTAAACTAATCAGGCACTTGTGAAATAGTGCACAACTGTTTTCACATGAAGTGATTCCAAATAAATCTCAGCTGTTCTTGTAAGATTTTTTTTGGTAATAATTTACAATATGGGTGCACTAATATGCATTAAATAATGCTTAACTAATGCACAGATAAAATGTCATTATGGTTATGGGTTTTGAATTAATTTTGAATTAGTTAACAGTTAAGCATGAATAAATGCATATTAGTGCACACGTATTGTAAAGTATTACTATTTTTTTTCCTGACATCTTCTTGGTTGCATGGGTCACAAAGAGCTTATATCGATCAGGCATAACATTATGACCGGTGAAGTGAATAACACTGATGATCTCTTCCTCACGGCTCCTGTTAGTGGGTGGGATATATTAGGCAGCAAGTGAACATTTTGTCCTCAAAGCTGATGTGTTAGAAGCAGGAAAAATGGGCAAGCGTAAGGATTTGAGCGAGTTTGACAAGGGCCACATTGTGATGGCTAGATGACTGGGTCAGAGCATCTCCAAAACTGCAGCTCTTGTGGGGTGTTCCCGGTCTGCAGTGGACAGGATCTATCAAAAGTGCTCCAAGGAAGGAACAGTGGTGAACCGGACACAGGGTCATGGGCGGCCAAGGCTCACTGATGCACGTGGGGAGCGAAGGCTGGCCCGTGTGGTCCGATCAAACAGACGAGCTACTGGAGCTCAAACTGCTCAAGAAGTTAATGCTGGTTCTGATAGAAAGGTGTCAGAATACACAGAGCATCTCAGTTTGTTATGTGATGGGGCGGCATAGCCGCTGACCAGTCAGGGTGCCCATGCTGACCCCTGTCCACCGCCGAAAGCACCAACAGTGGCACGTGAGCATCAGAACTGGACCACGGAGCAATGGAAGAAGGTGGCCTGGTCTGATGAATCACGTGTTCTTTTACATCACGTGGATGGCCGTGTGCGTGTGCGTGGCTTCCCTGGGGAACACATGGCACCAGGATGCACTATGGGAAGAAGGCGAGCCGGCGGAGGCAGTGTGATGCTTTGGGCAATGTTCTGCTGGGAAACCTTGGGTCCAAGGTCAAGAATTTACCATGGCATTAGATATATCATTGAACACAGTGGAGACAGTCATCAACAATTGGAGAAAGTATGGCACAAGAGTGACATTATCAAGAACAGGCGGTCCCTCCAAAATTTATGAGAAGACAGAGAGATAACTGGTCAGGGAGGCTGATTTCTTTCCTCTGGAATATGTGCAATATAAACGCTTTCTATTTTCTTTATTTAATGCAGTTGTCTCTGTCTTTGATGTCTTACTACAATAGTATCACCCACTTATTAATTCAGGAATAGTTTAGTGTGGAGGCAGGTAATCCATTCATCATTTCATTCGTCAACAGAACTATAGATCGGGCCCACATCTTGCCATGTTTATAGATTAGTGTTGGTAAGTGCAACTCAAGATGAAGAGTGTTTTAATTGGCCGGGACTGATTGAGGACTTGCCTAAATGACTGAGAGATGATTGGAATTAGACTGGGAATTCAGCAAATGTTGCAGTGCCGTCAGTGCTGAAGGTCAGCTTCTTTCATTCTCCCTATTAGTGCATCTCACGCCTCGCCGTTGATTGCAACAAAACAGTCAATTAACTTATACTGCCGTCCCTTCAGCCTGGGGAACATATTTCATTAAAACTGTACTACAGTGCAAACAATGCCATCATACAGCCATTTTAGTCTCTTTGGAGCAATTCATTAGTGACATTCCAGCTTTGTTACTTTGAGAAAAAACATTCAAGAGACTGTGGTTAACCAATATGATTTGTGCTCAAAACAACTCAATAGAGGAACTGCTCTGTGATGAGTATGAATGTGTCAGCATGGATCGAGGACAGGAACATGAAGAAGATGATGAAGTTCAATATGCTTTAATAAGCTTCAAAGATGCATCCAAAGACAGGTAATCGAATAAGCACTAGTGCTAACGTAACGCAGACCAGACAAATGGAACAAGCCTGCGTAATATAAAATATATGTTGTTGTGATTATAGAGTTACTTGACAAATATTGTGCACAGAAGAAAAATGCATGCAGTTAATTAGCTTATGTGAGATTAGTAGACTATAACTAAGAAGGGTTTAAACCATCCAAGTGTCATTTTAGTGACACCTGACAGGAGGAATTGTTTATTTAGGACAATCTTTTTAGAGACCAGTAACTTTAGTGACAAGGTCAGTTACGCCATTCAATATACACTATGAAGGAAGTTAAAAACTGTCCAACAAACCTGTTACATTTCAAAGATTAATATGACAAATTACTGTCATATGAGTTCAGTTTGGTCCTAATTAGATCAGGCACTCTGAGATGCTGAATGACGCTGTCACTCCAGGCAGTTCTCTTAGTTTTCTCTCTGTCTGCCTCTGAGATATGAATATTGATATGAATATTAACTTTTTTTCTCATCTGTGTTCTAAGAATGCTGGCTAACATTCCCATTAAGTTACTGTATGAAAACGTTATTTCTGAATGTTCAAATGTTTTAAAAAGGTGTTATGCGAAATTTATTTTTGGCTCATATGGATGAAAGACAACAACTCCCAGAATGCACTTGCTTCGCTGCCAGTCTGGCGCGTTTTCAGTTCATGCCTATGGAAGCTTAACTTTCATAGGAATTCATTGAAATCACTCACGTTGCTCCGACCGCTCCGAATGCCCGAGCGCCTGTGCTGATTTTACATTCTGTGAGTGAGATCCCACCCCCATGGGCGGGTTAAAAACATGCAGAACTAGCTCCTACTACTGGCTGTAGTCTCTAGCCTCTGGCCAAAAAAGCCTCCAATGACAGCTTTTTTTCCAGACATAAAATACATAAATATCTCATAAATTCACTAACATTTGAAAATACTACTGGGTTTCTACTGATACAAAGCTTAATGCTAATCGCTGAAGTATGGGAATGTTACTTTTGTGTGTTCTCCGAACATTCTAAAATCATTAGTAACATTTAAAAAAGGCAGCAGCTATTTGTACTAAGTGAAAATAAAATTTTCTTAACAATAGATGATATTTATATGTGTAAATAGCTGTAGATGCTAATTACTAAGTGAAAATAGTGATATATTCTATAGCAGTTCTTTGCAATAAATAGTAAATAGTAATTACATGCAATTTATACTTTATTTTAACAGATACACACTATTTGCACCTCAGTGTTGTTGTACATTACAACGGAGTGTAAGTGATTATATTTATTAAAATTATTAAATGGATGCTGCCTTAATGGGACAATAAAAGCCCTCCCTACACGACCCCTACCCAATAAATGCTTTTATTATTATTAAACATTTCGTTAGGCACTTTATTTCCACTTTTAGAACATTTTCTTCATTTTTATTGAAAGTAAATGCCTTTTTGATGTGATATGTGATGGGAAAGAGGAGAAGAGCGAGCTCGGCAAAAGGTGGATTTGAACCCGGGTCGATCGCATCAAAACCAAGATCTTTAAGCCTTACGCTCTACTGACTTCGCCACTGGAGATGTTGAAATAAGCATGTCCTTTTAAAATCTTGTTAGGCCCAGCCAGGCATTGTTAGGCGGAGCTAGTGTGAATAGCCTTGTGAAGCACTTGGTGTAACCAGTGTATAAATATAGTTTTGTACTAATGTTTTGGGAACATTATTAAAGCCCAGATAACTTTGAAAGAACGTTCTATATGACGAGTGACATGCTGAAGTTTTATATTTAGGCTGAAGGGTGTATTCACATTACTATCCGTAAGTATGAGAAATAAGCAAAGACCACTAATCCAGAATCTGGCCTTCGTATTTCAGTGACATCTACTTGAACAAATCGAATAGTATTTTTATAGTTTTACAATAACAACTGCCTCTGATAATTTCCAAAGGTATTTGAATGCCTTATTAGTAAACAACTTCATCCCATAAGCATTTACTGTAAATCATTATGCATTCAATCGGCGAATCTAAGACAGAAACCAGTTACAGGGTCAAAATCCACAGTTAACTGAGCCAATTAAGAGACGAGGATGACCTTTTAAGATGACTATTAGTTCACACTTTTTGGGTAATTGGCATTTATTGGAGTACAACTGAACAACATTTTAACAATTGACCTTGTTTTGTGACTATACACTCACCGGCTGTTTTATTAGGTACACTGCTCGTTCATGCAAATATCACATGGCACAACTCAATGCATTTAGGCATGCAGGCACGATCAAGAGGATCTGCTGAAGTTCAAACTGAGCATCAGAATGAGGAATCAAGGTGATTTAGTAAATGACTTTGCGTGGTTGTTGCTGGTCTGAGTATTTCAGAAACTGCTGATCTACTGGGATTTTCATGCACAATCATCTCTGGGGTTTACAGAGAATGATCTGAACAAGAGAGGAGAATGGCTAAACTGGTTCGGCTGATAGAAAGGCAACAGTAATTCAAATAAGAACTCGTTACACCCGAGATCTGAGGCTACAACTGACACGGGCTCACCAATACTGGACAATAGAAGATTGGAAAATGGTCTGATGAGTCAGGATTTCTGCTGCCACATTCAGTTGGGTCAGAATTTGGCATAAACAACATGAAAGCATGAATAATCTGATAGCACACGTCACAAAGCTCAAATGATCTCAAACTGCTATCTTGAACATGACCTCCACAGTCACCAGATCTCAATCCAATAGAGCAGCTTTGAGAGAGCTGGAACGGGAGATTTGCATCATGGATGTGCAGTCGACAAATCTGCGTGATGCAATCATGATAGACCAAAATCTAGTCCTTTTTTAATTTATGCCACAATTAATTAATTCTCATCCTTCTCTCGCACTTTGTAACAAATCCTTCCGTCGCGGGTCAAAATGACCCGAAGCCCTAAAATGATACCAAATTTTTTCTTTGTTCAGAAAGCTTATTTCATTTTGATAATATTTTTTCAATTTTTTAATGCAGATTTCTTGGAGTTTTTTTGATATTCTTAATTTTATTTACCTTTAAATTACTCGATTTTATCAATAAATAATAAATAAATAATAATTTAAGCACATTCTTCACATTCTTTCCACTTAAATTGAAGATAACTCACAATGTCATGCACAACCCTTTTACTTCAGCTCAGAATATCTCATATTGCGTGTCTCTGCCGACCTCTTGTGGGAAAAAGATAATATCTAAAAAAAAAAAATACAATAACTTTTTTGGTAGATTTAGCATTTTCAGTTTGAATTTTGAGCATGTTTAGGTTTTTCTATGTGTACTGAAGCATTCCTCGTATTCCATTCATTCCTATGGGGGTCAGTTTGACCCGTGAGGAACGGATTTGTTACTTTTTTAAATCTCCTCGAATCCAGTCAGTTTTTGTTTTGTGCATTCGTGGTTCAAGTGCGACAAAAGTCCTAGGGTTTTGGACCACTCCAGTGAACAATGAATTTTGGGTCAAAATGACCCAATGATGAGGGTTAAGGCAGTTCTGCAGGCAGAAGGGGGTCAGACGCGGTACTTGTGAGGTGTACCTTATAAAGTGGCCGGTGAGTATACATATTTATCAAAAAAACAAGTGTTGAAGCAAAGATTAATGGTAAACCAGTGACGATCACCCATGGCCGCCCACAGTCCATTCACTAACTCTCTGATGTATATTACAAACAAGAATGTGAAAATCACCAGTTCCAATCTGCTTCCTGTAGTGTTTGGTACCATGTGCTTACAAGGGCAAAAGCTGTTAATGTTAGTTTTGGACATTTTCACACATATTTTCTTAGTAAAGTACGATGAGGCCACTTTTACTTATGTTGTGTCCTATTTATGGAAAAATGTAAATAGAGCTACCTTATTTAAAGTGTCCTTTATCACGTAATATAATAAGAATGGGTCTATGACAGAAAGCCACAAAAGTAAAATGTGATTCAATGATCAGGTGTGCCGCACGAGTCCTGAAAAGTGAAGCCAAAGTGTCTCGATCGCCCGCAGGTAAACCCCATAAACCCCGCCCCCTCCATGTATTCTAATGGGACGTTAATGTGTCAAATTACACTTCAAATAAATTTTTTCCAAAGATGGTTTCTGTCATTTTAGATCATTTTTATCACGCTGATGTAAGTTCAAGTGTTCATTTTTTTTTTTTTTTTTTTTTTTTTTTTTTTAGTTTGGTTTTAGTTGTATTTACTTTATTTTAACAAGCCTTCAGTTGTATTACAATCGGCAGACAGCAAAATTGCAGTAGTAAGGCTACTTAAAAAAAGTTCAGAGGCGTGTGCTTACGGTGGATTCTGTGGGAGTGTGGGCGGGACCTTGATACCGCAGCTCCAATACATGCTCACTACTGCACGGACTCGGGCTACAAACAATTTAATTAGCGCAAGATGTCAGCGCCATCTTGGGACATTAGCGACTTGTAGCACTTTTCTACAATGGAAGAAAGTGAAGGTACGTCGTCCACCTTTTTCTTATAGTCTATGTTCATGCTTCATTAAGTAAGGGATAATATCAGACACAGAGATAAAGTGTGTAAGATTACATTTATTTGAATTAATTAATTGAGAGAGAGAAAGAGAGAGAAAGCCACAAAGCCCTGCAAAGAGTAGTGCGCTTATCCGAGCGTATCTCAGGGTCAGCTCTCCCGTCTCTGCAGGACGTCTACACCAAACGCTGCAAAGGTAGAGCTACTAAGATCATCAAGGACTCTAATCACCCTGCAAACCCTCATTTCACGCTGCTGCCATCTGGTAAGCGCTTCCGAAGCCTGATGGCCAAAACTGAGAGACTCAGGAGGAGCTTCTTCCCCCAGGCCATCAGACTCCTGAACTCAGTCACTTAACATCACGTGACTTCACTTCAGAATAAACATCGATACACTGACATTGCACTGCACTTTCTGTTCTCGTTGTTACTGTGTAACAACCTGTTATAAACCTGTTTGCACATTATACTCTTTATACATTTGTTAACCACATATTTATAAGTCTACAGTTTACTCACTGCAAAGTCTACTTCAATTATTTTATTCCACTTCTTTATCCTTATTTTTTACTTTTTCTCCTACTTGACTTGATTTATATATATATATATATATATATATATATATATATATATATATATATATATATATATATATATATATATATACTTTTTTAATTTCCTCCTTGTGTTTTTAACTGTGAATTTGCACTGTCCATGGAGCGGACCTGTTTACATTTCACTGCCGGTTGTATATTCTGTATATAACTGTGTATGTGACAAATAAAACTCTTGAATCTTGAATCTTGAGAGAGAGAGAGAGAGACAGAGAGAGACAGAGAGACAGAGAGACAGAGAGAGAGAGAGAGAGAGAGAGAGAGAGAGAGAGAGAGAGAGAGAGAGAGAGAGACAGAGAGAGAGAGAGAGAGAGAGACAGAGAGAGAGAGAGACAGAGAGAGAGAGAGAGAGAGAGAGAGAGAGAGAGAGAGAGAGAGACAGAGAGACAGAGAGAGAGAGAGACAGAGAGAGAGAGAGAGAGACAGAGAGAGAGAGAGAGAGAGAGAGAGAGAGAGACAGAGAGACAGAGAGAGAGAGAGAGAGAGACAGAGAGACAGAGAGAGAGAGAGAGAGAGAGAGAGAGAGAGACAGAGAGAGAGAGAGAGAGAGAGAGAGAGAGAGAGAGAGAGAGAGAGAGAGAGAGAGAGAGAGAGAGAGAGAGAGAGAGAGAGAGAGAGAGAGAGAGAGAGAGAGAGAGAGAGAGAGAGAGAGAGAGAGAGAGAGAGAGAGAGAGAGAGAGAGAGAGAGAGAGAGAGAGAGAGAGAGAGAGAGACAGAGAGAGAGACAGAGAGAGAGAGAGAGAGAGAGAGAGAGAGAGAGAGAGAGACAGAGAGAGAGAGAGAGAGAGACAGAGAGAGAGAGAGAGAGAGAGAGAGAGAGAGAGAGAGAGAGAGAGAGAGAGAGAGAGAGAGAGAGAGACAGAGAGAGAGAGAGAGAGAGAGAGAGACAGAGAGAGAGAGAGAGAGAGAGAGAGAGAGAGAGAGAGAGAGAGAGAGAGAGAGAGAGAGAGAGAGAGAGAGAGAGAGAGAGAGAGAGAGAGAGAGAGAGACAGAGAGAGAGAGACAGAGAGAGACAGAGAGAGACAGAGAGAGAGACAGAGAGAGAGAGAGAGAGAGACAGAGAGAGAGAGAGAGAGAGAGACAGAGAGAGACAGAGAGAGAGAGAGAGAGAGAGAGAGAGAGACAGAGAGAGAGAGAGAGAGAGAGAGAGAGAGAGAGAGAGAGAGAGAGAGAGAGAGAGAGAGAGAGACAGAGAGACAGAGAGAGAGAGAGAGAGAGAGAGAGAGAGAGAGAGAGAGAGAGAGAGAGAGAGAGAGAGAGAGAGAGAGAGAGAGAGAGAGAGAGAGAGAGAGAGAGAGAGAGAGAGAGAGAGAGAGAGAGAGAGAGAGAGAGAGAGAGAGAGAGAGAGAGAGAGAGAGAGAGAGAGAGAGAGAGAGAGAGAGAGAGAGACAGAGAGAGAGAGAGAGAGACAGAGAGAGAGAGAGAGAGAGAGAGAGAGAGACAGAGAGAGAGAGAGAGAGAGAGAGAGAGAGAGAGAGAGAGAGAGAGAGAGAGACAGAGAGAGAGAGAGAGAGAGAGAGAGAGAGAGAGAGAGAGAGAGAGAGAGAGAGAGAGAGAGAGAGAGAGAGAGAGAGAGAGAGAGAGAGAGAGAGAGAGAGAGAGAGAGAGAGAGAGAGAGAGAGAGAGAGAGAGAGAGACAGAGAGAGAGAGAGAGAGAGAGAGAGAGAGAGAGAGAGAGAGACAGAGAGAGACAGAGAGAGAGACAGAGAGAGACAGAGAGAGAGAGAGAGAGAGAGAGAGAGAGAGAGAGAGAGAGAGAGAGAGAGAGAGACAGAGAGAGAGAGAGAGAGAGAGACAGAGAGAGAGAGAGAGAGAGAGAGAGAGAGAGAGAGAGAGAGAGAGAGAGAGAGAGAGAGACAGAGAGAGACAGAGAGAGACAGAGAGAGAGAGAGAGAGAGAGAGAGAGAGAGAGACAGAGAGAGAGAGAGAGAGAGAGAGAGAGAGAGAGAGAGAGAGAGAGAGAGAGAGAGAGAGAGAGAGAGAGAGAGAGAGAGAGAGAGAGAGAGAGAGAGAGAGAGAGAGAGAGAGAGAGAGAGAGAGAGAGAGAGAGAGAGAGAGAGAGAGAGAGAGAGACAGAGAGAGAGAGAGAGAGAGAGAGAGAGAGAGAGAGAGAGAGAGAGAGAGAGAGAGAGAGAGAGAGAGAGAGAGAGAGAGAGAGAGAGAGAGAGAGAGAGAGAGAGAGAGAGAGAGAGAGAGAGAGAGAGAGAGAGAGAGAGAGAGAGACAGAGAGAGAGACAGAGAGAGAGACAGAGAGAGAGAGAGAGAGAGAGAGATTCATACCTGCGTCTGTTCTGCGTTTCTCTCTATTAACAATGAAGCTTCATGAGTTGAATTACTTCAAAGCCAGTGATATAACCCCCTTGTTGCTGAGAAATATAATGTAGCGATTCATTAGCACATTGTTTTTTATCATTAAAAGTTGTGGGGCCGTGTTGATAAGCTTCTGTGCTCCTGAATGTTACTGAGCTCTGTGTGTGAGTGACGTATATGTGTGTGTGCACGTCAATGAAAACAGTGCATTAATATAGAACAGTGATTCAACTGACTTGGAACTACCTGTGCATTAGACAGCTTTATTGCACACCTTCCAGCCAATCAGAATCGAGTATTCAGACAGACTATGGTATAATGATTTTTAATGCATGTAACTGATGGAACAGTTTGAATCAATCACAATATGTGACCCGTGCTGGCAAAATGAGTGCATGCACACGGGATCATTTCGAGCTA
>CM031950.1:37064840-37079840 GCA_018749465.1 Paracanthobrama guichenoti | reverse complement strand
CCTGTACCTGGCTAAATGTGGAAACTGGCTCTCTGTCCTTCCACCGTGCAGCTTGAGCGATGACACGTGACATGCACTAGGAAGACAAAAGTTAGTGTATATTTAGTAAATAATATTATTATAATAATATTTAGTAACAATACAGGTCTTATTAGTTGTTAAAAGTGCACTAATTACTATTTAATCAAATGTCAAGGAAGAAAAAACAGATTCTGGTGAAGTGAGAGCTGGGCCGGGGCTCGCTGGGTTCGACATGAGAGAATGGCGGTTCGAACCGTGGGGGGTGTATCGCAGTTTTTCGGTTCGGTTTTAAAATCGTTACACCCCCTAATTAAATGCAGATGCACAAATTCACCAGTATGGGTCACTTCACTGCGCTCTGCTTAATCTGTTTCTGGGTAGGTTACGACTTTAGTGTTCAATGTACATCAGAAATGCAAACAATTAAAGATATTGAAATTTCAGCTTACTTTGGTGGGTTTTATGTTGTTTAAGTTAGCTTTAAGAAAAGAAATATGACTATGTGCAAAAGTTTTTAAAAGTATTACATTTCACATGGGTTTGATTCAGATTCAGGTAGATGATCCGTCTACACCCAGATGGTGCAACTTCCCCGCTGACTCGGATCAACTTACCCCTAACCTGGGGTAAACTGAGCCACAGGAACACTTTTTAAATAAGAAGCCATATTTTCAGAACCCTTTATCACAGAGGCATTCTGATCATTTAAAATCACATCCTGACCTTACTTTAGATACTTTCATTGCACTTCTGCCTTCTCTTCTCTTGAGGACCAGAGAAGTCAAAGCTGGCTCATCTTACCCCACCCTCCCCTACTATTGGTCTGCACTGTTGTCTTTTTTTTTATTAGAGCTGCCTTACAGCAGAATTTGAATTTCTCTCATATTTTTCTCTCTGTTATTTTCTTGTTTATCACCGTGAAGCCGCTTTAAAACAATCTGTATTGTGTACAGCGCTATAGAAATAAAGCTTGACTTTCACAGCTGTGTCAGAAGTCTGCTTATGAACCGTCCCATTTTGAGACAATCGCAGATTTGTATGTTGACTGTTAATTGCAGAGGAACAGATGAAATATGATGCAGAAGTGTCTAGTGTCTTTGTGCAAGCTTCAATTAAGCTGTGAAGTGACAGACATTGAATCCGCTTCTAAGAGGCACTCAATTAGCTTTCAAAAGCATCTTGACTGGGATTCAGCCGAGCATGAAGACACATAAATGCAGAGCAAACGGTGGACTGATATGTGTGTGTGGAGAAGAGAGCGAGGCAGAGCGCGTCATCCTCCAGTGATTTGCAGCACGCCGAGGCCCGCGGCTCCCAGGGTCCCCAGGCTTGCCTGAGCCGGCGGCCCAATCACGGCCTCCCGTGTGTGGGGATCGATGGGGTCTGCAGCCTTCATCCCTCACCCTCACCAGCCTCTTCTCCATTAACGCCAGGTAGGCGGCTAGGAGACTGTAATTGGAGAGAGCCACAGGGAGCGTGTGTGTGTGTGTGTGTGCAGACTCAATAAGATAGAGAGCCATCCACTGACACTAATGTTTTCCATTATGTGTCTGCTGTTGAGAAGAAAAACAGCCTGTCTGCTATGCCTGTGTGTTTAGATCGTTTTGGATATGTGTATAACTAATTATTGAGACGAATAAAAAAAAAAATCCATTCAATTCACAATTATTTTCACAATACATATTTCAGAAAATGGACGTATCTTCATTACTTCTGAAAATAGGCAACAGAAAATAAAAGTTTGTGTAACAAGGAATTATTCTGGATTAAATGAGCAAGACATCAAATATAAGTGAATATATGACCCACAAAACCAGCCATAAGAGTCATTTTTTTAAATTGAGATTTATACATCATCAATAAACAAGCTTTCCACTGATGTGTGGTTTGTTAGGACAATATTTGGCCAAACTATTAGAAAAATCTGGAATCTGAGGGTGCAAAAATATCTAAATATTGAGGAAATCTCCTTTAAAGTTGTCCAGATGAAGCCCTTAGCAATGCATATTACTACTAATAATACATTTATGATATATTTACGGTAATAAATGTACTAAATATCTTCATGGATGATTTTTGCCATTAAAGAAAAATGGATTTTGACCCTTCTAATGTGTTGTTGGCTATGGCCACAGATGAACCGTGAGACGCAGCGCTGCTGTTGGGCTCCAGGGACACAGAGATTCACATAGAAAGCATGTTGTCATTCTTTATCACTCAACAAACACAGTCAGATAAAAAAACAGTGTCTACTCTGTTTTTCAGTATAGTCAGATATGAAATAATAGTCGGGATTGGCAGTTTATGTTATCGACAAACTAATCATATTTTGCATTTCACAAATGTTGTTTGTTTCCATCTACTATAGCACTTAATTAAATTATCTCAGATCTACACTGTTCAAATTTTAGTATGAAATTCCATTATATTCCAGATTAATAATTAACTTTTCAACATGATATGCAGCACGAATAGATTATGATGTGGAGTTTTTAATTTTTTATTATGGTGAATATTATAAGTATGATATCACAACTTTCAAAGATGAATCTCGGCAGCTGCTTCAGTATTGTGAAAGTTGATTCACACACACACACACACACACACACACACACACACACACACACACACACACACACACACACACACACACACACCTGATTATTACACACACAGGACTCGTACTGCAGCACACACACACACACACACACACACACACACACACACACACACACACACACACACACACACACACACTGATTATTACACACACACACACACACTCTGAGCATTACACACACACACACACACTGATTATCACACACACACACACACACACACACACACTGATTATCACACACACACACACACACACACTGATTATTACACACACAGGGACGTGCAGCAGCACACACACACACACACACACACACACTGATTACACACACACACACACACACACACACACACACACACAGGGACGCGCACACACACACACACACACACACACACTCTGATTATTACACACACACACAGGGACGTGCAGCAGCACACACACACACACACACACACTGATTATCACACACACACACACACTCTGATTATTACACACACAGGACTGCACTGCAGCAGCACACACACACACACACACACACTGTTTATCACACACACACACACACTCTGATTATTACACACACAGGGACGCGCAGCAGCACACACACACACACACACACACTGATTATCACACACACACACACACACACACTGGATTATTACACACACAGGGACGCAGCAGCACACACACACACACACACACACTGATTATCACACACACACACACACTCTGATTATTACACACACAGGGACGCAGGCAGCACACACACACACACACACTGATTATCACACACACAGGGACGCGCAGCAGCACACACACACACACACACACTGATTATCACACACACACACACACACACACACACTCTGATTATTACACACACAGGGACGTGCAGCAGCACACACACACACACACACACACACTGATTATCACACACACACACACTCTGATTATTATTACACACACACGACTGCAGCAGCACACACACACACACACACACTGATTATCACACACACAGGACGCGCAGCAGCACACACACACACACACACACTCTGATTATCACACACACAGGGACGCGCAGCAGCACACACACACACACTGATTATCACACACACACTCTGATTATTACACACACAGGGACGCAGCAGCACACACACACACACACACTCTGATTATCACACACACAGGGACGTGCAGCAGCACACACACACACACACACACACTGATTATCACACACACAGGACATCAGCAGCACACACACACACACACACACACACACTGATTATCACACACACACACACACTCTGATTATTACACACACAGGACGCAGCAGCAGCACACACACACACACACTGATTATCACACACACAGGGACGTGCAGCAGCACACACACACACACACACATACATTATCACACACACAGGACCATCAGCAGCACACACACACACTGATTATCACACACACAGGACGTGCAGCAGCACACACACACACACACACACACTCTGATTATCACACACACAGGGACGCGCAGCAGCACACACACACACACACACACTGATTATCACACACACACACACACTCTGATTATCACACACACACAGGGACGCACAGCAGCACACACACACACACACTCTGATTATTACACACACAGGGACACAGCAGCAGCACACACACACACACTCTGATTATCACACACACAGGGACACGCCGCAGCACACACACACACACACACTCTGATTATCACACACACACAGGGACGCACAGCAGCACACACACACACACACTCTGATTATTACACACACAGGGACGTGCAGCAGCACACACACACACACACATACTGATTATCACACACACAGGGACGTGCAGCAGCACACACACACACACACACACACACTGATTATCACACACACAGGGACGTGCAGCAGCACACACACACACACACACACACACTCTGATTATCACACACACAGGGACGCGCAGCAGCACACACACACACACACACACACACTGATTATCACACACACACACACTCTGATTATCACACACACACAGGGACGCACAGCAGCACACACACACACACACTCTGATTATTACACACACAGGGACCGCAGCAGCAGCACACACACACACTCTGATTATCACACACACAGGGACACGCCGCAGCACACACACACACACACTCTGATTATCACACACACACAGGGGACCACGCAGCAGCACACACACACACACACACACACTCTGATTATCACACACACAGGGACGCTGCACACACACACACACACACACACACTCTGATTATTACACACACAGGGACGCGCAGCAGCACACACACACACACACTCTGATTATTACACACACAGGGACGCGCAGCAGCACACACACACACACACACTCTGATTATTACACACACAGGGACGCAGCAGCAGCAGCACACACACACACACTCTGATTATTACACACACAGGGACGCGCAGCAGCACACACACACACACACACACTCTGATTATCACACACACAGGGACACATAGCAGCACACACACACGCACACACTCTGATTATTACACACACAGGGACGTGCAGCAGCACACACACACACACACACACTCTGATTATTACACACACAGGGACGCGCAGCAGCACACACACATACACACTCTGATTATCACACACACAGGGACGCGCAGCAGCACACACACACACAGGGACGCGCAGCAGCACACACACACACACACACACGTTTAAACATTAAAAATGAAAGGATTCCTCTCTGGAGAAGCGTTCAGTCTCTCCTCATGTAAATAGTGAATCCGCCGGTGCGAGCGCAACTGGCTTTTAAAGGGAAAGGGAGATGAGACTCTGATTGGTTTATTGCATGTTACGCCCAAAACACACCCATGACTCATTAAGAGACGAGGCACAACCCTTTTGGATCATGAGCCGGGCTCGACGATTGTTAAACTAGCAAAAGTGGATCGGACACGCCCTAAGTGCACCTGCGCCATGAGCTCAGATCAGTGAAATAGGGCCCTAAAAATTGATGTTTTAAGTAAATAACACAATAGATATTGTGTAGACTCCATATCTTCATAATAGTAATAACGTGGCACCGGACCACAGAGACCACAATACTTGGTACACAGTGACGGTCACATTCGATGGATCGTTTCTGAGAATGAATGTGTCATTTTGAGTAGAAAACGAACTCCAAATGTCCTAAAAGTTACTAAACCTAACAATAAAAGCAATGATAAAACAGTGTAAATACAGCTGGAAAACAGTCAAAAAATCAAGCCCCAGTGCATGATGGGAACACCAGTATCAGAAAAGTTGAGTAGTTTTACTTCATTTTATAACGTTGATATTTACGCTTTAATTTCTACCAGCTTGAATTGAGTACTAATATAGAATTTAGTTGAACTAACTTTCTCATGTAGAAATGACATTAGTTTTTTCTAGTTCTGTAGTATTTACCTCAGCACAGAATCATTTTTATCAGTGAATATAATATCTGACAGTGGCTTACAGGAGCAGGGCAGTACTGTGATGATCATTCTGCTGTTCATTCAGTCATCCGTGAGAAAATCAACCAGCGTGCACTGATTTCTGACTACAGTCATGTATAGCAAAATAACACTATTTCATCCTGTAAATTCCTGGCCAATGTATGCAGTGTGTGTGCAAATCTCTTTGAGTGATGTGCGTGTGTGTAAATGAATAGCAGTTTTTGTTGATCTCTTTCCTCGTCTGTTTCCGTGCTTTCTTTTAGGTTTGATAGTGGAGAGTGACGCAGTTGTTTACTGGCTTTTAATGGACAGGTGTAATACTTCCAGCTGAACACAAACAATGTGAAAGGATGAAACAAACACAAGCCTGTTTATCATTGAGTGAAAAGAAGTGACAGTTCTCTTAAAGCATAGAGATACAAAAGAGAATGATGAAGCAAAAAAAGGAAGTAGAAACCCACTTCTAGCCAAAATAACCTGAGTTTGGTTACAGGTCGTTTTTGCCCAAATAACTTGCGAGATGTGTGATATTCCATCATGTAAGCAGTCAACAGTGATCACAAGGTGTTTGGTTTCATTTCTTTGACATGTTCATGTTCTAGATGACTAGTCTGATCTTGGGCTGTGGTTAGATGTCGAATTTCAGCCCAAATTTTGCCTTGTTTTAGCCGAGACAGCAGGACTATTAAGTGTCTTTTAAATGCAATAATGCTTGCTGGGATATGTGCACCAAACCTCCAATTCACTATCTCAAGACTGGTGTAGTCTGTCAGGAAATGCATTGGACATGCTTTAATTTCATTTGGTGTCAAACCAAAATATTACCCGTAAGAAAGTACGTGTATATCTTCAGACATGAACATCTTATTCCTGCCTTTCTGAAGAGGTGATAAGTGCATACCTGCTTTATTTATTCAGAATTCATACCAATGGATTTGTATTATTTTTAACAGTTTAACCTGTCCAGGGTCCAAACGTTAATACTTGTTCAGTGCTTCATCTTTAAATATTGCTGGGATTGTACTGCCATCTGCTGGACAGGCAGTTTCTCACAATAAAGCATTTATTCTCGAACCATCAGTGAGAGCTGATGGTGTGCCTGCTTTCAGACTCAAGAATCTGCTTGTTGTTGTTGTTGTTGTTGTTGTTGTTTTTTCAGGGGTGTTTCTAGGATTTTCTGGATTCAGCCAAACTTCTGTGGATGCATATGGAGTCATCCTATCATTAAATACTAGAATATCATTTTGAATAACGTTTTATCTGCAAGACATCATGTTATGATGTAAATATTTAATAAGGTCCCACTTACTGTCTCATCAAAACATGCCAAAAGACTGTCAAACCTTTGCTACACTTTATTTAAGGTGTCATTGTTACAGTGTAAATATATATTTAAGTACTGAGTGATAATAATTAACAACATGTACTTACTATAGGGTTATGGTCAGTGGCGTAACTTTGCTTTGAAAAGTGGTGGGGACACCGCACAACTCGTTTTGCTATGTGTTTATTTAATAACCGAATTTAGTTGGGGACTGAGTTCAGTCCTTAATTTTCACTTTGATGTAGCTACACATGCATCACATTCACAAATTATTCTATAAACATCCAATAAGCAAAACGTAGCATTCACAACACATCTAACAATAAAAGCCAATTCATTGTATTTTTACTGTCAAGAGGTCTCAAAACTATATGAATCTGATCCCATTTGCTAGCTAGCGTCAAGCCTAAACTGCTTCACGTGCTCGATCGTTACTACTGTATTGAGACGAGTTTACAAAATGAATGATTTACTTCTTACATAACTTAATTTTTCATATAACACTTAATCATGACTTTAATAATAACCGTGACTTTTTAACAGTGCCTCAAGCTGTGGCGTAGCAAGGCAGTCTCGGGCCCATATGCAAAATACGTTGTTATTGTGAGTGTACACAAATAAAAGTAGACCGTTTATAGTTCATAATTATGTCTTGAACTTATCTATATGGCTAAAAATGACGGAGTATTGTGAGTTATATCCGCTGTCATAAAGGAAAATGTCCATCAGAAGCGCCGGTGGCTTCGTCGGCCATGGGTTAAAGAAACCGTGGCCTATTTAGTTTCATAGTTATATAGGCTATGTTTAAATATTAGCCTATGATATATTTTATTATTATTATTTCATACGTTGATTATGAATAGTGAGCAGCATGAGCAAGATGCTAAGAAGCAATAACTAAGAAGCAATCCAAGAACGTCGGGAATGGATTGACGTGCGTCAGGAACCCAGTGGCCTTTGAGTAAGACTGAAACTATAGAGCCTTTGTGTTTTTAATACATTTCTTGAATATATGTCTTAATTAAAGTAGGGTAATTATATATAGGAGTACAGTAATTATATATGGGAGTTTTTTGTGAAATTGATGCGGGTGCAAAAAATAATAAACGCGAACACAAGAAATGACGGAGAAATTAGTCATTACGGAGAAACAAGAAATTACTACACATAACATGCATACAAATATATATATTTATTGTGGCCACAAATTATAAATGAATTCCCTTAAAAGTTCCCCATGGGCGGCCCCCTACTGGCCCGGGCCCATTTGCAGGTGCATACCCTGCATGCCCAGACGCTACGCCACTGAACTCACCTCACTGCGTAGTTGAAGAAGAACCATCGTCCACCGTCCAGTCATCAATTGATGACTACAGTAGTGATATGACTTGTTGTGGATCAGAGATATTGTCCCATTCATTTTCTCAAAAATCTCAAGTAAAAGATTTCAACCTTGAAACAGTATCCAAACAATACGAACATCGCAAATAGAAAGGCAACGTACAGGAATCTGTAGACTAATTATAAGGAAAGGAAACTACTACCGATGCCGCACATATCGCGTGTCTCGCGATAGCTTCACAACCAGATTTAATATTCATCGTTGAGGACGTTGAAAAGCTTCTGACCGGCGGAAACATTTGTTAAATGAATGAATTAGATTATGAAGAATGACGATTTGTAGATCGTGCTTTTGCTTTACTACACACCTTCCGCAATATATTTTTCAATTACTTTTAAAAAGTGGTGGGGACATGTCCCACCCGTCCCACCCGTAAATTACGCCTATGGTTAGGGTGTGGTTGAGGGTTTGGGTTAGGCTCGCCTTCTTCCCATAGTGCATCCTGGTGCCATGTGTTCCCCAGGGAAGCCACGCACACGCACCCGGCCATCCACGTGATGTAAAAGAACACGTGATTCATCAGACCAGGCCACCTTCTTCCATTGATCCGTGGTCCAGTTCTGATGCTCACGTGCCACTGTTGGTGCTTTCGGCGGTGGACAGGGGTCAGCATGGACACCCTGACTGGTCAGCGGCTATGCCGCCCCATACGCAACAAATTGAGATGCTCTGTGTATTCTGACACTGGAAGTAAATGGGCACATAGTTTCTGCCAGTCTCATGTTAATCTTGAGTATCTAGAGTAGTGTTGATCCTTAATATCTCCAAAAAGTCTTTAGTTTTATTATATTTATAAAAGACAGATACACTGTACCGAGTCTTTCTGAATAAAACCGAGCAGATGGAGGCGTATCCTGTGGGCGGAGCTAAAGAATGAGCAGTGCGCGCAGCTATTGCGTTGAGAGCGTCTGAAAGCTGTGACATCCTTAAACGTCCCCTAGGTTTAATAATTCATTTAGTTCAACATATTTTCCCACTCTTTGTGTATTGCTGTTTGGAGTGGTTTTACAATAAACAAACAGACACATGGTGGTCTGTTGACACTATGACACTATAGTGGCCAGCTAAACAAATGCATTTAAACACACACCATACATGCTCCATTGATAAATGAACTATACGTGATCATGTTGTGTACTTGATGTGCACTTACGCGCCGATAGCCAACAACACACAGACATTTGAAGCAGTTTTACTCACCGCCTTTACTCAACGCATGACTGTGAACCTTAATCGCTGGGACCGCTCCATCTTTCAGCATTAGACGATCAGCAAATCCGGCGTTGAACTGGGCCTTGTTTATAGAACAGTCATCGCCGAAATGCAGGGAACAAACAAAAACACCGGAAAATGTTTCCGGAAAAACAAACTCCATCCACTGTCCCCTTAACGCTGGGTTCTTTGGGAAGCTGAACAGGGTTGTCTAAACACACTTCTTTGGTGACATTGTTGATTTGGTGAAGTCCTGTGACCTGTGCAGCGCAGCCGACGACTTCCCTAAAGCCAAGCAAAGCGCGTTGATGGGCGTTTGCTTCTCCCGCTCTGGTCGAAGTGTGTGCGCCCTTCCGGGAGAAGTGCCCGTACGGCCCGTACAAGGACATTCCGCCTTTGCTGACGTCACGCAGACCCATACTCAAAAAAAACTTTCCGAAAAAGTGCACTATTGACTTTAGAGCAGGTTTGTGTTGGTCAATGATGCTCACAATAGCAACGCTCCAACAATGCTCCTGAACACACCTGGTGTTCAGACCAGACGCCCATGGGTGAACAGATGCGCCAGTGCATTTGATATTTAAACACCGTGGAGCTGGACGTGAACATGAGAACTGCGTCGGGCTGACACTAGCAGAACACACTTGCGTCATGCCTGGTGTGTCCTGATGTGAGTCTAGATTGAAATGGTTCTAAAAAATTATGTGTGGACAGATATTTCTTTAACTGACTAACTTCAACCCGTTGGATGTCCTTAGCCAGAAAAGCAAGATTATCTATAAGCCTATAGTTTGATAAATCTGAAGCATCACACCCAGGCATTTTTGAAACGTTTAAGAGCCAAAGGAACTAGTTAGAGAATTATTGACAATATCAGTAATAGAAGACAATATAAATGTTAAGTAGGCATTGGGTCAAGAGAACATATGGATGAACTCGACCAATTCCAATATATCATCTAACACAACAGGAGCAAATCTAGAGAGGTGGAAGGTGGAATATTAAGATAAGTTCCAGTAGCTACACCTTCATTGATCATATGTGAATAATATGCCTCTCTGGTGGACTTTAAGTCATGTTGATACTCCAACTGGTGCTGTTCAATCGTCCGTTTGTGAGACCAGATCCCTATACTGCCACTCAGTCTTCCTTCCCTCGACTTTAAGTGCCCACAGTTCATTTGTACACCTCGATGATATAGTGAAAGAAACAGTTCTCTCTCTCAAAGGTGTAACTGCATCAAATATTGATGATAGAGCAGAGTAATAATGATCAACAGAGTCAATCTCTGGAAGCTCAGCAATCAGCCTGGAGAGTCAGTGTTCTTAATATTCCTGAGGAATAGGTGGTAAATTCATAACTCAGTAACTTATGATTACTAAAATACAGTTCATCATTCATAAGTTGATCAATACCAACAGCCACAGAACATATCAGGTCCAAGGGTACCAGATTTATGAGTGGAAATATCAACATGCTGGATTAAACCCTCCAACACATGCAGAACAGTTTGACAACAATCTGCATTATTAACACGGATATTAATGTCCCCTATTAACAACATGTTTTGACAAATAGGACTTAACAAAATCAATAGTTAGCCAGAGTTAGCCTTCGGGAGGCGATAGATCAGTATAACGAGTACAGCTGAGGAACATTCATTTTAACCGCCAAACACCCTAAAGAAGACATTACAGCAGTTTAAAAGGGTAAGATGTGATTAAATGCCTATATGTGCTAAAAAGAGCACACATTAAAGGGGACCTATTATTCAAAATTCACTTTTATAAGGTGTTTGAACACAGATGTGTGTCCATAGTCTGTGTAAACAACCAGCCTATAATGGTAAAAATCCACCCAATATTTTTATAATCCCCATCAATCATTATCAATCTCTCATAGTGAGCTGTTTCATATTTCCCTCTACTCCTGCGTAAGAGTAGGGAAGCCCCGCCCATGACTGTTGATGATTGGCCCTTTTAGCATAGACACGCCCCTGAGTGAGAAGCACAGAGACGCCATTTCTGTTTACTCGCTGTATCAGTGCTCGAGTATTACAATGTCTGCGGCAAAAACAGTACTAATGTTACAACGAACACATGAGTCTCATAGACTCCGGCATCAGAGCCACTGAAGACACCGTGGGTGAAGTTCATTTGAGAAGGAAATGTGCCGAAGAATGTTGCTTGCCCAAATCCTTTTACACATGACTGCTTCATCAATGAGGGTCAGTACAACGCTCAAGTTGCAAAAAAGTAGTTTCTGAAGGACGGGTCAATACCAACGATTCGTGCTCTAACGTCATATAAGAACAAGTGAGGATGGCACTTCATATTCTGTGAATGTTTGCAAATGTCGTTTCTGAATGAGCTGAACACTGTACGGCTAATATGGCTAAAGTTAGCATGGTCTCTGACTGTATCTACACAGAGACTAGAGCTGTGGTGTTAGTTTAATCCCGAAAACACTCACCGTCTGCGTAATTCATAAACACATTTATTATGCATTGTAGTCGGGTGACGGACGTGTTACGATCCCACAGGAGCACCTATACAATGATTTATAGATTAACATGACGGTGCATGCTAGTCGACGAGTTGAATCAACGTAACTCCAAAACAACTAACGTTACATAAATGATCCACTAACCATTCAGTCTAAAAGTGTTGAGCTCTTCCTGAGTCTCTCATCTGTGTCCGACTCCGGTTCAAACATGTACGGCTGCTCCACAACTGCTTATTTCTGACATTTTGGCTGAGTGAGATTCGCCTGTTTTGTTGTTGACGGAGTATCCGAAGCTTGTGTAAAGGATCTGAAAGGGGGGTGGGGAGCAGCAGCTCATTTGCATTTAAAGGGACACACACAAAGGCGCGTATTTGCTCACACCCAAATAGGGGCAAATTTGACAAGCTATAATAAATGATCTGTGGGGTATTTTGAGCTGATACGTCACAGACACATTCTGGGAACATCAGAGATTTATATTACATCTTGTGAAGAGTACTTATCCCCTTTAACAGAAAGCATACTGAGCATTCAAAAGATATTAAAAAGATATTAAAAAGATATTAAAGTGCGATCACATCAACTGGGTTTTAGTCCGCTTTTCTTCTAATGAGACAGCTTGTGATCTGTGTGTATGAGCAAACACTGGCTATTTCAGTAGGCCTTAAAACACCAAAAATAGTCAGAATGGAATGGGTCATTAATTGCAAATTTAATATTGAAGGATACACACTCATTCACATTAATAAGAATAACTCAGATTTAAGCAAAATATGTATGATCTTACTGTAACAACTATCCACTGAAGGCAAGTTTGAAGAACCCAAGTGCAGTTTCTTTATTCAACTCAAAACCCAAAGAAATAAACAAAAGACTGTTTATCACAACTGATATGCAAAGATATTTTATTTAACATGACGTACGAGTACCATACTGTATTAATACTCTCTTATTAAAAAAAAAAAAAAAAAAAACTATAAGCAGCAACTACACTAAAAAATTGCCATGCTAGAATATGAAATAAGCTAATTGGCTGATTTTAAGGTAGTCAAACTATTCTTAGCATGAATACAGAGATTTTATTTTAGCATTAATTAAGAGTGAGGAATAACTTATTTAAAATCGTTTGTAGATGGAGCTTTTTCACAATAGTGAAGCAACTACTGAGATGCATCTTTGAAAGATGTGACATTAATACTTGGCATTCAAAACACAACAATTGTGACACTTAAAGCTGCAGTCCGTAGTTTTTCCTCTCTGTTCGAAAACTGCAATTGCAGTTATTCGCGGAAATAGGCTACATGCACGTAACTAAGGAGTTCTATTTCCGCCGCCTTGACTCTGCGACCATTTCCGGTTCACAGCATTGCTATAGCAGCGAGACGGCAGGTTTTGATCGCGAAAGATGGCATATTTCACCCGTTCTCTACAAGGCCTTGATGTTGCTGGTTCGATGAGCCTCCAGAATGCCATCAGGTGGTCATAAGAATAGAATCTTTTAAACAAAATTCACTAAAATAACATTGTTGTTAGTCATGGTAGACTAATTTAGTTACACGTGATCAATTATCTTAATTTTTACTCTACTTATTACATTTGTTTTACATGAAGAAAAGACAATAAAAGGTTGTGTGTAGGTAGCACAAGTTTGACTTGCGATGTACTTTAGTGATCTGGTCATGATCTGGTGCAATCTTCCTGCAATTCAAAACACCTTAATTATGACTTACCTGGTATAAAATCGGATGTCCTCGTCCGATCCTGCAAAGCACTTCAGTCCAAAACAACTCCGCAGCTTGAGAGCCTGAACCGAACCGAAGTGTATCGTTTTCCTCAGCGAACTGATCTGTGACCATTGCTGTTGTAGGAGTAATACAGTAATCATGATCTGGTGCCAGGGTAGCCACCTCCATCTCTTCTTCTGAGTCGATGTCATGGACAGGAGGAGGGCTATCAGCTCTGGGTCTCCACTCCCACACACTCGCCCTCGGTCAAGTCAAGTCAAATCACCTTTATTTATATAGTGCTTTTAACAAGTCCAATTGTTTCAAAGCAGCTTCACATTGATAACAGGAAAATAATGCAACAGAATTTGTACAGCCGCTCTGGTGAAATGGTGATGTTATCCAGCTAATTTCAAGTATCATATAGTGTCAATGCGGGCAGATCGGTAATATAGATGAAATTTAGGTGTCCCCAACTGAGCAAGCCAAAAGCCAGAGGCAACGGTGGCAAGGAACCAAAACTCCTTCAGGGCCAGAATGGAGAAAAAAAACCTTGAAACCAGGCTCAGTCGGGGTGCCAGTTCTCCTCTGGCCGACGAACAAACAGTGTATGATTATAATTCTGGCAACATTGCAGGTCTTAATTCATATTAGGTAAATAGATATTCGTAAGATTATTCGAAAGATTGGAG
>CM031950.1:37002340-37057340 GCA_018749465.1 Paracanthobrama guichenoti | reverse complement strand
TGTGTGTGTGTGTATTATGACTAATAGTAATTATTATGATTATTATTATTGCTATATATATATATATATATATATATATATATATATATATATATATATATATATATATATATATATATATATATATATACACACACTCCCCTAAAGGATTATTGGGAACACCATACTAATACTGTGTTTGACCCCCTTTCGCCTTCAGAACTGCCTTAATTCTACGTGGCATTGATTCAACAAGGTGCTGAAAGCATTCTTTAGAAATGTTGGCCCATATTGATAGGATAGCATCTTGCAGTTGATGGAGATTTGTGGGATGCACATCCAGGGCACGAAGCTCCCGTTCCACCACATCCCAAAGATGCTCTCTATTGGGTTGAGATCTGGTGACTGTGGGGCCATTTTAGTACAGTGAACTCATTGTCATGTTCAAGAAACCAATTTGAAATGATTCGAGCTTTGTGACATGGTGCATTATCCTGCTGGAAGTAGCCATCAGAGAATGGGTACATGGTGGTCATAAAGGGATGGACATGGTCAGAAACAATGCTCAGGTAGGCCGTGGCATTTAAACGATGCCCAATTGGCACTAAAGGGCCTAAAGTGTGCCAAGAAAACATCCCCCACACCATTACACCACCACCACCAGCCTGCACAGTGGTAACAAGGCATGATGGATCCATGTTCTCATTCTGTTTACGCCAAATTCTGACTCTACCATCTGAATGTCTCAACAGAAATCGAGACTCATCAGACCAGGCAAAATTTTTTCCAGTCTTCAACTGTCCAATTTTGATGAGCTTGTGCAAATTGTAGCCTCTTTTTCCTATTTGTAGTGGAGATGAGTGGTACCCGGTGGGGTCTTCTGCTGTTGTAGCCCATCCGCCTCAAGGTTGTGCGTGTTGTGGCTTCACAAATGCTTTGCTCCATACCTTGGTTGTAACGAGTGGTTATTTCAGTCAAAGTTGCTCTTCTATCAGCTTGAATCAGTCGGCCCATTCTCCTCTGACCTCTAGCATCAACAAGGCATTTTCGCCCACAGGACTGTCGCATACTGGATGTTTTTCCCTTTTCACACCATTCTTTGTAAACCCTAGAAATGGTTGTGCGTGAAAATCCCAGTAACTGAGCTGATTGTGAAATACTCAGACCGGCCCGTCTGGCACCAACAACCATGCCACGCTCAAAATTGCTTAAATCACCTTTCTTTCCCATTCTGACATTCAGTTTGGAGTTCAGGAGATTGTCTTGACCAGGACCACACCTCTAAATGCATTGAAGCAACTGCCATGTGATTGGTTGATTAGATAATTGCATTAATGAGAAATTGAACAGGTGTTCCTAAGAATCCTTTAGGTGAGTGTATGTATATATATATATATATATATATATAATATTTAACAAAATAAGAAATATTACTAAAACTATTACTTTTATTATTAAAAATAAAAAGTATTTAAGAATAAATATAATAATAATAATAATAACAATAATAATAATATTTTACAGAAAACTGCTGGGTTACCTGTTAACATGCAGGCAGCCTATGACCAAAAATCACTAGAAATGTCTAAGGATTAATAATAAAATATTTTATTATTATTATTATTATTATTATTATTATTATAAAAATCTGTAATATCAATTTTTAATTTTTGTCAGGAGGTATGTAAAATCAAGAACGAGTCTATAATATGAAATATGAGCCTTTTATGCATCCACTGTGGGAAAAAAACTCCTATACACTGGAGAGAAACATATGGATTGTCATATACATTTATTTAGAGAAGTATTATTTTTTCCTATTTTTTACCCAAAATAGGATGGCGTGAGCAGTGCTGGTCGCTAAACCGACTCATGTTTCATTCATACTGGAAGCCAGAGGGCGCCCTCGAGTACAAACACCACATACACCTCAGAGAGAAGTGATATAATGACTTTCAGGAAACCCCTAATGTGAAGCTAGCGCTGTAGCTGAATAAAAAGAAGATAGAAACGCTTTGACTGATGAAACATGAAGACAATAAACACACGACTGCAACAACAATATTATGGTGTACTTGAGTTCTTCAAGCCATCTCGGGTATTCTCATAATAATAATGTATATTATAATGCAGTGCTAATCGACATAGACATCATCACTGTATAGAATACTATAAAATAATTAATCGTCTGCCTCATTCTGTGATGATAAGCCACATCAGCTCACAAACACTTGACTGACGATGTGAAGGGAGTTAAAACGTGTTATTAAACATTGTCAGTTTTTGTTTGTTCAAACGCACATTATAAGCGACTCAAACTCTTTCAGACGGAGCAGCGTTTACTCCTGATCACAGAGCCGCTCTTCACTGACACACTGGGCATATCTTTATTTAATTAAAATCATAGCCTTTACGCTTTCATAATCGCACATAAGCCAAATCAGGATTACGGTTTGATTTCAATTAATCATGCAGCCCTATAACTATAACAACTATAACAGCGTCCACACCTGTGCACAATATTGTTCTGTTTACAATGGACTAGTTTCATATGGCTGTCAGGTGTCTGCTCGGTGTTCATTCAGTTCAGTTCATGTAAAGTTACAGTTTTTCTCGATTGTTTACACACATTTTCTGAAAGCATGCCTCACACTCTCAGAACTCTACACACAAATCAAAAAACACACACACAATGGGCAAACCCCCTCAATTCTCCTGCTAAATGAAACTTTACATTCAAAACAATGTTATTTCTTCTCAAAATGGTATTTTGTTTTCAAATGACACACACAAACCATCATATGAAGACATTTATAAGAAGCCGTTGAACACGGATGTGCTCAATGTGAAACACTTCTTCTCCATTCATCATAATAACAAATACATTTGATTTTTCCCACAAAGACAATGTACGCAGTGTACATCCCAACCAACACAAAGTTGCACATACAGTGGTCTACATACACAACAACAGAAGAGTTTACTGTATACAGTTACAGTAAAACAGCTTTTCATGCTAAAGCTCTGTTTGCTAATGTAAAACAGGCGTTTGCCCATGTGGTGAGTCCGTGTGCATGTTTGAGTGGCATGTGTTCCTTGTGAAAACAAGATTTTCTGCATGAAAATGGTGCCAAATGCAGAGAATTGTGTGTAGTGTTTTGAAAGAAGTGTAAAGCAGGAATTGTGCTTGTAGTTTAGCAGAACTGGTTCAGGGAGTTGGTGCATGAGTTACATGTTGCGCTCATTGTGTCTCAATTACCAGTGTTTGTGCGTAAACAATTGAAAAAAACTGTAATCAAAAATGAGTTCACTTCAGCTATAAAGCAGCTCTGTAGAAAACAGTGATGTCATCCAGCTTAGTTCAATTCTCATCCAATAAGGTCAGTGCAGTCAAATCAACAATGCTGCTATATATTAAGTATCCCCAACTAAGCAAGCCACAAGCGACAGTGGCAAGAACCCAAACTCCATCAGGTGACAGAAATGGAGAAAAAAACCTTGGGAGAATCAGGTTCAGTCAGTCAGTTCTCCTCTGACCAATGAACAAACAGTGTATGATTATGATTCAAGATGCATCACAAGTCAGATTGTGAATTGGTAGCATTCAGAATATTTCATCCAGTTCCTTCTGCTTGAAGACAGGGATACATTATGCCGGCATATGGTGGGAGTTGAAGTAACGGAGGTCAGCTAGTAGTTGCTGTGCGAGTAAACCTCACTCCTCTGATGTCAAGAGACGCTCTAGCGACTGACGCTAGAGGTTGCAGCCTTTAGCCTCCTTGTTAAAGTGTCCGACTCTCATGCTGGCGGACCCAGGTTTGAGTCATGCTTGGAGCAGGCGGCTCGAACAGGAGGGACATAGGAAGAGGACTTGAATGGACATGCTGAGGATCTGTGCCGATGGCTGTCGTGTCGACGAGGTCTTCACAGGGAATCTGTCTCTAGGGCTCGTCTAGTTCAGATCGTCTCTGCTGACACTTCAGGGATGTGTTGTGGTCGTGTCTAGACACAGGTCCACCATCTGATCTGGATCCGGCTGACTGCAGTAAACCTCGGGATAAACCGAGAGACTCACATTAGCGTAGATGCCATTCTTCTTATGATGTAACGAGTACATCAGGTGTTATGGGAAGTGTTCCCGGTTCCGGCTGACCTAGTTAATGCAGCCTAACAATCATTTAATGTATTTGAATTCTAGAAATATGATAATGTGTTGTGTATGCCAGGTTATTGAGATGTGTTTTATTCTAGATTTTAGTCTGACAGAGTGTGTCTGTTTCCCGAACAATACTAGGAAGACTGTTCCAGAGTTTAGGTGCTAAAAAGGAAAACGATTTACCGCCCACAGTTGATTTTCACATTCTAGGTTTTATCGACTAGCCAGAACTTTGAGACCGCAATAAATGTGAAGATGTGTTAAGAGCTTGCGTAAATATAGAGGAGATAAACCATTTGGAGCTTTGTAAGCAATCAGCAGGACTTTAAAAAGTATGACATGTTTCATAGGGAGCCAGTGCAGTGTTGACAGAACCAGGCTAATATGGTCATTGTAAGGGGTCTGTCTGAGTTTAGTTTTGCACTGTTTCAGTTTTCTTGGTTTCTGTTTATCTGTTGCTATAGCATTTGATTTACCCTCGCATGTCACACCTGTGGTTAACCAATTACCTCATATCCTAGTGTTTTTCCTTGCATGTAGCCCTCAGTTTTGGTTAGTCTTTGCCTGTTCTTGTGTTTATATTGGTGTTGTTCTGCATTTCGTGTTTGATTTCCCGTTTATCTGGGGGGTATTCCAGAAAGCAGGTTATGTGACATACCCAGGTAAGTTTGCTCAGAGTAAGCGGATAACCTCAACTTTTGGTTCCAAAAACGGAGGTAACTTTTAGGGTATATAAGTAGTCATAGCAATTCCGGAGCAGGTTGTGTACTTGTGAAGTATTCAGCGCATGTGTGCCCTATTGATGAGGCTCCAGTGGGCATGAAATATATAGACAGTCGCAATGACAGAACTTCTTTCAGAAGGCCATGCTCGTTCAGTGCTGAATTGTTTGAATTTGTACAAAACAACAGTCCCTCTCAAATATTTTTAGTGGCTCCCGGGGTATATGGCATGTTCGGCCACAGTAACGGCACTCGAGTTGATGCATATGAGCTTCAGTACTGGCTTCCAGTCCCGAGATGGGCACTGCACAGCAGCACACATTGCATCGCCATCACGCTGAAGTGTGGTCACACATTCAGCCCTAGGACAGACCTTTCATTTCTATGAGTAGGAGTTCCCTTATTGTCTAGGCTTGTTCTACAACAGACACATTCAAGACATAAACTGCCTAGAGTTGTTGGGAGTGCTGAGGAGGTTTCGACTTTTGATCCAGAGCGAGCATGTGTTGTTCCAGATAGACAACACAGCGACAGTGGCATATATCAATTAACAGGGCAATATTTGAGTTTGTTGAATGTCACAACTTGCCCGCCATCTCCTCCTGTGGAGTCAGATAATGGTCCAGTTGATCTCGAGTCGATTTGGCCAGGCACACATAGATCTATTCGCCCGCAAGAGTCCTCTGTGGTAATTCCAGACCGAGGGCCTACTCGGCACAGATGCACTGGCACACAGCTGGCCCTGGGGCTTGCGCAAGTACACATTTTCCCCAGTGAGCCTCATTGCACACAGACTGTGAAAGGTTAGGGAGGACGCAAAACAGAAAAACCTCCCTGGTGAATCCCCCTGAGGAAGGACCTTCTTTCTCAGGGGCAGGGCACAATATGGCACCCATGTCCAGACCTCTCGAACCTCCATGTGTGGTCTCTGGATGGGATGAGGAGGTGTTCAGAGGGCTTTCAACAGCTGTGATGCTGCTTGCTTGGTGTTCTTCCCGAGGGGAAGACCCATGAAGATGTGGTATTGGGTCAGTGCTTTCCTTTCTCCAAGATGGCCTGGAGAGGCACCTTTCTGCCTCCACCTTGAAGGTCTACGTGGCTGCGACAGCAGTGAATGGAGTGATGGAGCTCTCCACAAAGATTATTCCATATGTAGTACTTCCCATTGGTAAGGCCATATGATGTATTTACATGAAAGTGCTGTACTTTACATATAGTGCACTGTCTGATCGTTCCCTATCCCCTATATAGTGCACTGTCTGATCGTTCCCTATCCCCTATATAGAGCACTGTCTGATCGTTCCCTATCCCCTATATAGTGCACTGTCTGATCGTTCCCTATCCCCTATATAGTGCACTGTCTGATCGTTCCCTATCCCCTATATAGAGCACTGTCTGATCGTTCCCTATCCCTATATAGTGCACTGTCTGATCGTTCCCTATCCCCTATATAGAGCACTGTCTGATCGTTCCCTATCCCCTATATAGTGCACTGTCGTTCCCTATCCCCTATAGTGCACTGTCTGATCGTTCCCTGTTCCCTATATAGTGCACTATGTGCCTGTAGAAAACAGTAAATGTGTGAACATGTGACTTCAGCCGCAGCGTCTATTTATAATGTAGGGGGTGGGGCTACAGATTCCAGAGCGCATTTGATTGGACAGAAAATCTGAAGTGCAGAGTGATGTCATCGAAATCATTGATCCATACTGGCGGAAGTGAGAGACTATAAGTTTTGAATGATTATATCTTCTAAATGTGAATATTGTCATTGTTTTGGAGCACACTAGCTTATTATAGGCTAACATATCCATACTAAAATTCATGCTTTCATTGGGACTTTAAGGGTTGTCAGGTGATTTAAAACAGCACATCATATTTTCAGCATTAACATGATTTATTGTAAAGATCAAACTTACTTAAATGTTCCTATTAATATAATTTTTTTTCTTTCCAAATGTGAATCCTGAATAATTAATAATATTTCTCCACTATGCAGCAGTTTTATGGTGGTCTTCTCATGAATAGTGTTTTCACTCACTGATCATATCCCAGATTGCACTGTTTGTTCATCATCGCCTTTGTACCCTCAGTTAATGCTGAAAAATGTGATCAATGCTTATAAATCAATGCAAGGTAACATAATAAAATAATCAATGCTCATGTCATTGAAACAATGTTACAATGATGTTAAAGTTCCAACAAAGAGATCAATAGTTATAGGTTAGATAATAGTGTCGATTCTAGTTCACTTTTGGTTGAAAGAACATTGAAAATACAACTGAGATGTAATGTATATATAATTAAATCAATGTTAATAGGTAAAAACAGAACAGAAGTCAAATAAAAACTTCATTCACCTTTCCATTATTTGTTTTTACAAAGTTTACAGTTTATTCCAATTGCTAACACACAATTTTACAAAAGTACTTAACACAATTCACAAAACCACACACCCAAACTGCAAAACACCTCGTATATCTTGCAAAATGAAGCACTGCAACCAAAACCACACATAGCGCTATCAACATCAAACTTTTGCACGAAATGGCACACACTTCATTCATATTACCAGATGTGTGTCTAACCAACTACACACTGTTGGGCATAATCAACAGCACTCTCATCTTTAGCATGCTTTGCCATAATACTCAAATATGTTGTTCAAATTGTAGAAAATTCTTCAGATTGTTCACATGCACAGAAATATTTGCAGATGCTGTTGAAACATTTTTTTTTAAATTTTCACCAAACAAGTCAGTGCAACATATGCACAGCAGATATATTTACACTGGACTGAACACAAATATGCTCAAAAAAAACCCAGTAAACTGAAAAAGAAAACTGCATCCTCCCTCTTCCTCTTTCTCTTCCTCTCTTTGCATCGTCTTCCATTGTTGTTGTAAATAAAGGTGCTCACCTGTGGTCTTCTCATAGTGCTCACATCCTAATTGAAGTGTTACCCATTCACCAATGAGGTGTTTGGCCAGGTGCCACATGTATTGGCCAATCAGCTCATGTAGTGTCATGTAGTGTTTAGAAATGGCAAACATGTGACTTTATGTCAGATTGTTGTGTCTTATGCAGAGAACCGTATTCAGTGCATTTAAAAAGTGCCATTTTGAATTGCAAAATGTATGTAAAGCAGAAAATGTGTTTAGACTTTAGGAGACTCGAGTAGAGGTTTTGCTCTGTGTGTCAGTTTAAATAATTGTGCTATGCATGTCATTTTAGTGTGTTAGCAATTGGAAAAAACTGTAACAGCATCAATCATAAAAGGACAAAAGTAAAAGAAAGCATGATTTCACCTAATAATGATGTAGTATTATCACATGATCTTGTGATCATCAGCTCCAAACCATTAGACTCATTTAAGATGTCAAATGCCTCCTCTTGAAAGTAGGTGAGAGTAGATGACTGCGGTCAGTTCTCAATTCTCATAGTGTGACGGAGAGTATCATGTGATTTACTCCCATGCGCTTGGTTGCTAATAAACTGGATGTAATTTAAGCTCTTGCATTAATATGAAATGAAATACGATGAACTCAAAGTACCGGTTGTTTTATTCCACTGCGCTCAAGCATTCACTGTTATAAATCACCCAGAATGCAGTGTGGGCTGAACTGTCCAGTGATCACGAGGAGAGGCGGCGACCCGCAGGAGCGTCAGCTGAAAGCATGTGTGCCAGAAGCGCTTTCTAAAGGGATCTGCACTGACACGCCTGTCGCAGCAGAGACCGTCCTCATCATCTCATCATTCCTGCAGTCTTCCGACCACACACGACGGGTGAGTAATCTGTGTGTGTGTGTGTGTGTGTGTGTGTGTGTGTGTGCTGCACGTTTTTGTAATTACAAAGTTAACCAAGGTCACTTGACTAGGTCTAGGTGGACTAGCTAGACTAGGTCAAAATCCACCTACGACATCCAGAGAGAGGGAGCAGGATGTAACTTGGCTCTGCAATGAGCACCACTTAGAAAAAAATCAATGCTCCTTTGAAGGAAATTCTTTTCACTCTGTGGCCATATTTGCAACGCCCCTGGCAGCTGTTTCGGGCATCCAAGTCCGATCTGTTTAAATGAGGGAATCCTGAATTCTCAAAAATTGCTGGCCACACTTAGCCTGATGTCGTCATACTCCATACTGCATGCAGCCTTCGACTGCGACTTCTGGAGGACGCAGCCTTCAAAATGAGACACAACCACATATTTTTCAAATCAGCAACAAAATCTGACATGAGCTGTCCCATAAATGTCGTTTCTTATGCACAAATAGTGTTTAAAAAGCTCAGGGTTCAGGCTAGACCAGCCAATGAGCCGTGATGACTTATCAATCAGCAATTGGCTCTTTTATTTAGAAGGCGGGACTTTTTCCTCCATATTGCGCTTTGCACTTTCTCCCATTCATAAGTAATATGAGTGTGCCATCTTTGGAAAATCCACAAATATTCCCCACCATCTACACGAGCCAATCAGATAACGGACACATTGGCCAATTTTACACCTGGTGTGAAGATGCACATTGGTGATCAAATGCAATTCAATAAGATTAAATATCAAGTGTAATATGTGTTCTTTTATCAATTTCCAGAGCTTGTTTTGATTGTTCAGCTAAACAGGCCAACACTATTAACTAGTATTTGTCACGCAACGGGGGAATCAAAAAGATGGCAGGCAGAGATGAGGGATCCAAATGCAGGGAGATTTACAAACAATCATAACATAAATCAGGAACAACATAACATTGAGGAAAAACCTCGAGGAACCACAGACACCTGCATGACATCAAACAACGACCGGCCAAGAACCAGAGAATACAAGGGCTATTTAAACAGAGGAGGAAACGAGCTTAACAAGGGAAACTGGCACGCCTGGAGTAGACTAATGAAAATGGACAAAACTACAAAACTACAACCTGGCCACAGGAAACAGGACACAGAAACTAGCACAGAGAAACTTCAACAGAAAAGTCCCTCAGAGCCCAAGACACAGAAGCAGAGCTGACACTATTATTCCTTTCAATTACACTAATGTCTAATTAAATGTCTACGAATGAATAAAACTGATCAGCGATCAGGTAAAAAAACGTAGATGTTCAATGGTGTGCAAGCGGTGAACCAATGACATTTTTCAAAGTTTCATTTGATTGTAAATGAGCATAGGCTCCGTACGGTCCGCCATGCTTTGTTTACATCTAGCTACCACAATTCCTTGCGCTCGGGCAGATTGGCGGGACTTTGCCTGGAACGCTACAAAGTCGTGAATCATGGTTTGAAGTCGTAACTTACGGCTCAGAAACCTTCCTGGAGCGCAGCATTAATACCAGGTGTAAACAGGGCCTTTGAGCTGACCAATAGTAGCATGTTCTAGCTTCATCCAATCACTCTTTGTTGGGGGACAGACTTGCATTAATTTATTTGGAAATATTAAAATACTCGAATTGAATTGAATATTTTATTTGTCATTACACATGTACAAGTACAGTGTAACGAAATGAGTTTGGAGCAAGCCTCCGGGCCGCAGCCGACTAGTCAGGCGCCGCCACACGCTCTCCAGAAATACAAGAATGCAGTTTAGCAAGCATTACATAGCAAAACACACAACAAAACATAAACATCAACATAAACATGACACAGTACACGTGGTCACGTGATGGGATTTTTTGTATGGACTGGGGGAGGAGATAGATAAAGACAGGCAGACGGTTGCAGTGGGATCGGGTTAGGTTTGTGTATGGTGCGAGTGAGTCTGTGAGAATCCATGAATGTTTTCGAGTTCAGTTCTATGGTTTGTCCTTGAAGGGAGATAAGACAGCTGCCCGGCTGCCCGGCTGGACTCCCAACCGAGAGAAAGGGACCAAGTGGGGATTAGGTCAGGCAAATACAATTTATTATTTTTTAAACCATTTGATGATCTTCGGTAATTTGTCCGGATCATAATCAATCAATCAGATCTGGTCCTCAGCATTCGCGTCCGGTCTGTGCAGTTTCCCTAGACATTACGTCCAGCCTCATGGCCAGACCGGTTACAGTCCGTAAAAGTTCACCGATCTGACCCCCGATGGAGCCCACTCTACCCTGCGTATCTGCAGTCCGGACTGCGTTGTTACGGTTTAGTTCCTCAATTCCTATCACTCTCTGATCTAATTCCTTCAAACGGTCACACACAGCCCCGAAGCATTCTTTAATTTCCACAGACAGCGGCTGGGTGAATTTGCTTGCAGCTGTCTTACCAATCTTCCGATAGGTCAGGGCAATCCCAAAGTCAAAGAATAGGAACTCCGCCATCAATAATCCAATCATGTATAAATCTTCTGCATCCTCCACGGACAGAGTCTCCAGGCACAGGACTTGCCGCAAAGGTCCCGTCCGGGCAGGTGGGTTCTCCCGGGGCACCCTTCCTTAGTGAGAAAATCTTGTCGATCGCGCTGATTGTCCAGTTAATCAATTCCATTTCAGTATTTTCAGGAGTCCAGCAAAGCAGCAGTCAGAGAGAAAGAGAAGAGACGAAACACTAGACAAAACACTAGAGCGCAAGAGCACAGCGGGGAGCAGAGAGAAAAAACACGTCTGCACGGATTGAAGGACAGATCAGGAAGCCCATGTATATGCTTCTGTGAACGTCAGAAACCCTGTTTGATAGCTGAATTCCCGGTGAAGAACTAAACTGCCCATAATCCTGAAGAGAGCTCAGAGAAGTTGTGTATAAACACAAGAGGGCTAGCCTGACATCGTCATACTCCGATTCTAGTCAGAATATGAGGCTGATACTGCTCCACTGGGCTGTGATTATGGGCGTTTCAACCAAACCAGGAAAGAAAATGCCTCTGCACTCAATTGGATAAACCTGCAACCAATCAGAGCAACGGAGTGAGTGACGCATGTTGAGCGATGCATAGTAGCAGTGGGAAGTTCGGATCATTTTACAGACTCGGATCTTTGAATCTCGCTCAGCAAAGTCATTTCATTCATTTCAGCAGAATAAAATTAAAATGTCACATTAAATTCCCCAGCAAATCTAGTACTTATGCAACCGTTGATCACATTTGGAATAAATAATGAATTATAAGCTAATGCAGCCAAGGCCAAACTTTAAGAAAGAAATGATTTATTAATTGCTTAGCTGGGTCCTCACCTCCGAGTCAGAGTCGTTTTTCTTTTGTCACTTCACATTTAATTACGTCTGTTCCCTGGAAAGATTAGTAATGTTACACCTCTCCTGTCTTTGGGTTCGAGTCATTAGTTCTGTCATCAGTGTCTGATCCGGGCCGTGACAGCCCCATATGCAATGCATGCAGTCCCGGAAACAGAACTGATTAGTTCACCTCTCGAGTCTTCGGGTTCGAGTCATTCGTTCACTGACTCACAGCCCCATCGGCTGAATGCAGAAGATCCTGAACAGAACCGATGGCATGTAGTGCATGCACGGTCAACACCAAACGAACAAACCGCTTTCTGAGACAACTCGTTGTTCCCGAGTCATATTAAAGATTAGTTCAAAAAGAACGAATCGTTCATGAACGACACATCAGTAAAAGTTGTCAACAGAACTCAACTGCACGCACACTGGAAGTAGAAGAAGAAGAAGATGAGTGTAAACGAGCTTCGCCGGTGTTGTAAAAAGAATTTAAGGATACATTTACCAACACAATCATCATTTTTGAGAGAAATAGTAAAGGTGAATGCATATACGAACAAGTTCTCCGTTTAGGATTAGAACGAATTCAACCCAAGCGCCCTTTGGTGACGTGGATGATTACGTTGCGTTATCTGTCCATCATCGTATAAAGCCCGCCCTGACAATCTGATTGGTCCGAACAGCTCTGGTTCGGCATAGTTGCTCCACAACGGATCAAGTCCAGACCGAACTTCTCGACGTCAAATGTTGTGGGCGGGGCTAAGTTCAGCTGGCATCCAGGCTGTAAGAGAGCGCTACTACACACAAAACGTATTTCGGTGTTGATGTAGTTGTACGGCAACAGCTGCTCTGCCATGAGTAAAATAAAATCTGTGGTTTTATAACAACTGTAGAGCGTTTGTTCCACTACACACCACTAGTGTCATGTAAGTTTCTACTGCATAAGGACATGATGGTCCAAATCATTAAGCACTGAACTCACATTATTTTTGTAGTTGTAGTCTTTATTTAGCAATTTATCTAAGAATTAATATGGGCTGCATCATTTATTTAAGGAATATAAATATACACAGATCGGGCATAACATTATGACCGGTGAAGTGAATAACACTGATGATCTCTCCATCACGGCTCCTGTTAGTGGGTGGGATATATTAGGCAGCAAGTGAACATTTTGTCCTCAAAGTTGATGTGTTAGAAGCAGGAAAAATGGGCAAGCGTAAGGATTTGAGCGAGTTTGACAAGGGCCAGATTGTGATGGCTAGACGACTGGGTCAGAGCATCTCCAAAACTGCAGCTCTTGTGGGGTGTTCCCGGTCTGCAGTGGTCAGGATCTATCAAAAGTGCTCCAAGGAAGGAACAGTGGAGAACCGGCCACAGGGTCATGGGCGGCCAAGGCTCATTGATGCACGTGGAGAGCGAAGGCAATGTTTGGGCAATGTTCTGCTGGGAAACCTTGGGTCCTGCCATCCATGTGGATGTTACTTTGACACGTACCACCTACCTAAGCATTGTTGCAGACCATGTACAGCCTTTCATGGAAACGGTATTCCCTGGTGGCTGTGGCTCTTCCAGCAGGATAATGCTCCTGACACAAAGCACAAATGCTTCAGGAATGGTTTGAGGAGCACAACAACGAGTTTGAGGTGTTGACTTGGCCTCCAAATTCCCCAGATCTCAATCCAATCGAGCATCTGTGGGATGAGCTGAACAAACAAGTCCGATCCATGGAGGCCCCACCTCGCAACTTACAGGACTTAAAGGATCTGCTGCTAACATCTTGGTGCCAGATACCACAGCACACCTTCAGGGGTCTAGTGGAGTCCATGCCTCGACGGGTCAGCAAAAGGGGGACCAACACAATATTAGGAATATTAGGTCATAATGTTATGCCTGATCAGTGTATATCACAGAAGCAATATCTCATCCAACTCCTGTGAGTGTGATATCTCATATATTAGGTGATCAAACTCAACTGAAATATTTGACTGTCTATTATTGTCATGCACTACTGATATGACAATCTCTGTAATAGCCTACTGTGTTGTTGTGTCATGGTTAAAGTTGGGATGAAAGGGAAGTTGCGCTAGTCTTTTCTTCCCTATATTGTGCAAAGTTTTTAGTTACAGTAGCTGTGCCATTGCAGAACTAACAGAGAGGCTTAATGACTTAAAGGGGTCATGAATTGAGAAATCAACTTTCCCTTGAGCTTCTGATATATAAAAGGTCATGGTAATATAAGAATATCCTGTAAGTTTCAGAGCTGAACACTTCCTTGTTAGTCAAAGAAAAGCTTTTATTGACACCAGACCCAGAAAATGAGAGATCTTGATCAATGACGTAATAGAACAGGGAAACGCCGCCTCGACAGATAAATATGTCCAACCGACTCGTGGAGCTAAACGGACCGCGCTACTGAGCAATAAACATGCCAAAGAGAGCAAGATATTGTGCTGTGCCTGGTTGCGGAAGAACACAGTCGCTGCAGGAGCTTCCTTCGGATTCTAATATTAGGAATGAGTGGACGTTTGTTTGCTTCATTTCACTGCGGAATCGTTTGTAAATAAAACACAGGTCGAGACTGGATTTGCAGACATATTGAGATTAAAACACAATGTTGTGCTGGTCATATAATTAGAATATCATCAATTCAAAATCATTTATTTCACTAATTCCATTCAAAAAGTGAAATTATATTCATTCATTACACACAGACTGATATATTTCAAATGTTTATTTCTTTTAATTTTGATGATTATAACTGACAACTAAGGGAAATCCCACATTCAGTATCTCAGAAAATGAGAATATTGTGAAAGGTTGAATATTGAAGACAGCTGGTGGCACACTCTCATCAGCTGATGAACTCAAAACACCTGCAAAGGCCTTTACATGCTCTCTCAGTCTAGTTCTGTAGGCTACACAATCATGGGGAAGACTGCTGACCTGACAGCTGTCCAAAACACGACCATTGACACCTTACACAAGGAGGGCAAGGAGGACTGCTGACCTTCCTCATCTGTCCTTCAATCCGTGCAGACGTGTTTTTCTCTCTGTTCCCTGCTGGCTCTCGCGCTGTTTTGTTTTGTCTAGTGTTTCGTCTCTTCTCTTCTCTGACTGCTGCTTTGCTGGACTCCTGAAAATACTGAAATGGAATTGATTAACTGGTCAATCAGCGCGATCGACAAGATTTTCTCACTAAGGAAGGGTGCCCCGGGAGAACCCACCTGCCCGGACGGGACCTTTGCCGCAGGGCACGTGAGGACCCATGGAACAACTGGCAAGTCCTGTGCCTGGAGGCTCTGTCCGTGGAGGATGCGGAAGATTTATACATGATTGGATTTGGTATTGCAAGCAAATTCATGGCTTCGGTGTGTGACCGTTCCAGAAAGTGATATTCTTTGGCTTTGGGATTGTGTGACCTGACCTATCGGAAGATTGGTAAGACAGCTGCAAGCACTGTATTCACCCAGCCGCTGTCTGTGAAATTAAAGAATGCTTCGGGTTGTGTGTGACCGTCTGAAGAACTGATCAGAAGTGATAGGAATTGAGGAACTGAACCGATAATTGATTATGAGTCCGACACTGCGGAGATCATCAAAAGGTTTAAGAATGGGCTCTTGTCATTTGTCAGATCGGTGAACTAGCCCAACGAACTGTAACTTGGTCCCTATCCATCGAGGCTGGGATTTCAGTCTGAGAGCTGGTCTGCATCAGACCGGTGCACCGCCTGTTCAAGGACAGATCATATTGATTGAACTCGATCACATCTGAAGTTATGGAACATCACACAACACAATCAAAAACTCATAAACCATATTTGCCTGACCTAATCAACTACTAATCCGACCTCACTGTCTGTTATCTATCTCTCTCCCACTTGGGATTTCCCACCCTGACCAGCTACTGGTCATGTTTATCTCCCTGTGCATGAAAGGATCTCCTTGTAATGCTCAAACCATTCTTGTAGTTCTGGAGAGAAGATCTGAAGTTAGAATAATTTTCTCACACAACACAAACTCTCAGATTGTACTTGCACTGCCTCTTAACCAACTTTTCCACGGTCATCAAAGAGAAAAAAAAAATCTATTCCTTGTCCCCTCACATACATTCCCAAGCGTGACCATGTGTAAGAGCAGTTTTATGCAATAGTTTATTTTTTTTGTGTGTTTGTGTTAAAACCCATTCAAAATTGAATTCAGTTTTCTGAAAAGAGAGTGCGTAAAACCATGTTCAAATTGCTCTTTATAGAGAAAAAGAATGAATGTAAATTTGAAAGATGTCGTCATTGAACGCAAAGTTCATGCCAGAAGCAATGATAAATGATCTGGACAGCTCAGCAACACATTTACAGAGGCCTCTTAAACTTTTCTTCATCAAAAGATGTAATAGAATTGAAATTCCATAGCAAGCAATTTTAAGAGATTTTATTCTGTTATTCATTTTTGTGTGAAGAGTTGAACAGTTTTGAAACAGAACCCATGTAAAAATGTGGGTCTTTATAGAGAAAAAAATGAATGTGAAAGATGTCAAGTCAAAGCAATGATAAAGATCCACTAGCCACACAGACTGATGTGATCAACACTCTAATAGCAGCTGTAGACATTTATTTCAGCTGTCAGTGTTAAACACAAGTACAAGCACTATCGGTTGTCTTTTATAGAACAGTAGTTGAGAGATAGAACAAAACCAGAATTCTGTGGTGTTACAGTGCTGGAAAAATGGCAGCAAGGTTTCTTTATGAAATAACAGGCACAATGGCAAAGATATCCCAGCATCTTCTCTAGTTTTGATGAGAGGTTTGACTGATTCTTTGACATGGTTAACAGTGTTGGCAGTTTGTGAGCTCTTTTGGCCTGTACCTGAAATAACATATCATGGAGAAAGACTTTACTGCCAGATAACTTTGTGTTTAACACACACCGCTCATTGCAGGCTATTGAGGTCCCCTGCTGGATAGGTAGACATCGCATTTTAAACTTGGCATGTTTAAAAATAAATAAATAAAATAAAAATAATATAAGTTATATTATGAAAAAAGACCTTAAAAGAAAATTCATTTTTGTTTCTTCAAAATTACCAGAAACACCGGTCCCCTGTTGGTCAGTGTAGAGCGATAGTCCCGTTAGTAATATAGACGTGTGTGTGTGTGTGTGTGTGTGTGTGTGTGTGTGTGAGAGAGAGACAGAGACAGACAGAGAGAGAGAGAGAGAGAGAGAGAGAGAGAGAGAGAGAGAGAGAGAGAGAGAGAGAGAGAGAGAGCTCAGAGAGAGAGAGAGAGAGAGAGAGAGAGAGAGAGAGAGAGAGAGAGAGAGAGAGAGAGAGAGAGAGAGAGAGAGAGAGAGAGAGAGAGAGAGAGAGAGAGAGAGAGAGAGAGAGAGAGAGAGAGAGAGAGAGAGAGAGAGAGAGAGAGAGAGAGAGAGAGACAGAGAGAGAGAGAGAGAGAGAGAGAGAGAGAGAGAGAGAGAGAGAGAGAGAGAGAGAGAGAGAGAGAGACAGAGAGAGAGTTTGAGAGAGAGAGCGATTCAGAGAGAGAGAGAGAGAGAGAGAGAGTGTGAGTGTGTGTGTGTGTGTGTGTGTGTGTGTGTGAGAGAGAGTTTGAGAGAGAGAGAGAGAGAGAGAGAGAGAGAGAGAGACAGAGAGAGAGAGAGAGAGAGAGAGAGAGAGAGAGAGAGAGAGAGAGAGAGAGAGAGAGAGAGAGAGAGAGAGAGAGAGAGAGAGAGAGAGAGAGAGAGAGAGAGAGAGAGAGAGAGAGAGAGAGAGAGAGAGACAGAGAGAGAGAGAGAGAGAGAGAGAGAGAGAGAGAGAGAGAGAGAGAGAGAGAGAGAGAGAGAGAGAGAGAGAGAGAGAGAGACAGAGAGAGAGAGAGAGAGAGAGAGAGAGAGAGAGAGAGAGAGAGAGAGAGAGAGAGAGAGAGAGAGAGAGAGAGAGAGAGAGAGAGAGAGAGAGAGAGAGAGAGAGAGAGAGAGAGAGAGAGAGAGAGAGAGAGAGAGAGAGAGAGAGAGAGAGAGAGAGAGAGAGAGAGAGAGAGAGAGAGAGAGAGAGAGAGAGAGAGAGAGAGAGAGAGAGAGAGAGAGAGAGAGAGAGAGAGAGAGAGAGAGACAGAGAGAGAGAGAGAGAGAGAGAGAGAGAGAGAGAGAGAGAGAGAGAGAGAGAGAGAGAGAGAGAGAGAGAGAGAGAGAGAGAGAGAGAGAGAGAGAGAGAGAGAGAGAGAGAGAGAGAGAGAGAGAGAGAGAGAGAGAGAGAGAGAGAGAGAGAGAGAGAGAGAGAGAGAGAGAGAGAGACAGAGAGAGAGAGAGAGAGAGAGAGAGAGAGAGAGAGAGAGAGAGAGAGAGAGAGAGAGAGAGAGAGAGAGAGAGAGAGAGAGAGAGAGAGAGAGAGAGAGAGAGAGAGAGAGAGAGAGAGAGAGAGAGAGAGAGAGAGAGAGAGAGAGAGAGAGAGAGAGAGAGAGAGAGAGAGAGACAGAGAGAGAGAGAGAGAGAGAGAGAGAGAGAGAGAGAGAGAGAGAGAGAGAGAGAGAGAGAGAGAGAGAGAGAGAGAGAGAGAGAGAGAGATTGGGCGGGTGAGGTGTTTTATGCTTGTGTTCGTTCAGTGTTTGTCAGTCAGGATGGTTCAGCGATTCAGTCTCCGCAGACAGTACTCACAGGTAACACTTTCAGTGTGTGTGTGTGTGTGTGTGTGTGTGTGTGTGTGTGTGTGTGTGTGTGTGTGTGTCATAAACTTAAGCAGAATACTGTACCTTTGAAAATGTTCGATTGTGGAGTATACATTGATCTAGTATGAGATTGAGATTGCAGTCTCCATTTGCACCCGATGAAGCCTCTGCCAGAGAATCATTCAAGACATTAAAGAGATTTTTCTTTTATGGCCTATGAGGCTTTGAAATGTGGACGTCTGTTTGAGAATTCAGTACCTGATAAAGTGTCTTTATTCTGTTCCTGATAAAGTGCATAACTGAGTGTTGAGGCTGAGTTGAAGCTTTACTCGCTTTAACTTATTGACTGCGTGTGTCAACAATCCCAATGTTATCTGACACAAAGGGTTAGGCTCACACACTCTCACCACAGAGATACATGGTGTGTATGCATTTAAATTGCATATCCTCATTTTGTTCATCCTCTAAAATTCAATTCATGTGTAAACACTATAAAGAAAAAGATGGCTGAATTTGAGCCATACTGTCAAGATGAGCTTGAGATCTTCACTTGTATGTTTGATCTTTACATCATTGCATCCTTACAGTAAAGTGGAGTAGACTGCATATTGATACATGTTTGAGAGTGTGACGTAAAGTCTAGTGTGACTTTCTCCTGTGATTATAGTCACAGATAAAACTGTTCCTGGTTCTCAGTGATTGAATGATCATTACCTTTGCAAGCAGTGGTTCGTGTGTGTTTAACTGGAGGTGAATGATGCAACTAGAGCTGATGAACTTTATTTGCATGTGGATTATTTAATGTATCTGAACCTGCATTTCCTTATTTCCTCTTCTTTTCATCCTCTAATATTTCTCTTGGGTTCTCCGCTGACACTTGTCTCTGGTCTCTGTGGAAACGCAGCGATGTGTAGTCAGTCTAAATGGACACAGGTGTCCAAGTGTGAACGGGTTAACAACATTCACAGTGTTTGTGTTCAGCTTTATAACTGATGCATTGCCTTGACTTTGCAAAAGAATACATGTGTACAATCCGTTTCCAACATGCTTTGTAAAATGCACTGATCATTGAAGGCTTGAGAAAAAGTCTGATCTCAGTTATGAAACCACAAACTGTTTCCTGTTTCCTGTGTGAGATTCCACTGGCAGCTATTATCGTTGCTCTATGCACATAGTTTGAGCACAGTGATGAGCCAGTGAAGAAAACACATTATCAGTCATACCCACCTCTCTTTAGTGTCGTCATCTGCACGTTCAATGAATATTCATGACTAATTATTTATCCAGGTCAGGAAGAGTTCAGATGATCCCTGTGAATTTGACCCTTAAGCACAGACAGATAATGCTCCCACAACACAGAGCTTAAAAAAGAAGAGACAATCACGTTTTTGTTCTTTTTTAACAACTGGTTAATGTAACGTCTGCTCTGGGTTTGAGTTTTGTTTGAGTAATTGTTTAATTTTTACTGTTTCCTGTTAAGTTCTCTGCGTTAGTTCATGCACTTTATTTTATAGTCCTGTTCCCCATGCACATACTATGTACTTATTAGTAACTGCAACTATATGAGTAAAGTTTGTGGACAAACTTTCAGTTGGCCTAAGCCTAGCCAGAAAGTTTGAAGTAGTTTTAAAAGCTTTTCAGTTTGAAATAGTTTAAGTTTTAGTTTAGTAGTTTTAAGAGCCAGATAGATAGATAGCATGTTGTTAACATTAGGGGTGTGACGAGACACTTATCTCACGAGACGAGACACGAGATTGGGTTCACGAGATTGAGATCTCAATATTCAAGTGCAAATAGAGATTTTTTTCATCAAGCATGATAGTTAGCTAAGATATGGTTAACTAATTTGCACAGCCCAGCCTAAGATAGTTTTCATCTTGGGAGATATTCACATGCCTCAGGGAGTCGCTTTCAAACAGCGGTAACGTATTGAAATCGCGCTTGAACGCATGCTTGGGTTTACTTTAACTTTCAATTTAGTGACTGTGTGTTCTCTGTGAATAGTGGTGCTAAACGTGCATTTGACTAGATAAGACATTTGTCTGACGATTCTGTTGCCCAACGAATCCTCTCCCACGGTCCTGTCAGTCTTCCTGTCACATGATCAGTGCTGCTGTAACCCTTCCTGTTCGAATCGCCCCGCTCCAAGCGGGACTCGAAACCGGGTCCGCTAGCATGAGCGTCGGACACTCTAACAAGGAGGCTAAAGGCTGCAACCCCTAGCGTCAGTCGCTAAAGTGTCTCTTGAGATCAGAGAAGTGAGGTTTACTCACACAGCAACTACTAGCTGGCCTCCGTTACACTGCAAACTATGTGCGACTCGAACAGCTTGTGCTGGATGAGCTGATGGAATTGAAGCGACCGTTACCACTGGAATTAAATTGTTTTTATTTCTATAAAAAGCAAAACGACAGTGGAGGTGTAATTTAAATGTTGCCGTGGCATATTCTATCCTAACTTCACCCTCACACTCCGACTCAGTCATGACAATATGACACGAGACAGCTTTTCACCTCAACAAGAAATCTTGTCGCACTTTAATCCCGCGAGATCTCGTGACACCCCAGTTAACATATTTTAGCATTTTGCTAACATGATTTAGCCTGTTGTTAACATGTTTTAGCATTTTGATAGCATGTTTTAGCATGTTGCTAGCATGATTTATCATGTTTTTAACGTTTTAACACTTTTCTAGCATGTTTTAACATGTTGTTAGCATTAACTAGCATTTTGCTAGCATGTTTTATCATGAATTATCATGTTGCTAGTATTATTTGACATTTGTTAACGTTTTAACAAGTTATCATGAATTAGCATGTTGCTACCATGATTTAGAATGTTTGCTAACATGTTTTAACACATTGTTAGCATGTTTTAATACATTTCTAGCATTATTTAGCATGTTGCTAGCATGATTTGGCATTTTGCTTACATGTTTTAACATATTGTTAGCATGATTTAGCATGTTGTTAACATGTTGTTAACATGAATTAGCATGTTGCTAGCATGTTTTAACACATTGCAACCATGTCCTAAGCTAGTTGCTAGGCTTTGCCAGTGATAGACATATAGTGGATGAAGCTTAAATACTCTACTAGAGTTAGTGTTTTAAAGTTTTGACCCCCTCAATGAAAGCATATGTGACTTTTATGATTTTTAATCTTAATGTTTAAGAAAACCATTAGCCGGATCAGTTTGAAAAGATATAGCACACTAAGTCAGAACAGTCTGAAGGTCTGAGCCGAGTTTGGTGGCTGTAGCTTTAAAACTCTAGGAGGAGATACAGTCTAAAATTTGGCTCAGAAAAAGAAGTTTATATAGTAGATCAGTAAGTTGACAAACTTAATAACTGGGTACTAACCCTGAACGTATCCCCTAAATCTAACCATAACCCATGTAGTTACCTTATATCACCTAGTACTTTCTTAGGTAAGTGCACATTCTGTGAAATAAAGTGCAACCCTTTTGTCTTAGTAAATGGATCTAACAGCATTTCAGATCCTCCTCCTCTTCCGAAGCTCCATGAGAATGAAGAGTCAGAGCCCACCGCAGACCCAGAGCCTAAAGGAGCCATGTCAGACCAGGTGCACGAGCCAGCCTTCATTTCCCCAATGGAGGTGTCCCTAAGGCCACCGTCATCCCGGGAAAGGCGCCTAAAGTGAAGTCTGAACAGTGTTCCTGTTCTTGTGAGTTTATTGGAGGAGGGATGAAGTGGAGCCCCACCCATGCTGAACCCTATTGTAAACATTGAGGAATAGATTAGCTTCAAGCCAGTTTCGTTGCCTAGCACCATGGCGCGCACACACAAACACACACACACACACACACACACACGCACACAATATTTTTTTTAAAATCGTGCACTTATATGAGAGAAAGACTTATTGGTAGCCTAATAAAACCTCCCACCTCTTCTGCCTGTCCCGTACTGGCCAAGGAGGCCATTTTTAAACTTTGTACCTGTGTTTTTTTTTCAGCCAAGCAGGCCATTTCTGAAACCTCTTCTTGCCCTATCATGGCCAAGGAGGCCGTCTCGTAACCCTCTGTCTGTACTACTCAGTTCATCTGCCCTGTCTCATCTGGCTCCCTTTAGCCCTTCGACTCCCCCTTTGTTGACTCCTCTTAGCAGCTCGGATCCGCCTTGGACTTCTTGTTCACCAGCTCTGCCCTGTGTGTCGACCCTCTGGCTCCACCTCAAACCTCCATGCCCGTCAATCCAACTCGGTCGATGGGCTGAGGTGAAGCGACGGGCCGAGTTGGATTGACGGGCATGGAGGTTTGAGGTGGAGCCAGAGGGTTGATACACAAGGGCGGAGCTGCACCTTGACTCATTGCTCCCTTGGCTCTGCTTGGGATCATTATCCTTCCAGCTTCACTGGGCTTCCTCGTCCTTCCGGCTCTACCTTGGTCAGTCATTGGTCTGACTCCACCATGGACTTCCGGCCCTTCGGTTACGCCTTGTCCCTCCACCCCTTTGGCTTTGTCGGGCTCCTCCTTCCCTCTGACTCCTCCTCGGTTGTCAGAGTTGGCTTCGCTTTAGTCCTCCGGCACGTTGGCTTCACCTTGGCCGTTCCTCCCTGAGGCTCCACCTTGGCCTCCAGGGCCTTCTGTGTTGCCCAGTCTCTTCAGTTCCTTGGCTCCACCTCCACCAGCTCTGCTTCTGTCAGTCATCCCCCTGGTTCTGCCTGGTCCGATGGAAGAAAAGTCATGGTGGAGCCTTGGTGTAGAGACCAGGCCTTCAGCCTGATAGTATTGTTTGGGGTCACTCCCTGGCTCCTCCTGCCGTCATATCCTCCCTGGCTCCTCCCTTGGGTTGTCTGCTCTACCAGCCCTGCATGCTCCTCCTAAGCCCCCTTCTGCACTCCTCCATTCTCTGTTCTGGGTTTGAGTTTTGTTTGAGTTGCTATCTTTGATTTCCTGTTCAGTTTTCTGTGTTAGTACATGTTTCCATTGTCTTATTTTATTAGTTGCCATGGTTTTTTATTTCCCCTCGTGTGTTTCACCTGTGTCTTGTTAATTATCTTGTTTAGTCCCTAGTGTTTCTGTGTTTATATAGCCCTCATTTTCACTTGTCCTCTGTCAGATCTTGTCCATTTTTAGAGTGGTTGTCGTGATTTTGTTTCCCTGGTATCCATGAGAAATGTGACTTAATTAAACTGCTTGCAAATAGATACAGCTCTTTTATTTCCATTATTGATTCAACATCTTCTTGACACTTAACAAAAATTTTCTTAGCAAACTGAAAGGTGGTGCTTATGTCCATTTTAACCTGCGTTCAGCATTTCGGCAACACTTTATTTTACAGTGTCCTTGTTACATATATATATATATATATATTCTATTCCATATACTCTATTCCATTTGGGATAGAGTGTGTGTGTGTGCACGTGTGTTTTTCATGTGTCCGGCTGACTCATGTTTCCTGTTTTTTACTCTTCTTATTCTCTCAGGATTGTCTTATTTTGGGATGTGAGGATGTTTTCACACACACACACACACACACACACACACACACACACACACACACACACACACACACACACACACACACACACGTACATACACACACACACACACACACGCATGCATGTTTCACTATATTAGTAAGAATGTATCATAGACGCAATGGTTTATATAGAGGTGATGATATATACCACAGAAGGACCCACAGCACATATAAAGCACACCATGATTTGCATGATTTATGAGCCTTTCAAATAGTGAGAAACACTTTAAATTTCACTCACTTTCACTATATTTGTAGACCGTTTTGTTTTTTTATGGACAGTTTTGGGACATTTCTTCTGATAGTGTACATACTTTTGTTTGATGTTTCAAAACAAGAGCATCCACAATTATCCTCTATAAGGGATTGTGTTTTGTAACAGTATAGCTCATCTAAATGTTGTCTATGGAAACTATTATTATGACATAAAAAGTCATAATTATAACAAACAAGTTATAGCAACATGTAATTCTGACTTAAAATGTCATAATCATGGCATAAAACTTTGAAACTATGAAACACTGTCATATATATGGGATGAAAAGAAAATTATGTCATACTTTTGAATTTTTATCTCACAACTTTTATATTTAATCTATGTTATGACTTAGTATGTCACAGTTTTGACTTTATCTCATAATTAAGATGTCTTTTATTGTCTTGGCTGCTGTAGCTCGTTGTTTTGGTGAAGAGCGCATCGCCCTCTAGTGGTTGTGTGTAGTGGACAGTCTGTGAATGTCCATGTGCTGTGTGATGGTGTTATTTCTCAGCATCTCTCCTCGAGGAGCAGTGAAGGCATGTTTACACAGCAATGAGTTCATTATAGTCATGTAGTGTCCAGGGTTAGGGCTTGTTCTGCTCTGATTTTGGTTAGTAGGTTCACATAATATCAGTGCCACGACTCCAAAGCAGAATGTGTTTATGAAATTTAGCCTACCTGACTGTTGTATATATTCAAATAAATATTGTGTATATTCATGCGGTCAGCAAGAGATTTGTATGAATGATGTATTTGTTCTACTATATTAAATTGTCTAATTTGAACCTACATTTAAGGCATGTTGACTTGTTTTAGACACCCATGTGAAATCTGAATGCTCAGAAAAGTGTAGCATTTGTTTGCACGTGACATTTTGATTGATGTTCCCCTATGCAATGCACATTCAGGCATTTTAAAATGTGAATTAAGTGTTTAAATACATTGCATTTCTTCAAGGGACTCTTCAATTCAATTCAAGATCAATTCAAGAGTTTTATTTGTCACATACACAGTTATATACAGAATATACAACCGGCAGTGAAATGTAAACAGGTCCGCTCCATGGACAGTGCAAATTCACAGTTAAAAACACAAGGAGGAAATTATAATAGAAATAGAATAAAAATATATACTATATATATATATATATATATGTAGAATTATAAATAATCAAGTCAAGTAGAAAAAAGTAAAAAATAAAAATAAGAATAAAGAAGTGGAATAAAGTAATTGAAGTAGACTGTGCAGTGAGTAAACTGTAGACTTATAAATATGTGGTTAACAAATGTATAAGAGTATAATGTGCAAACAGGTTTATAACAGGTTGTTACACAGTAACAACGAGAACAGAAAGTGCAGTGCAATGTCAGTGTATCGATGTTTATCCTGACGTGAAGTCACGTGATGTTAAGTGACTGAGTTCAGGAGTCTGATGGCCTGGGGGAAGAAGCTCCTCCTGAGTCCTGAGTCATTCAAGGGACTCTTCCCTCTTCAAGGGATTCTTTCATCAGCTGAATTGTTTGAATTCATTTCCTTACCACAGGGCTGCAGTGCTGTTCCTGATGTCAGTTTTGTTTTACAGTAATGGCTCAAACCAGGAAACGTTGCATGTTATTTGACTGATCTTTGTGTGACTGCGGTTTTATTTTAGCTCTGGATGTTCTGTTTTCTATTGAGAACATTACATGTTTATGCTTAAAATAGTCTAATCCCTGAGATGTGACCGCAGAATACTCCATAACAAACTCTAGATCCAGAATCACACCAGACGATGTTTGGTTCACTGCTCAGGGTCTAAACTGAAGATAACAGTAGCGTAACAGTAGGGAAGATAACTCACCAACACACATCTAATGAGTAAATGTAGAATGCGCACAATGTCGTTTGTTTGTGTTGTGTATGAGCATGTAATGTTGGAGTCGTTAATTGTTCCGATCTCGGATGAAGACACAAACAAAGAGTGATGTTACGTAAGAATGCACTCTGATAACCTGCTGTACAGAGACACAAACCAGAGAGAACGGACACATTCTGGATCTTTCTGGCCTGTTGGGACAATCGTCCAGCTCATGCACGATGCATGCAGATGTCCTTCTAATTCAAATCGCTAGTAAACGTGTTTTATTTAAAATTAAAAAATGCAAAACGTTTTGTTTGAGGGTTATGATTAGGGCAAGGGGATTGAAAATATGATTAGCTCAGTATAAAACCATTACGTTTATACAAAGTGTGTGTGTGTGTGTGTGTGTGTGTGTGTGTGTGTGTGTGTGTGTGTGTGTGTGTGTGTGTGTGTGTGTGTGTGTGTGTGTGTGTGTGTGTGTGTGTGTCCAAGAGTGGTTCATAATGAACTGGTTCTGCAAGTGAGATGTAAGGTAAATACCCGCAGCTTCATGACATCATCTGTTAGCATACGTGAATAATGCAATCTGTTTGTTATGCGGGGAATGTTTATGGAATGTGGTGTGTGTGTGCATGTGCACACTTACTGTCAGTCAGCTGTACATATTTAAAGAGAGGGGAATGCATCTCTAAGTGTGTTGCTTGAAGCATTGATATTTGTGGTGTTAAAGGAGTATTTTATTATTTATCATTTTAATATATTCCTTGAGGTTCACATATAATGTCAAAAAAAAAAAATAATTGCACAAAAAAACCCAACAGATATATATGCGTAAAAATGATTCTTTTCAACGCTCATTCTGACCCTGTGTCTGAAATGATCTGTTTTTAACGGGCAGCTTCTTTAAGGCTTGTCAGTAAACGGCCACTGTTATGATTAAACTGAGCCTCGTTTACAAAGCAAAATTCTCTGAACAAACATATAATCCTCCGACTCGATCCGGCATGACATTAAAATAATCATCCACTTGTTTCTGATGCTGGGATCCTTCTGAAGTCTGTATAGAGACTCAATCCAGCAGTTTAAAGGGGTCATGAACTGAGAAATCAAATTTTCCCTGAGCTTTTGACATATATGAGGTCATCATGCTGTAAGAATATCCTGTACGTTTCAGAACTGAAAACGTCCTTGTTAGTCCAAAAACAGCTTTTATTGTAACCAAGCCCAGAGAACGACTCGTGAATGAGCCTATAATAGATGGTGAAAGACCGCCTCTGCAGAAGAAGATCAACGCCTACTTCATCATGGCAACGTTGGCCCTGCCCACTGGTGTGTTAGTGAGATGATGAGGATAGAATAGCGATACAGGATCACTGGACTAAAAATAAAAATTCCAAATATAAAACTATAATCAACACTTTTCAGTTCACTTTTCACATTAGTTAACCTTAAGAGCTGTAATAGTAAAAATGTGCTAAAAGTTTTCGTGAGAGTTCCACATGTAATACTTATTGCATATGCAAAGATGTCAGCCAACAGTGGGCGTTTACACTGAAGTCTCACAGCAGCCAATCACAGCAGTGGGCGTTTACACAGAATTCTCACAGCAGCCAATCACAGCAGTGGGCGTTTACACTGAAGTCTCACAGCAGCCAATCACAGCAGTGGGCGTTTACACTGAAGTCTCACAGCAGCCAATCACAGCAGTGGGCGTTTACACAGAATTCTCACAGCAGCCAATCACAGCAGTGGGCGTTTACACTGAAGTCTCACAGCAGCCAATCACAGCAGTGGGCGTTTACACTGAAGTCTCACAGCAGCCAATCACAGCAGTGGGCGTTTACACTGAAGTCTCACAGCAGCCAATCACAGCAGTGGGCGTTTACACTGAAGTCTCACAGCAGCCAATCACAGCAGTGGGCGTTTACACTGAAGTCTCACAGCAGCCAATCACAGCAGTGGGCATTTACACTGAAGTCTCACAGCAGCCAACTGAACGCACATCTGTATCGGTGTAGACAGCGTCAGTCGTCATAATGGTTTCTATTTGCTTTTTGACACGAGGCAAATGTCAGTTGTTAAGAGACTGAGGCCTATGGTGTGATGTATAACTATTTGTCAATGTCTTGCTCTGGAGGCGGGCATATGCAAATATATTTGCCTGTGTGATGTCACAGAGCAAAAAGTTGTTTTTGGAGCTTGATTAAATAAATGCTTTGTTTATAATTTGGAGGACATTTTAAGCTCTGAAACTTGCAGGATGTTTTAATGGTACAAAGACCTCTTAGGCTGTGCTCACACTTGACGTCGTTTTTGACAAGAAAAAGTTGACGAGTGCTCTTTTTAGTAAAAATAAAAGCTGGTTCCAAATAGCAGCCAAGGGTGTCTGTTGCTATAACAACAGCTGCAACAAGAGTGCTGTGTGGTGCAGAGAGACAAAATGTCTAGAAAGAGAAAGTTGGCTCTTGTGCTGGCTTTTGACGTTAACGGTGAGGAGAATGTTGGTTCACAACGACGTTTGTGGGTGTGCGACATTACACAGGGAAGAAAATGTCTTACAATAATTTAGTCCAGGAGCTCCGGTTGGATGATGCGCGGTTTGCTCCGACACTAGCACAATTAGTCGATCCACCAGCACCTTCTCCATTTTTCCTATTGTTATGGAAACGAGTCAGGTCTTGCTACTCGCTTGTCATTGGTCAGCTGTCAAAAAGGCGCTTGACGTAGGGTGTTTTTATCAGAAAAGTATGAACAGTGCTCTGAGCTGCAGAAAAAGACGTCGGCATAGGCGTTTAAAAAAGCGTTCACGACTTATTTGAAAACACGGTGTACTCCATAGGATTAGAATGTATAATCCCAGCATTTTTTAGAGTGTACCGTTAGCAACAGTGGTGCTGTTTTACTTTCATGACATGATCAAATTTGCCTTGATCTTTTGACATGTAAGGTACATGTGATGTCTTTTTTGAAGTTGCCAGCATCTGTTTTGTTTTTTTTTGACCCAGAATTTTTTAGAGTGTAAAGTCACCATGAAATCAGAATTGACAATTCTTATTTTTTTATGGAATATTAATGCATTTATTCTGAATGATTTATCGGTGCACATCATAATTGATTTAATATTCTTGAATCAGAATAACTTCCCCTCCCTCTTGCAGCGACATCTCTTCCCTGATGACGAGAGATTGGTAGATTGGTGGCCCAACCTGTCACTCACATGAGATCCACCAATAGCAAACCACAACCATCCAATCAATTCCCCACAGACAAAATCAAGCCCCGCCCTACATTTGTTCTTGTTCGTAAAGCCTATCACTCAGATATACGTCACAATAGGGAAGAAAAGACTAGCATAACTTCAGTTTCATGCTGACTTTATGGTTAGCTATTTCAGAAGTATAAACTTCATTTGCACTGTTTGTGCTACAGATATGAATGATACCTCAAATCGTGCACACTCTAAAAAATGCTGGTTAAAAAACAACCTAAGTTGGGTTGAAAATGGACTAACCCAGCGATTGGTTGTTTTAACCCAGCGATTGGGTTGTTTTTTAGCAAACATTTAACCCAACCGCTGGGTTAAAACAAAAAATTGCAAAAAATAGCATTTTTCAGAGTGTAACTTGTTAAAGAAAGTGCTACGACTTTACTATATGATCTGATTTACAAAACAATCCTACAGACTTACATTAATGGTGGAACTCAGATATGGAGTTTGGGCCAGTAATCAAGCATCCAGACACAATCCAGCATAAAAAAACCCATGAGTGCTTCATTCACTGAAAACAGCCTGTTTCTCTCCCGAATACAGTGACTGAAGAGTCTGAATGAGGCCTAGAGTTATATAAGCCTTCTCTCACCTAAACCACAGATTCAGTGCATTCTCTCTCTCTCTCTCTCTCTCTCTCTCTCTCTCTCTCTCTCTCTTTCTCTCCATTCAGAAGAGTTTTGGCAGCTTCTCGTCCAGCCCTCTTACGCACCCCATTACACACACACACACACACACACACACAGTGGCTCAATACCTTTGTGAGTTTGTGTGGAAATACAGTGTTCTGTATGTATTGTTTTGTAACTGAAAGCAAAGCCAGTCATTAGTCTGGAAACAGTGGATGGTTATGATCTTTGTCTGTGATTGGTTGAGGTTGGTAGGTCAACATAACTCATTGGCTAAGCTCTTGAAACCCATGAATGAATTCGCTCATTAGTTGTCCAACACTGTTCTGTTGGCCAAAAGAGTCCCGCCGAGACAAAACCCTTCTCATGGGCTCTGGCTCTCTCTGCTTCTCTCACACACTAAACCTTCATGCTGAGCTTTTGGGTTTTTCATTCCGCTAGATTCCCGGCATGAATTCAGAACACTTGCTTTTTCAGATACAGTGTTTCCAGAGTACTGTAAGAGCCCAGGCCTGAATTACTCTATTTCATCTTAGATTTAAGATCGTCTCTCTATGGACACAACATCATCTGCTCTCGTTTGAGTGCCTCTGCATGTTGTAATGGAACAGCACAGATACTCCTGACGCTCAAATCAGAGGACCCGAATGAAGCCTTGTCAAACGGAGCTGTGAATGCTCACCGGCTCAATGATTTCTCCAATGGACGTCATTCTCAACCTGATAACGCCAGACTCCTCGCCATCCACCTCTCCAACAAACACCGTGAGTTTAGTGTGCATTTAAGCTCTTCAAAATCTGAATATTACATTTGAAATGTGCATCAATACTCTTATGAAGTATGCCTGTTTTTGAACAAATTGCACCTGACCTAACAGGGAACGTTCTGGCAAGGTTCTCTCAAAGTTATAAACAAACGTTCTCCCAGTAACGTTAATAGAACGTTCGTTCAACGTTATTTGGTCTTTAATAATGTTCTCAAAACGTTAGCACAAAACATTATTTCTGCATCACTCATGGAATGTTATTACCTGAAATGTTTTAATCTAACGGTTTTAAATGTAACTGCTTGTTTCGGAACGTTCAGAGAACATTCAAATGTAACGTTCCCATAATGTTTGAAGAATGATACAATGGAATGTTCGTATAACATTTGAATAACCAAGAAAAACTTGTGTAAAAGTTTTTTTTTTTTTTTTTTTTTTTTAAAGGATGTTTTGAACATTCAGGGAACATTCAGAAATAACATTTTCATAACTTCATGGGAACATTAGAAAAACATTCTTAGAACACATTTTTGTAAGCTGGGATAGTTTCTCATAATGTTCAAGCTGCTCTTTTCTATGAAAGTGAATGAGGACTGTATCACAGCTGGTCTTCTGCAGTCATATGATGACCAAACTTGAATCCATTATTTATTGAAAATCTTCCCCTCTGTTGTGACTCACACATCTCATTCATAATCACAGGTGAAAAGGTGATTCAGTTTGCTGAATATACATTTCCAAGTGGTGTGTGGTTGGAATTACATACCAGCGAGTAAATTATTACAAAATTTAAATTTCTTGGTGAGAAGAGAGTCAGACATATTGATGTGAATCTTATTAAAAGCTTATGAGAGACTTTCACAAATGCTGTTTTGACACAGTTACTCGTGAAAGGCTCTCTTGTAGTTCCTGGCCCAAGATAACCAGGGATTTGTTCAGTTTCACAACAGTAACATTAATATTAGCCATGGCAACACTGTGTACACATGGCAATAATGGCATAAAGTGCAGTGTGTGTGTGTGTGTGTGTGTGTGTGTGTGTGTGTGTGTGTGTGTGTGTGTGTGTGTGTGTGTGTGTGTGTGTGTGTGTGTGTGTGTGTGTGTGTGTGTGTGTGTGTGTATGACAAGGAGAGGGTGACTTATGAGGACATTACCCATGTTCCCATTTTTCAAAAGGCTTATAAATCATACAGGATGAGTTCTTTTGGGAGAAAGTAAAAATGTGCAGTTTCCTGTTATGGGTAGGTTTAGGGGTAGTGTGTGTGTGTGTGTGTGTGTGTGTGTGTGTGTGTGTGTGTGTGTGTGTGTGTGTGTGTGTGTGTGTGTGTGTGTGTGTGTGTGTGTGTGTGTGTGTGTGTGTGTGTGTGTGTGTGTGTGTGTGTGTGTGTGTGTGTGTGTGTGTGTGTGAACACAGTGTAACATGTCCAGTTATGTAATTGTCCACTGATGATGAATAAGGCATTGTTAGTGCCAGTCTCCCTTAAAGCAACAGTAAAGAGGATTTCCAGCTTTGTGTAAATATGAAGGCTTAGACTGGCATAATGAACGAGCTAAAGAAACAAGAAGTTCAGATAGAGAGAAATGTCACAAGCAATCTGATATCTCCACTGTGTAAATTATGATTAATGGATTACCACTTCCATTAACTTTTATGGGTTTTTATTTAATGAAATCTTTTTAAAATGTATTTTCATGCTGTTCCAGTTAGGAATAGGGATTATTAAGAATAATTTGTACATACTGCATTTAAGAAGAGCATTGTGTAGGTAAAGAAATAGTAGTAAAGTTTAGTAGTAGAGCATGCCTAGAAAAAAAAAAAAAGATTACATGTACATGACTATCTTTCTAGAATAGATTTGATTAATTTTCAGTCCTTTAAGTCACAATTTTAAATAAGATCCATGACCATATTGGAACACTGATCTCACATTAGTTACTAAATATACATAATATATTTATTGACCCAAAGGCAAATGTCAATGTGTCTACTGCACACACATTAGCATACAGTGCCTGAGTGAGAGCTTCTGATACGAGGCACACTGATCATCTCATGATGAAGTGAGATTATGGGACTGGTCAAACCAACTAAACTAACTAAACCCAGCCTGTGATTGACCTGTGTCTTTATTTAGAGACTGTCCGCCTCATCCCAGCAAATGCTGACACCAATTGCCAACATACCACATCCTTCAGGCAGCTTTACTCGCATAAATCCATTATAAAGGAGGCTTGTGTCAATCTTGCACTAATTGTTATTTAAAGCTTGAGATTGTAATATGGATTTGCCTTACAGCCAGTGATGTCTTAAAATGGGTTTAGAGTGAGTTTTTAACAGACCAGTTCAGAGAGTTATAGTGTATTTAGTGTTTTTATTGGATCACACCCTTTTCACAGCTCGTTTTTGGTCAAGAAAGTCTGATTGACATGTAAAGTGACCAACCACGATTGGCTTAGTTCAGCATGAAGACAGACTGCTGGTCATTTGTGCAGCCTCCAGCATTCAGCGTTTCTTTCCGTATCTCCTTCCTTCAGATGTAAATTTTTCCGCACCCCACCCCCTGATGTAATCAGATCCTGGTTTCAGACCAGCATGCTCTCAGGACTGGTGCAGAACTAGTTTTTCTCAAGCAGAAACTGCCTTTTCTGTAATGGAAAGATGCAGATGAGAAACCACAAACAGATCCAACAGAATTCATCCCTGCTCCATATTGGAGTGAACTTGATGTTGACATACAGCTATTAATAACACTGCTCATCTTTAACACATTTTAAATTCAGAATTTACCCCAAAATCAGCAGAAAATATCACACGTCAGATTGAACCTAGCTGTATGTCAGTCTTGCATAACCGTAAACAAGTCCTGTTTCCAAAATTTCACTTTATACTAAAACAATATGTCGGACACAGGTTTGTTGAGGATCAGTGCCACTGGCTGTCGTGTCGATGAGGCCGTCACAGGGAGAGTCTGCAGACACTTCAGGGCTGCGTTGTGGTCGTGTCCAGGCGCAGGTCTTCCATCTGATCTGGATCCGGCTGACTGCAGTAAACCTCGGGATAAACAGAGAGACTAACATTAGCGTAGATGCCATTCTTCTTATGATGTAACGAGTACATCAGGTGTTATGGGAAGTGTTCCCGGTTCCGGCTGACCTAGTTAATGCAGCCTAACAATCATTTACTGATTTGAACAATAGAGATTGATAATGTTTTATGTGTAAGCCATAGTAAAGAGATGCGTTTTTAGTCTAGATTTAAACTGACAGAGTGTGTCTGCTTCCCGAACAATGCTAGGAAGACTGTTCCAGAGTTTAGGCGCTAAATAGGAAAAGGATCGACCACCTGCAGTTGATTTTGATATTCTAGGTATTATCAACTGGCCAGAGTTTTGAGACCGCAATAGACGTGATGGAGTATAATGCGTTAAGAGTTCGCTCAAGTACTGGGGAGCTAAACCATTTAGTGCTTTGTAAGTAATAAGCAAGATTTTAAAATGTATGCAATGTTTAATAGGGAGCCAGTGCAGTGTTGACAGAACCGGGCTAATATGGTCATACTTCCTGGTTCTAGTAAGAGCTTGAGCTGCTGCGTTTTGGACCAGCTGGAGTTTGTTTATTAAGCGAGCAGGGCAACCACCCAGTAAAGCATTACTGTAATCTAGCCTTGAGGTCATGAACGCATGAATTAACTGTTCAGCATTTTGCATTGAAAGGATGTGCCGTAATTTAGATATATTTTTAAGATGGTAGAATGCAGTTTTACAGATGTTAGAAATGTGGCTTTCAAATGAGAGATTGGTATCAAAGAGCACACCCAGGTTCCTAACTGACGACGAGGACTTGACAGAGCAGCCATCGAGTGTTAGACAGTATTCTAGGTTTTTTTGTTTTTTTTTAATTATTGAATTAAGTTGAAGGAAATTCCTAGTCTTCCAATGTTTTATATCAGCTATGCATTCCGTTAATCTTGTGAATTGGTAAGTTTCGTCAGGGCGTGAAGAAATATAGAGCTGAGTATCGTCAGCATAACAGTGAAAACTAACGCCATGCTTCCTAATGATATCTCCCAGTGGTAGCATGTACAGGGTGAAGAGCAGCGGTCCTAGCCCTGAGCCTTGCGGTACTCAAAAGTTGTGATTCTCAATTTATCCAGAATCGTGCAGCTCTAACAAGAAGTGTGTTGTTGATAGTTACAGTATTTCATTGTTAAATAGAGCACAATTCTGGAAAAAAATAAAAATCTAAAAATCCTGTTAATTTTCTTAATATTTTGACTTTTGACTAAAACTCACAGGCGGATGCTTTCATGGCAGACCTTCGATCTCTGAGGGACAACAGTATATGATTCTGTAGCGTGTGAAGTTGTGTGATTTTGGCTTCATTAATTTTTTTTTTTTTTTTAAGTTACTTCCCAATGAAGCCAATCTTAAAATGAACAGATACGAATCAGTCTATCACTATTTTTTGTGTTTTCTCACATAATAGGAATAATAAAAGTGATCAAATTATTACATAATGTCCATGTATTCAGCACGATACGGTTTAGTCAGACGGACATTATCGTAAAATTATTTCCTGCAGGGTTTTCTCATAATGACCGTCTGACTGTACATTACTCCTTACATAATACAGCCTATTATGACTTTAATGAATTTGACCAATTGAATTGAATGCTTTAATTTGTTTGTGTGCTTGTGAAGGGCTTTGTGGCTCCAGAACTGGTTGAACTGGTCAGTCATTCTCACTTCGAGGGTTTGTCCTTAATCACCTTCGGGACGCCACCCGTCCTGCCAGATCCAGACGGGCCGAGATTATACCACAGATTACCAGACATCATAAATAATGAGAGTTGGATTTGTACTGTAAACACATGCGTAGTGTTGCCGCAGACTAGGAAATCTGTTGCTGTCTGGTTCGTTCAGTAATAAATCTTGTGTCAATATGAGCTTTATGCAATGAAACTGTTGCTGTTTTTGGGGAAATTTCTCTGCAATAGTAGATTATTTTAATATAGCTTTATTAAAACTTTGTTATAATGCGGTGCATGGACTAATTCACAGGTACAAAATGACAATAACAACCAAATACATAAATGTTCTTTTTCATTTGGCCTAATGTATTTCTGGCTTCTTTTAATGTCATTCTAAAACATGCTTTAGAGATATACAGTTAGATTACTCAAAATCACTACTTTTATATTTTTGTATAATTGTAAAAGTATTTGGTTTAGTTCCATTTCAAACGTGATCAAATTCATCCAGTTCTCTTTAAAGAGACTGAGTAAACAGACATGGAAAGTGTTGAAATAGCAGTCAATTAAAAGATCTGAGTATGTTTATAATAAATCCATAATCTTCTGGTAATCTCTGTAATTTATATAAGGACTATACAGTTTTCTAGCAGCTAAAATCCACTTTAAGATAAATATTGTACAGCCGCTATGTTGTTAATGTTGTTAATTTAATGTTAAAAAATTAATGAATAAACAAATTAAATCAAATCAAATAAAATGGAAAAGGATGACACAGAGAAAAGTAGATTAAACCGGTAACACTTTACAATAAGGTTTTATTAGTTAACTAATTTAGTTATGAATAATATACTTTTACAGCATTTATTAATCTTAATGTTAATTTCAACATTTACTAATACATTATTCAAATCAAATGTGTATTTGTTAACATTAATTAATGCAATGAGAACTAACATAAACTAACAATGAACGACTGTATTTTTATTAAATGACATTAACAAAGATTAGTAAATACTGTTACAAATGTATTGCGCATTGTTAGTTCATGTTAATTAAAGGCACAATATGTAATGTTTCACCGCTAGAGGTATCTTATTCAAAACAAAGGCGTGTCTTATTCAACACAAAGGCGTGTCTTATTCAACACAAAGGCGTGTCTTATTCAAAACAAAGGCGTGTCTTATTCAAAACAAAGGCGTGTCTTATTCAAAACAAAGCGTGTCTTATTCAAAACAAAGTGTCTTATTCAACACAAAGGCGTGTCTTATTCAACACAAAGTGTCTTATTCAAACAAAAGCGTGTCTTATTCAAAACAAAGGCGTGTCTTATTCAAAACAAAGGCGTGTCTTATTCAACACAAAGGCGTGTCTTATTCAACACAAAGGCGTGTCTTATTCAAAACAAAGGCGTGTCTTATTCAACACAAAGGCGTGTCTTATTCAACACAAAGGCGTGTCTTATTCAACACAAAGGCGTGTCTTATTCAAACAAAGGCGTGTCTTATTCAAAACAAAGGCGTGTCTTATTCAACACAAAGGCGTGTCTTATTCAACACAAAGTGTCTTATTCAAAACAAAGGCGTGTCTTATTCAACACAAAGGCGTGTCTTATTCAAAACAAAGGCGTGTCTTATTCAACACAAAGGCGTGTCTTATTCAAAACAAAGGCGTGTCTTATTCAACACAAAGGCGTGTCTTATTCAAAACAAAGGCGTGTCTTATTCAACACAAAGGCGTGTCTTATTCAAAACAAAGGCGTGTCTTATTCAACACAAAGGCGTGTCTTATTCAAAACAAAGATGTGTCTTATTCAACACAAAGGCGTGTCTTATTCAAAACAAAGCGTGTCTTATTCAACACAAAGGCGTGTCTTATTCAAAACAAAGGCGTGTCTTATTCAACACAAAGGCGTGTCTTATTCAAAAAAAAAGGCGTGTCTTATTCAACACAAAGGCGTGTCTTATTCAAAACAAAGGCGTGTCTTATTCAACACAAAGGCGTGTCTTATTCAACACAAAGGCGTGTCTTATTCAAAACAAAGGCGTGTCTTATTCAACACAAAGGCGTGTCTTATTCAAAACAAAGGCGTGTCTTATTCAACACAAAGGCGTGTCTTATTCAAAACAAAGGCGTGTCTTATTCAAAACAAAGGCGTGTCTTATTCAACACAAAGTGGTGTCTTATTCAAAACAAAGGCGTGTCTTATTCAACACAAAGGCGTGTCTTATTCAAAACAAAGGCGTGTCTTATTCAACACAAAGCGTGTCTTATTCAAAACAAAGGCGTGTCTTATTCAACACAAAGGCGTCTTATTCAAAACAAAGGCGTGTCTTATTCAACACAAAGGCGTGTCTTATTCAAAACAAAGATGTGTCTTATTCAACACAAAGGCATGTCTTATTCAAAAGAAAGGCGTGTCTTATTCAAAACAAAGGCATGTCTTATTCAAAACAAAGGTGTGTCTTATTCAAAACAAAGGTGTGTCTTGACTCTTGAGTGGGCAGAGCTTTTATTCTGCCACGAGCGCTTCTCTTCTTCTGCTCGTGTGTGTGTGTAACGCAGTGATGTTTGATCATATGCACACACATGTGAGTGTGTTAAAGTGATGTTATAATGCTACTCTGTGCGTTGGCCCTGCGCTACTATGAGACACTTGTTCACGCTGCAGTGAGCGAGATCATATTAGGCATGGTAAAACATGGCACTCTGTGCGGTAAATCTACAACACCAGATTTAAACAATCAGACTAACTGTGTTGAGCTGGAGAACAATCATTAGTTTCTGTCCATCACTGATCCAAACAGTGTCTAATAAAACACATCAGATATCAAAGCGGCTTTGTGTTGCCATGGTTACTACACAATAACACCGGAGGGTAAGGCGGGTATGATGTCATTGATAGGTGACACACACACAGTCCATGTCCTGGTTAAAATCGCTTGTTTTTCTGGATTTAAACATTCTTGGAAACATTTGGGATAATATAAGTACACAAGTCAACAAAACATATAACACTGTAAAAATCTTACATACTATGCCTTTATTACATTATCTAATGGTAACAAATGAGACCCTATTGTAAAGTTTTACCAGTAAACCTTATCATCACAATTTAAAAAAGTAAATAAATGAAATAAATTCGTTCATTTGTTCACATTAAAATACGGATGCGGACATGTGCACATGGTGTAGTGGAATACAAGAATCAATTCGGCGGGATTCGAGCGATTCACTCAAGAGAACCGACTCCGATAAGGACTCGTTCGCCGTAGGGATGATGTCATGTTTAAAGCTCCACGCTGGATCGCGGCGGTGGGAGGAGCTTAGTCCTCCAGTTCAGTCACTGACACTGACACTTAAAAACAAGTTTGGGAAGTTCCCGAGAGAGAAACCGGCGGAGCGGCGTGTTTCCCGCAGAACTCATTAGACTACTCAATGAAGCGGAGGTTTCGCTCGTTCGGAGAATGCACTGGGAGCAGCTGCTGCGCGCGAGCAACGGGAAGGTGAGAGGACACACACAGCCATCACCGCGTTATAACGATAGGCGAGAGTTATAACATATTGAGTCGTTCGCTAGACTGCCGGTGAATGGAGAGTTTGAAGCTTCTTCTAACAGAGCACAGGATGTTGTGTTGTGAGCTCATGTGTGAGTCATGTGTGGTGATTGTGTCATGCTGCACCTGTGTTGTCTAACATGTTTCCCTTGCTTATCTTGTAATATCAGAGATTCTGAAATGTGACTGAAAGATCATTTTAATGCATGCTTATAACCTTTACAGAACCTTCAATGCAAAAAGTTACATTTACATGGATTACATATTAAAATATAAAATGATTAGAACATGCTTGCATTGTATAATACATATCAAATCAATATTTAATGAGCATTCAAAAAGTTAGAAATGCGGTTGTTTTTTCACACACCCCTAGTTGAAACCCCTGGATTTAGTGTTGATTGACAGGAGTCATTATTACTCATATATAGGTCAGATACACAGACAGATCTAGACTATATGATCAGACAGGCTTTTATGGCCAAACCTGAGCGTTCTGACCTCAATATTCAGCTCATTCTGTCATTGAGGTCGACACACACTGTACTGTACCATTTTTTTTTTTTTTTTTTCGGTGTGAGATATGAGTATCTTTGTCTTTTCTCTCTCTTCTTTTCCATTAAAAATGTAATTTAAACAAGTTCACCTGAAACACAAACTTGCCATAGGTTTTCAGCACTTTGACTGTTTATGTAGTTTACCCAAATAATATATATATATATGTATTTTTTGAGATTTGTATGATGACCTTAAATCACCTCCATCTGCATGCTGATTGCAGAAGCGGCAATTGCTTCATTGTGTCAGCAAAAAGTCACGCAGAGACCTGTTTTCCAAGAACTGATGTGGCTTCCTCTTGGCCTCTGTGTTCCTCCAGATCGAGCGGCTGGAGGGCAGTCTTGCGCAGGCCGCTCTGGCTGTGTCGTACGGGGCTGATGGCTCACTGCTGGGCTCCGAGGACGCCAGTCTCGACCCCCAGCGCACGCGGCAGGCTATTGCACAACTGCAGCAGAAGATCCTGAAGCTCACAGAGCAGCTGCGCATCGAGCAGGGGGGACGCGATGACAATGTGGCCGAGTACCTGAAACTGGCCAGCAATGCCAACGACAAACAGCAGAGCACCCGCATCAAACAGGTCATTATTATTCCACATTTTCATTCATATGCATGAATCAGCCTGTTGTCTCATGTATGTGTCTTCAAAACCTGTCTGGAAAATGTCTATATTTTGAACAGAAGGCAACTCGAAATTGCATTTTTTTTTTCATTTTGACATTTTCATTACAATTCCATCCTGTAACAAATCCTTCCCTTGTGGGTCAAAATGACCCAAAGCCCTAAAATTATACTTATATCACTTCATTTTTATAATATGAGAAAATCTCCTTTAAAGTTGTCCAGATGAAGCCCTTAGCAATGCATATTACTACTAATAATACATTTCTGATATATTTACGGTTGGAAATTTACAAAATATCTTCATGGAACATGATCTTAATATCCTAATGATTTTTGGCATTAAAGAAAAATGAAAAATGAATGGCGCGCGCTGCTGTTGAGCTCCAGGGGCACATATTTTTTCTATTTTTTTTATTTTATTTAACTTTAAATTACTAGATTTTATCAATAAATAACATAATTTAAGCACATTATTCACATAGTTTCAAGTTGTATTCAAAATGACTCTCCAATACCTGCACTAACCAGCTCAAAATATCTCACATTGGGTCAATTTCGGTGTCTCCGCCGACCTCTTGTGGAAAAATAAATAATAATATAAGATGATATTTCAAATGAGCTGTTCTGCTGGGTCCTAAAGTCAGTTCGAGTTTATCTCTTCAGAATGCATTCAGATACACACGTAGACATTATAAAATCATTTGTGGTAAAGTTTGTAGGTTTTTCTGTGTGTACTGAAGCATTCCAGTCATTCCTATGGGGGTCAAATTGACCCGCGAGGGAACGATTTCTTACTTTTTTATTACAACCACATAAACTCCTCGAATCCAGTTAAATTTTTTTTTTACAACAAAAGTCCTGATGTCTTGGACCACTCCCATGAACGCTCATTTTACATTTTTACATTTTAGGGAAGGATGAAGGCGGCATTAAATTAAAATTCACTCTTTCTATTTTCTAATATAATAACTATGTATTAATTTTTACATTTTGGATATTGGTATATAGTCAAACGCATGGCCTTTCAAACTATAATCCATTTGATTCGACGCATTTGCTCTAGAAAGATTCATCCTCATCTGTGTCTGTGCTATTTCTCTCCTTAAGTTATCGACTGATAAAATTATCTTTGTACTCGTTTAAATCACAGTTGTGTGTATCTCTTAGGCCCTGTCCACATGAACATGGGTATTTTCAAAACCGCAGCTCTCTCTACGTGGTTTGGCTGTTCGTCCACACGCAAACGCAGTATCCGGTCACTGAAATTGGATTTTTTTGAAAACTCCAGCCGGGATGAAGATTTTTCCAGCCGGTTGCAGCGCTGTCGTGTAGATGGTGAAACAGGAGATTTCGGCTTGTGAAGTCGAAGTGTGCGCCGTTCTCTCCTTTCTTTGACGTCAGATTGTGCGCCGTTATCTGTTTAGTCGATTCTATGTAATGGCGGACGTAGCTTTTAATAACTCTGCTAATAGCGCTTATCACATGTGTACAGATATGTGCAGTTATCTCATTGTATTGCAGAACAGAGGCGCCAGAATGCAATAATACGAAATAGTAAGGCAAGTGTGTGTGAAGCTATTACAGTCCACTTGGGCCCTGCCACTGTCTATATACAGTTACCTGTCACTGAGTCCAAAGTAAAGGAACTTCTAGAAGCCCATGGCATCCCTCAATGCATCAGTGCTGTGGATGGGACCCATGTGGAAATCAGGCAGCCAATAATAGCGTGTTTTTGTGTTTTGGGGGGTGCCATTATTTTAGATGCGCAGTGCATTCTGCGTAAATGACATCAAATGGTTGCACTCTGTTGCTATTTTTACCGCAACATAACTTGGAAAATAAAAGACTGATACAATGCCACATTGTGCGGCTTTTGATTGTAATTTTCAGTCGACGGTCCTTCCATCTTTTAATCCACATCCTTGTCTATGTTTTGATTTTCTCCCTGCTTTGCTTTGCTCTTCTACTCAACCCCACGATGACTCTTCAGGTGTTCGAGAAGAAGAACCAGAAGTCAGCAGCGAGCATTGCCCAGCTGCAGCGCAAGCTCGAGCATTACCATCGGCGTCTGCGCGAGGCGGAGCACAGCGGCGTCCAGCGGCAGCCCAAAGATGTGCTGCGGGACATGCAGCAGGGCCTGCGGGACGTGGGCGCCAGAGTCATAACGGGCCTCAGCGAAGGTGTGGTCGACAGCGTCAAGGGGGGACTGTCGAGTTTCTCCCACGCCACGCACTCCGCTGCCGGGGCCGTGGCCTCCAAACCTCGCGAGATCGCCTCACTGATTCGCAACCGGTTTGGAAGTGCTGATAACATCAACGTCGCAGAGGACGCCGAGGACACCGTGGCCGGACGCTCTCTGGGATCCGCCGCAGGACACCTGCAGTCCAGTCCAAAGTTCGGCAGTGACGAGGATTGTTCGAGCGCGACCTCGAGTGTGACGGGAGCGCCTGGAGGTCCTCCCAGCTCCAGAGGGAACACGCTAGAGAGGGGACGCAGTGGCAGCTGGGACATGTTGCTGCAGGAGGTGCAGGAGCTGCGGGATGCACAGGCGCAGCTGGAGGAGACTGTGGAGAATCTGAAGAGCGGTTATCTGAAAGAGTGCACGCTGATGATGCAAGCACTGCAGGAGGAGAGGTTCAGGTACACATACATACATACACACACTCACACTCACACTCTCACTCTCATTCACACTCTCACTCACACTCACACACACTCACTCTCACTCACACACTCACACTCACTCTCACTCTCACTCTCACACTCACACACTCACACTCACTCACATTCACTCTCACTCACACTCTCACTCTCACACTCACTCACACACTCACACTCACTCACACTCTCACTCTCTCACTCACACACTCACACTCACTCACTCACACTCTCACTCACACACACCACACTCCTCACTCACCTCCTCCTCCACACTCCACTCACTCACTCACACTCACACTCACTCACACTCTCACTCACCTCTCACTCCTCACTCTCACTCACTCCACACTCACACTCACACACTCACTCACACACTCACTCACACAATCACTCACACTCTCACTCACACACACTCACTCACACTCGCACACACACTCACACTCGCACACACACTCACACTCGCACACACACTCACACTCCTCACTCCTCCTCCACACTCACACTCACACTCCTCACTCTCACTCACTCTCTCACTCTCTCTCACTCTCACTCTCACTCTCCTCACTCACTCACACTCACCTCACTCACTCACTCACTCTCACACTCCACACACTCACTCACTCACTCACTCACTCACACCTCACTCCTCACTCACTCACTCTCACACTCACTCCTCACTCACTTACACTCCACACTCACTCACTCACCTCTCACTCTCTCTCACTCACACTCACTCTCACTCACACTCACACTCACACACACACTCACACTCACACACACTCACTCACACAATCACTCACACACACACTCACACTCACACTCACACACACTCACACACACACTCTCTCACACTCACACTCACACTCACACTCACACTCCTCACACACACACACCTCCACACTCCTCACTCTCCTCACTCACTCACTCACTCCTCTCACTCTCACTCACACTCTCACTCTCACACTCACACTCACACACTCACACACACACTCACTCACACACTCACACTCACACACACACTCACACACTCACTCTCACTCACACACACACACACACTCACACTCTCACACACACTCTCACACACACACACACTCGCACACACACTCACACTCGCACACACACTCCTCACACTCTCACTCTCACACACACTCACACTCACACTCACACTCACACTCACACACACTACTCGCACTCACACACACACTCACTCACACTCACTCACTCACACACTCACACTCACACTCACACACTCTCACTCACACTCACACACACACTCACACTCGCACACACACTCGCACTCACACTCGCACTCACACTCGCACACACACTCACACACACACACTCACTCACACTCACACACACACTCACACTTACACTCTCACACACACACAGACCTCAGATGTGATTTTTATCTCATAATTTCAACTTTATTTCATCATTTCATGCCAGTGCGAGTCTGTGCTTATTTATAGTGGTAGTTTTGCTTCAGGACACAAATCATACAATGCATATCTCACAAATATGCTGGGATAAAAGCAACCCAATTTGGGTCATTTTGGCAACCCAGTGCTGGGTCAAAAAGAGACCAAAGACCAGATCGATCAAAGACTTTATATATAGGAAGACGGTGCTCTCTGATTACTTATGAATGGGAGAAAGTGCAACTCCCAATATGGTGAATAAGCCCCGCCTTCTAAATAAAAGAGCCAATCTCTGATTAGTAAAGATTAGAAAATGTTTATTGTCTGTCATCTTTTGGAATATCTGAAAGCCAGGTTTCCCTAATATCTGTCATTATTAGCAGAACACGTCTGACGTTTTGATTCAAGAAGGTCCTCTTGATTCTAACCTGGCCTTATGAAGAAGTAATGAAGTTCTTGTAATTGTTTAACTATAGCGTTTGTTACAATAAGGAGGAAAGACCATTGGTGACTCCTCAGTACAAATGCTACGGCCAATGTTAACCATTTTTCTTTCCTTTGTTATATCTACAGCATTTGTAATGAAAAATAGCAGCATACACGTTTAGAAGCTATACAACACGCCACAGTTGTCATATTAATCCCTATTCCTTTAGCAGATTATCTTTTATAAATGTAGTCAAGTTTTAGTCAAACTTTACACAATACGTACAGCAGAACGTGATGAATTCTAGTATGTGTGCTCATGAGTAGTTTAAAAAGCGTTCTAGTTTATGTTGGCGCAGGATGATGTTTTCTCTTTAGTTCATGTGGCTGTTCTAGGTCACGTTCGACTTTCTCCATGGCGCTATAAAGCGGTAAATTCTCAGCGTCAGGATAGGTACTGCTCGCATCAAACCTTTGGAGAGTATATAGGGATTTGCATGTCACTCACGCACAATTATAAACCGGGCTTCAGTCATATTGCGCAGATAACTTGTTCGTACGGGAACTTGGTGCTTATAAAAGCGCGATGCTCAAATACAGTGCTGGCCGTTGGGAATGCGGACGTGAAAGAGACACTGATTGTGCTGAGACCACTTGTTCACAACGCTTATGACAGGAAAATGTTTGGAAAACTAATCGAAACAAAGTCCCTTTAAGACAAGTCCTTTCCTATGGTTCTTTCACTCGGCGGCCATCTTAGAAACAAAAGTGCAGCTCTTGTCTCTTTGAATGGGGAAAAGTCAACAAAACGTCACGATAATCATGCACAAAACTAATTTTGGATAAATATGTAAATATATGCGTGCATTTTATTGACAAGACATCAGAACGCGATTCACTCTGAACGGTGGCTTTCTGTGCCACTGAGTTGTGATATTTTCATTTAGCATTTTTCCCTGTTCCAACTGTACCAGGAAACAGATCTGCCACTCATTTCTGGGTCGTGACCCACCAGATTTATGGCCTGAAATAGTCTCAACTTGGACGTTTTCCTCTTAAATGGTAAAAGATTGAGAAGCAAAATTAGGAGAGGGGAGAGTGTGAGAGGAGAGAGAAAGAGCTTCACCAATGAATGGACAAACATATTTCTGCCCTAAATGTCCAGCTCATGGTCAAGTGTTATTCTGTTGGCTTATAATAACAGAAGCACTAAAATAGCCCGAAAAATCAACATGCTTTGGATTACTAATGGATCATTTTATCTTTTAATAGTTAAAGGAATATTTCACCCAAAACTGAACATCCAGCCTTTGTGTTCTTGCCGTCGTGCTGTTCCAAAACTGAGTGTGCTTGTATTGTTAACAGTGTGACGTAGTTCATACTTTACCCTGGTGAATTCATCCTGTACGGTGGGATTTTAGAGCTCTAAGAGACTGCAGCATATCACATCATATCATAAATCATATTTTTGTTGAGTTTATCTTTGAGCTGTTTGTATGGAAGCAGGAGCTCTTTTTGCAATGGCATGAATGAATACATGGGTTCACTTCATTTTAAGGTGTCGCGGTTACATCGTTCTTACTCAAATAAGTACTGAGTAATATTAATGAGCTGCATGTACTTACTATAGGGTTACGGTTAGGGTTTGGTTTAGGGTTAGTTACTTGTAATTATACATAATTTACTGTTATTGCTATAGTACATGTAGCAATGTTTAAGTACGCCACCTTAAAATGCAGTGTTACCGATTCATGTGCTTCATGTGCTTCTTATGTTTAGTGCATTCATATGGAAGCACATTTACACATTCATGCTTTTGTAAATCATAATTATGACAAAACGCCGACATTATGACATACTAATGTGAAATTACATTCAAAATGATGTCTTGGGTCATGATTATGAAATTAAAAATGTGAAATTATGACATAAATGATTATTTAGTGTCATAATAAGTCATGAATAATTATGACTTCGTATGCCATCATTTTCTATAAGTCAAAATTGACATGAGAAGACAACCTAGATGACCTAGAAGGTCATGATTTCTTTTATCTCATAATGACAGTATTATAATTGTGACTTTTTATTTGAAATCATAAGTTGACATTGACACAAAAAGTCAATTATCATCGTATAGAAAGTCATAATTTCAACTTTATATCTTAAAATGTAGATAATTATGAATTAGTATGCCATAATCTTGACTTTTTATTGTCATAATTTTGACTTATGTCATCATAATTAATTTTTTTTTAAACAAAGCCAGTTTTTCTCTCTTATGTGTCAGAAATGGGCTTCCATAGACTGAGTGTTAAAGGCGTTTAAAAGTGAATCCATTAGTCAGCCGTTGGTGGTGTCGTCTCTGAGAACTTCCCTTTCCACAGCAGGAACAGTGACGCTCCGTCACACACATTGTTTTAGAGAGATGATTACGTCCATATGAGTAAAGACCAAGTCTCAATCACTCACACTCACATCACAGCTCAATCACCCACATGTTCCTCGTGTACAGGAAGTGACTGGGCGTTGGTTGTGTTTTGTAGGTGTGAGCGCTTAGAGGAACAAGTGAACGATCTGACGGAGCTCCACCAGAACGAGATCCTGAACCTGAAGCAAGAGTTGGCCAGTCTGGAGGAGAAGATCGCGTATCAGTCCAACGAGAGAGCCCGTGACCTACAGGTGTGTGTTCACCATACGGGCAAGAACATGAACAATACATGAGCTTTGACTTGCTCTAGCTGGACAGGTTTCCAATGGAGGGGTTTAGATCAGGGTATTGATCACACTTCCCTCACACTGAGTGTCTTCAGACAGCAGCACTAGATACACTAGACTGCCCTCTAATGGCGAGATGGCGCTGGTACACGAACTAAAACTCCGGACTGTGCCTTGTATGAGCCGTACAGTCAAAATGAGTGAAATCCATGCAGAAGTGTGTGTGTGAGATAGAGAGAGAGAGAGAGAGTGTGAGAGTGTGTGAGAAGTGCGTGTGTGAGCAAGTGAGTGTATGTTAGTGTGTGTGTGAGTGACTGTGAGAGTGTATGTGTGGGCGTGTGTGTAGGTGAGTGTGTGTGTGAGTATATGGACCTGGTAAACCCTACGTTATGAGGACAAAACATCCCCACAAAGATGGCAATATCCGAAATCCTTGTCCTTGTGCGGACATGTTTTGAGGGGAAAAGGCCTATAAATCATACTAAGTGATGTTTTTTGAAAAACGTAAAAATGCAGCAAGTTTTCTGTGATGAGTAGGTTTAGTGTAGGGGATAGAAGATACAGATTATACAGTATGAAAATCATTATGTCTATGAGGAGTCCCCATAAAACATGAAAACACAACGTGTGTGTGTGTGTGTGTGTGTGTGTGTGTGTGTGTGCAGGAGGCTCTGGAAGCGTGTCAGACGCGCGTCTCTAAGATGGAGCTTCAGCAGCAGCAGCAGCAGGTGGTTCAGCTGGAGGGTCTGGAGAACGCGACCGCTCGAACCCTGCTGGGGAAACTCATCAACGTGCTGCTGGCCCTCATGGCCGTCCTGCTGGTCTTCGTGTCCACCGTCGCCAACTGCGTGGTCCCGCTGATGAAGACGCGCAGCCGCTCCGTGTCCTCGCTGCTCCTCTTCCTCCTTTTCGCTGTCCTCTGGAGGAACTGGGACACTTTCTCAGGACACACATACCGTTTTCTGCACGTGCCCAGATGATGCTACTAGTTAAAGAGGACCTATTATGCTCTTTTTCAAAGTCTCAGTGCTTTGTTTGGCTCTACTAGAGCAGGTTTTCCTGCTTGAATGTTGATTATTTCCTCATATTCTCTCTTCCCAGTCTGTCAGTAACGCTCTGTTTAATTCCTGTCTCTATGAAGTCCCGCCTTCTGAAAAGCACACTGTGCTCTGATTGGTCGGCTGGAGCAGTGTGTTGTGATTGGTGTTGTTGGTTCCTGAAGAAACTCAAGACTACAATGGAGGGAGTTCAGGAACTCTGACACTGATAGAGAGATAGAGAGAGGAACTCACACACTAAAGACAGATAGGTCATAGGTCCTCTTTAAACTCGAGCTACAGAAGAACTGCTGGTTTTTCACAGCGTTGTATTTCTAATATCATTTAGTTGAATGTAGCATTCAGCATTAGTTCACACAGAAATGAATGATTTGCTCAGTGTTGTGAGTGAACGTCCGCAGCACAATTTCGAGCAGGTCCTTCTGTGTGTAACTCCAGATGATGATGGACGATTGAACAAACAAAAACTCGGCTCGGCTGTGTTTGACCTTTGACCTGTGATGGACGGCAGCGTTACGGGACTCTTTCCTCGCTGTGACGCCGCCGGATTCCTGCTTGAAACGGGCCGACGGACACGACAGAGCTCAGCCTGTGCTTTTAGGTTATTATTTTCAAAAAGTTAAAGGGTTTTGTCTGATGTAAAAACACTGTTTTAAATGAAGTATTAATTTATTGAGCATTGCACTGCCTTACTGGACAGCAGAGAAACAGCTGATATTGCTTATGATATGTGTAATATCAAAAACTGAGGGAGAGATTATCGATGCTCTGTAATTTCCCTACTGTAGTACTCGATCGGGACTGTTCTTATTAATTCAGCGCGTTATAAGTGTTTGATAATGAGCTCTGTTTGAACTACTCACACCTCACAACTTATGCAGATTCTTATGGATTTAGTCGCCTAACTGTACGATAATGTTATGTATAATAATGCTCAGGGCAGTGTCCTCTGCAGAAGCTGTATTATGCTGTGAATGATTTAAACCGCTATAGTGCCTTCAACACATCTTCTGTAAGACATCTTTGTAATAAAGATCACTTCTGACTAGCAGTGTTGGTTAATATCACTGATATGCTATTATAGTTTTGGTTAATCATTTGAATTGGTTTATTTTAGTAATTTCAAGTGCTTTGTTTCAAATGGCTCATTTTAAGTAGGTGGATGGAAATGTAGCTGATGTTTATTTTTGGGTATACTTGTATATGGGAATTGGTGCAAACTGCTGTCCCGGACCCCAACCCCTAAATTCGTTTGTAAAGAGACTGGATGAGAATAAAAAATGATTAGAAGGCTGTGCCTGTTGGATCCAACAGGAATGAAGCAACACACTAATGTGAGTCAAAAATGATTTTTATATGTGATAGTATTGTATTGTTACAGATCGTTTGATATCTATTGATTATGTGTACGTGTCTAACTGAACATTAGCACGCTGGCACAGGCTGGAGAATCCTTTGTGTTTGAGGTGTTGTTGGTTCATTGTCAAGCGATTCGGGATCAGACTTAAATGATGTCCCGGGGCTTTTCAAGTCGGGCTACCAAAATGTATCACCGGCCTGTCTTAAGTAGTGAAATAACGGTAACGCTTTACAATACGGGTGCACTAATATGCATTAATTCATGCTTAACTAATGCACAAATAATCATGAGTTAATGTGTGACTCATGAAGAACTAACCCATTTATTAATGATCACTGCATCAGCAACTAATGAACATGCTATATGATTAATAGATTAAGTAATACATTAATTGCTATTTAAATATGATATCATGTATTAATTCCCTAATAACATATTATATTAACTAATAGTGTAAATTAATGTGTTACCACAACGGGTCAAAGCCATGCATTTCATCTTCCAGTTGTCTGCTTTAATTAATCACTAGCTAATGATTTGCAAAGGTATCATTATGTTATGACTTTACTTGAGGCACATGACTATTAAATAATTCAAAATTAATTCAAAAGCCATAAGCACAATGACATATTACTTAACAATTACAAACCTGATTCCAAAGATTTACAAATTGTGAATAAAAAAGGAATGCAATAATTTACAAATCTCATAAACTTATATTTTATTCACAATAGAATATAGATAACATATCAAATGTTGAAAGTGAGACATTTTGAAATGTCATGCCAAATATTGGCTCATTTTGGATTTCATGAGAGCTACACATTCCAAAAAGTTGGGACAGGGAGCAATAAGAGGCCGGAAAAGTTAAATGTACATATAAGGAACAGCTGGAGGACCAATCTGCAACTTATTAGGACAATTGGCAACATGATTGGGTATAAAAAGAGCCTCTCAGAGTGGCAGTGTCTCTCAGAAGTCAAGATGGGCAGAGGATCACCAATTCCCCAATGCTGCGGCCAAACATACTGGAGCAATATCAGAAAGGAGTTTCTCAGAGAAACACTGCAAAGAGTTTGAAGTTCTCATCATCTACAGTGCATAATATCATCCAAAGATTCAGAGAATCTGGAACAATCTCTGTGCGTAAGGGTCAAGGCCGAGAAAACCATACTGGATGCCCGTGATCTCCGGCCCTTAGACGGCACTGCATCACATACAGGAATGCTACTGTAATGGAAATCACAACATGGGCTCAGGAATACTTCCAGAAAACATTGTCGGAGAACACAATCCACCGTGCCATTCGCCGCTGCCGGCTAAAACTCTACAGGTCAAAAAGAAGCCATATCTAAACATGATCCAGAAGCGCAGGCGTTTTCTCTGGGCCAAGGCTCATTTAAAATGGACTGTGGCAAAGTGGAAAACTGTTCTGTGGTCAGACCAATCAAAATTTGAAGTTCTTTTTGGAAAACTGGGACGCCATGTCATCCGGACTAAAGAGGACAAGGACAACCCAAGTTGTTGTCAGCGCTCAGTTCAGAAGCCTGCATCTCTGATGGGATGGGGTTCATGAGTGCGTGTGGCATGGGCAGCTCACACATCTGGAAAGGCACCATCAATGCTGAAAGGGATATCCAAGTTCTAGAACAACATATGCTCCCATCCAGACGTCGTCTCTTTCAGGAAGACCTTGCATTTTCCAACATGACAATGCCAGACCACACACTGCATCAATTACAACATCATGGCTGTGTAGAAGAAGGATCCGGGACTGAAATGGCCAGCCTGCAGTCCAGATCTTTCACCATAGAAAACATTTGAGCATCATAAAGAGGAAGATGCCACAAAGAAGACCTAAGACAGTTGAGCAACTAGAAGCCTGTATTAGACAAGAATGGGACAACATTCCTATTCCTAAACTTGAGCAGCTTGTCTCCTCAGTCCCCAGACGTTTGCAGACTGTTAGAAAAAGAAGAGGGGATGCCACACAGTGGGAAACATGGCCTTGTCCCAACTTTTTTGAGATGTGTTGATGCCATGAAATTTAAAATCAACTTATTTTTCCCTTAAAATGATACATTTTCTCAGTTTAAACATTTGATATGTCATCTATGTTGTATTCTGAATAAAATATAGCAATTTTTAGCTTGTTTGCTGTACACCCATCAGCTTTTAGACATTGTTCTGTGTTTTGTTATAAGTCAGAAATGACAAGGAGGACGCGTCACGCAATACAAAGTCAATGGAGAGCGCTGGATTGTGTGGGCGTGGCCTAAATGCGCTCTGTCTCTATGCGGTTCACAGTTATATCTACCGATCGGTCGGCCAAGTGATACAAAATAACATTTCAATTCATTGCGTGTGGATGAGAGATAAATCATTGTGTTTGTTTGAAAGACATTTCATCCGGTTGCCCACATTTTCAAAACAATTCCCCACATGTATTGAAGCTGAAGCTCATTATAATACTCAGAGCTTATCCAATCCTAGCAGTGGGCGTTTACTTCCAAGTCTTCAGTGCGGCACGCCCAAAAGAACCGTGTTCAGGAGAGAGCCTCAAAACCAGGGTAGAAAGTAGCCTATTACTTATTCATTATGATGTTTTTGAATGTAAAAACCACGCGAACGTCATAAGTTGACCTCAGACAACAGTATAAAAAAATGTAAAAAGCCATTTCATGACCCCTTTAAAAAATATATATTTTCTTTTTAAATCATGAAAAAAAAGAGAAAAAAAAGTGTCCCACATTTTCATGTCACTACCGACATGAAAATGTGCTTTCCTGTAGCTCAAACAGTAAGAGTGTGGCGCTAGCAACCCCAAGGTTATGGGTTCGAATCCCAGGGAAAGCAAGAACTGACACAATGTAAAAATGTGTACCTTGAATGCAATGTAAGTCGCTTTGGATAAAAGCGTCTGCCAAATGTAAATGTAAAATGTACCGAAAAAGTGTATGTTTTAGTCCACTGGCTGAGAATGATTTTAACTACAGGAAATATTCCTGTCCCTCTCTTTCATAGTAGATCCCATTATTTTGAGCTAAAAGTCTGAAAATCTGTGTATAACTTTAAGGAACATCACTACCAAACACCTTTTTTTTGTTGCAATTAAGCACCAAATGAAGGTGTTATTCCATAAAATGTAGTTTTTATGTGTGTCCAACCGTCCAGATGTGCTGATTAGCATCTTTGAGCTAGGCCCAAAAGAATAAAAGTATCACAACGTGATAATCAATGAACAATATTGTGACTGTTTTGGTAGTGACAAAAGGAAGACATAATCGTTTATTTTGGGGAAATAAACAACATTTTAGAAGCAAATCATTAGTGTATGCGAGTTAAATTCTGTAACACCAGAAGGTGTGGATGTTTTGTCAAAAATAAAGCATATTGAATAATCAATTAAGATGTTATGATAGTGTTTGCTTCAATGTGTATTCAAACCAATGAATCCTTAACTCTGAAATCAGTGTGATTAACTTTATGCCTTCTACAAAGAAAGATTGATTCAAAATACAACGAATCTCATAAATTACACTTAAAATATTGTTAAAATTGTAAGTGTTATTGATTTACCTGTGAAATCTTTTTTAATAAAATAGCAAAAATATATGTTGACAAGGTAGATGTAAACAAAATCTTAATAGGTCAGTATAAGCCTTGTTAATAAATTATATATTATTGAGGTTCGGTAGTGACAAATTTGGGGTGAGGAAAAATATTCCAAAACTTTCTGAAATTACAATATAAGAATGAACTGCACAATTGCTAGAAATGCGTACCTTGAATATTATAGAATGTGCATAAATTAACAATGTGTATAAATTGTTTCCAACTCTGAACCAATTCTGTAGAATGGCCCATAGAAGTACAAGTCCAAACATTATCAGCTGTGTGACCCCTGACCTCATTATCAGTTACAGGACCAATGAAACATTAGCCCTTCAGCGGATCACACAGGCTGTATGGTCTTAAGTATGATCCGTATGGAGGCACTTGCTCCCACTCCATGACTTCAAGCGCTTGTAATGCGTTGATCTGTTTAGTAAGTGCTTCTTGTAGAGGAAGCTGTGAGAATACACACACACTTGCGGTCTTTGCACTTGACCACTTGTCTACTCACATGATGTATTTCCTGTATTTGGCCAAAGTGTTTAAGTAGGCGTGAAGACCACAAGTGTGTGTAGAACTTTTGATTACCCAATGGGATTTATAGTGTTGCAATACTTTGCATTTTAAATGTCTGTTCAGTACTGCCTATGTAACAGAAGACATTATTTAAAGTTGTGGCGCTTCTAATTAAGTGATAAAAAGCAGTTGCAAATGTTGTACAAAATAGCCTACTCATCTTTGCACAATGTCCAGAACTTTGTTTTATTACCAAATTACATGTAGCCTAATATCTAATTAATTTAATTAACAGTGGAATGTTTTCCTCGACATCCTGCGATTTTGGGGCACATGAGTTCCCGAACCTACTGCATGATGGGATACACTTAGCCTCAAATGCCGCTCTTGAGTCGGAGAACTGCAGGTATTTGGAAATCTAAGCAGTTCTTGCTGTTTGCCATTCTCAAGTAAAGCATTTGGACATTGACTGGTGCTCTTTTATATCTTAATGACTGTACAAAGTGGGGAGCTGCACGTAATATTAAGATCATTTGCGATTTATAGATTTTACATCTGGAAGAGAAGCATACACGTTTTTGTGTGTGTATGTATCTGAATCATACAAATGATCGTAAGATCAAATGTAAGATGATGTAATCTGTGTATACTGTGACGTATAACTATTTGAAATCATTGTTTTGACCAGCGTTTATTAGTGATTATTTTAATGCCTTAGTTTGTGCATTTTACAGTGATATTTACTCAACAGGCCAGTGTCGTGAAATATTTTATACCAATAAAACCCTGTTCTAAAAGTGTCATCTTCCATTTTTATTGCAGCATA
>CM031950.1:36939840-36999840 GCA_018749465.1 Paracanthobrama guichenoti | reverse complement strand
AGTATTTCAAAACCTAAAGATCACCCAAAAAATATTTTCTCACCTTGTTTTCAAACCCGTTTTTTTTTTCTTCCATTATACAAGTGAGAAGTTCAGATTTCCAATGCAATGTGTGCACTATATTCCAAGTGAGACGATATCTTTGTGAGAGGATCAGACTGAAACGTGCCTCATAAAGATGTGTTGCAGAAGATGCAACTGACCTTGACGCACCACATTTGACAGTAGGAGACATTCAGTCAATAATGACTTTAATTTGAAAGACTTGGAATTCAGTTCAATTATCCAACCAGGAGGTATTGCTGCGAAGCTTTTACCGTTGTAATTGCTTCATATATGTGAGTTAATTTCTTGACTGGAATGATGAAGTTGTCCTGAATGGCTCTGTTCAGTAGCTTTGACCAGGTGGACTTTGGCTGGTCAGTTGGTTAGAGATCTTCAAAGGTTGTCCAGTCCATGCATAGATTCTGAGGAAAACACTTGGGCTGGTAATGTTAATATCATCACATTTGGATCTTGTTGGAAATTTCCCAAGACAAGGTTTGCTAACTAAATAAAAAGATCCAAGTGTAAAGCCATCAGTCCACACAAGCCATCAGACACTCCCGTTTAAAGGCACAATTACCTCATTCATTCATTATTTCTACATGATTTAGTTTTGTTGGGGGGCATTTTGAGTTCTTTACTATAACACTGAGACGTAGATCATTTCGTCTGTGAGATCCTCCTCGCGTTTGCTGCTCGCGTCCGTCTCCTCATCACTGTAGTCGTGGACATTGCTCTGACACAAGCCCGTCTCTTCTGCCTCCGGCCCGTGGCCTAGCGTGACGTTCAGTAAGTTGCTAGCAGCACTTTCCATCTCATCAATAGTCATTTCACAAGCATCTGCAATCTCGTGTTTTGTCACCGTCACAAACTTTGGATCCTTTGCATATTTGCCCAATCCCCCAGATATCATCACCTACAACAAAAGACACAAGACAAGTTTTGATATGTGTGCGAAGGAGTATAAATTAATATATATTAAATTATAATTATATGCAAAGCCCAAGATCTGCTCAGGATCATGGAATGAAAAATAACAAAACTAATTACAATCAGCAAAACAAGCAACAGACAAAATAATACAAATAAATGGACATTAAGTCCATGAAGTCCTTCTTGTCAATATTCAACAAATAATGGAGGCAAGGTTTACATGCAGGGCTGTATGATGTAGCATAAAAGATATACAGCATGTCAATATTTTACACTTATATATTTGATGTATAGACCAATAATAATATATTTGCTCTTAAATGTCCAAAATGTCCGATTACTTACATAAGAAGCATCATTTCAATAATTTTTATATTAGTGTAGTTACATACAGTTGGGGTCAGAATTATTAACCCCTGGTAAATATGATCAAAGATGGCTGTAAAAATAAATCTGCATTGTTTATCCTTTTGATCTTTCATTCAAAAAAATTCATTCAAAAACCTTTTATTGAAGTAAAATAATTGAAAGTGAGGGGGAAATCACATTATGAAATAAATGGTTTGCTTCAAAATACGTTGGACACAGTTATTGGCACCCCTAGAATTTTTTATGAGTAAAATATCTCTGAAGTATATTCCCATTAATATTTACATTTTTACCAGGGTGACTAGGAGCATGAGATTGTCCAGTCATGACTTCCTGTTTCACAGGAGTATAAATATGAGGAAACACAAAGACCAAATTCTCTCAATCATCATCACAATGAGTAAAAGCACAGAATATAGTTCTGATGAGCAGCAAAAGAAAAGAGCTAAAGCATGGACAATCCCCATTCCCACCATCAACTAAAGAAGTTCTGAATCTGACGTGTGTGTATATCGTCCTAATCATGGGTGTCAGGAGCAAAAAAATGTGTCTGGGTCCTCTCCCAGAAGAGTTTTACTGGAGTAGACCATTTACATCAAGTACAAATATAGCGCCTTGTTTACTAAGCGTCTGATTGGGCCAGACAAAATGACGGAAAACACAAGATTATTTATAATGGCAATAGCGTAGGGGTGCGGTCACGCAAATCATCCGGAGGTTCGAATCCGCCTTTTGCCAAACTCGCTCTGCTCCCTTTTCCCATCACATAACAGATCGGGAAGACTTTTTATTTTGAATAAAATTTAAGAAAATATTAGAAAATTAAAAAGAATAAGTGTTTATCAGCTAGGGGTAGGTAAACAGACATGTGCTGATGAATTGCAGACGATAAAAGTGAGTGGGTCCAATATCATTGGTCTTAAAAAGTGGGTGGGTCTTGTCCCGCCCACATACAATGGTTCCGACGCCCATGGTCCGAAAGCACGAGAGGAGCGTTTGAGTGGACAAACACTCTCACAGGGTCACAGAGATTAGTTGAGTCCTGGGGTCAGAAAGACTCCTCCTCAGCTCGGGATGTTGTTCGGGTTGTCCTCCTCGCTCATCCAGAAACAAACTCCAGCATATTGAGACACGACTGGAGCTAAACGGGAAGGGGTTCTGTGGTCAGATGACACTAAAGCAAGAGCTTGTTGGAAGGGATAAAGTCCCCCATGTCCACGGTTAAATACACCGCTGGATCTTTAATGCTGTGGGCCTATTGTTCTGCTGGAGGTCCTGGACTTCTTGTTCAGATACATGGCATCATGGATAAAAAAATCAAAACCTGACGGCTTCTGCCGGAAATCTTACAATGGGCTGTGGCTGGATCTTCCATCAGGACAATGATCCAAACCAAACATCAAAATGGCCGTCCCAGTCCCGGCCCTGAACCCTATAGAGAATGAGTGATGAACTGAAGAGAAGAGCTGGGAATCTGACGGATCTGGAGGAATGATCTCTGATCTCCAAACTCATCAGGCATTACAGGAGAAGACTCAGAGCTGTTATCTTGGCAAAACATGGTTGAAAAAGTAATGCCAATAATTATGGCCAACGTGTTTTGGAGAAAAACATTTATTTCATAAAGAGATTTTCCCTGCATTTCAATTCTCTCAATTATTTTACTTCAACGAAAGGTTAGATTTTTGGAATAAAAGATCCAAAATTATTTTATTAGATTATTTTTACAGTCGCCTTTGCTCATATTTACCAAGGGGACCAATAATTCTGACCTCAACTGTAGATTCAAAATGTCTAATGCAATCGGTAAAATCTAAAAAACAGTCTACACCAACCCAGATATATTTGAAACTGCATAATTCTCTTGATGTTTTGTCCTTCGGTCCACACTGATACATTGTTTTTTTCCTGCAGCAAGCAAGCTTTTTGAAGACACATAGTGGATACATTTGAAAACACTGTTGTGACGCACAGTGTTCCCATAGATATCTATTAAAAAATCCACCATCATCCCTGTCCCTAAGAACAGTAAACCCTCTTGCCTAAATGACTATCGTCCAGTGGCTCTCACGTCTATAGTCATGAAGGTCTTTGAGAGACTCATTAAAAACACCATTTGCGCCTTCATTCCTGACACTTTGGACCCTCTTCAGTTTGCCTATCGTCCCAATAGATCGACTGAAGATGCCATCTCTCATGTCCTCCACTCCTCCCTCACTCACATCGACAGCAAAAGTGGGAACTACGTAAGACTGCTATTTATTGACTATAGCTCAGCCTTTAACACCATAGTTCCCACCAAGCTAACCTCCAAACTCCTGGATCTCGGCCTGAATCCTTCTCTCTGCCACTGGATTGAGGACTTCCTCACTGGCAGGCCTCAGGTGGTGAGAATAGGCCAGTCCACCTCCACCTCCATCACCCTGAGTGTGGGAGCTCCACAGGGCTGTGTCCTGAGCCCCCTGCTCTACTCTCTCTACACACGCATGACTGTTTGTCCACACACAGCTCCACCTCTATCATCAAATTTGCTGATGATACTGTTGTCCTGGGCCTCATTTCCAACAACAACGAGACGGCATACTTGGACGAGGTGGAGCATCTAACATCATGGTGCCAGGACAACTGTCTCTCTCTGAATGTTGGCAAGACCAAAGAAATGATTGTGGACTTCAGGAAGAGACAGCAACGGACATACTCCCCTCATGATCAGCGGGTCACCAGTAGAGAGAGTGAGCAGCTTCAAGTACCTGGGAGTAAACATCTCCGAGGACCTGACCTGGACTGCTCACATTCAGACACAGGTGAAAAAGCCAGGCAAAGACTGTACCACCTGCGCCAGCTGAGGAAATTCAGGGTTTCACCAGCTATCCTGAAAACTTTCTATTTAGGGGCGATAGAAAGTGTTTTAACTCAGTGCATCACAGCGTGGTATGGGAACAGCACCAGTCATGACCGCAAAGCCCTGCAAAGAGTAGTGCGCTTATCCGAGCGTATCTCAGGGTCAGCTCTCCCGTCTCTGCAGGACGTCTACACCAAACGCTGCAAAGGTAGAGCTACCAAGATCATCAAGGACTCTAATCACCCTGCAAACCCTCATTTCACGCTGCTACCATCTGGTAAGCGCCTTCCGAAGCCTGATGGCCAAAACTGAGAGACTCAGGAGGAGCTTCTTCCCCAGGCCATCAGACTCCTGAACTCAGTCACTTAACATCACGTGACTTCACGTCCAGGATAAACATCGATACACTGACATTGCACTGCACTTTCTGTTCTCGTTGTTACTGTGTAACAACCTGTCATAAACCTGTTTGCACATTATACTCTTTATACATTTGTTAACCACATATTTATAAGTCTACAGTTTACTCACTGCAAAGTCTACTTCAATTATTTTATTCCACTTTATCCTTATTTGTTACCTTTTTTTCTCTTGACTTGATTATTTATAATTCTACAGATATAGACATATATATATATATATAGAGAGTACTTTTTTATATCCTATTTCTATTATAATTTCCTCCTTGTGTTTTTAACTGTGAATTTGCACTGTCCATGGAGCGGACCTGTTTACATTTCACTGCCGGTTGTATATTCTGTATATAACTGTGTATGTGACAAATAAAACTCTTGAATCTTGAATCTTGAATCTATTAGGGGTGGGGGGGGAATAGATTCACATATGAATAGCGATCTTATACAGATTTGCATCGATTCACACGTTTCAAAAATCGATATTCTAAAGTGTTACATTTCTTAAACTTCACTGAGCTAAAAGTTATCGACACGTTAGAGTTTTATTAATCACAATAAGCTGTGTGTCCGTCAGCGCCAACATCGGATTGAGTCCTTTTCCACACAGATCCCGCCTCTCAGATGCATGCGATCCCGAATTCAGTTCTCTTTCACGACTTATTGCGCTTGCATGGTCAAACACACACACAACTATGTCAAAATGCACATCTGTTATGTCCTACGTGTAGGATGTGTGACAATATATTAGATCCGTGCATTTGTTCTTAAAGGGACAGCAGTTTCATTAATGTTATTTTGTGTAATGTTATAAATATATATTTACCAGTTTTATATTCGTAAAAATGTGTTTATGCATTAAGTAGTTTAAACTTGCTTTATTACAGAAGACTGCCAGTCACGTGTGTAATGATTACAGTCAGCTTAAATGGCTTTTGTTTTATAATATTGATTGATTAAAATGGGAAGAAAAAACTAAACAAATTTCAAGGTTTACAATTAATTCAGTGAGATTTTTCTTCTAGACCTACCACAGCCAAATAAGAAAAGTAACACAAAACAGTAAACTACAATCAAATCTATGCATTTATCGAATAGAAATTTGATACAAAATCGAGAATTGTTTTTTAATCGAATTGTGACCTCAAGAATCGATTTGAATCGAATCGTAAGGTACCAAAAGATTCTCAGCCCTAATATTTGTGTTCATACCAGCATTGTTGTGCCTGCTATTAATTTTCATAGTGTTGCTAAAGATACAAGTTACTTTGTGCAATCTTCATATTACAATCCTGCAAAGATGACAGAAAATGTACTCGCAATTGCTGTCCGGCATCAAAGCACGATTGTGTTTTAGACCAGACTCCGATCCGAACGCATTGCTAATAAAATAATTGTGGCTTTATTATGTCTCTCTGTATCATCTCAGTGAGCCTTTATTACATTTTATGCATGAGCAGATTATTTAATCACTTTCTGACATTTCAGAAACCTCTAGTGTGGATGGAGAGAGTTTCAAAATGAAAACAGCATTTCCAAATGTATCCAGATTAATGTAGACGTATCCTCAGTGTAACACACCTGAACCAGATAATCAAGATCTTCAGGTTTACTTGAACTGGTTCAGTTGTTTTGGGGCAGGTTGGAGCTGAACTTTGGCCCTCCAGGAGCAGGTGTGGACATTTAAGACAAACAGGACCAAACACAATGAGTAACGTCGCCACTCACCGCTTCCACCAGGCTGTGAGCGCTGCTCCGCTGCTGCAGGTGATGGCCAGTCAACCGGGGCGGAACCTTCAAGAGCGCGGGGGAGCGTGTTGACCAATCAGAGCCTTGCTGGGAATTCCAGAAGCCCCTGTGAACCAATCCCGGAGTGCTGCTGGCGCTGGGCGTGGTCTGAATCAGAGGGGTGTAGGGTGGAGGCGTGGCCGGAGGCGTGACCCATGAGCGGATGGAGCGGGTCGGAGAGAGACGGGCTCGACTCGATTCTTGTCCGGTCGCCATCTTCACCTGGGGAGCCGCGAGAATAAATGTGTAAAACTGGCCTGTATGTTCATAAGTGAGTTTTACTGGTGTTTAAGTGAGAAAACAATTCATATAATTTGAACGATATCACTGAATGCATTTTGTGCCAAAGCAATGATAAATGATCCCCAGTTTACCTCACATAGACTCACATAGATTTGTAAAAGTGACCCAAGTATTGAGAAATGAGTCTAAGCCAATGTAAAAACATTCGCTTAGACTCTACAACTATTGTTCTTAATCTATTATGTTGGTGACAGTAGGGTGGTGATGATTGAGACAGTCCATATGCTAGTTATGTCGTGTCTGATCACCTGATGCTGTGGCGGTAGACCCGCGGGATGCAGGGGAATCTCATCTTGACTGCTCTGTTTGCGCAGACACTCGAAATGGAAAGCGGGCTTGTGAGAGGCTGTATGAAAGAATGCACATCAATTATGCAAATGTATTACAATGGAGGAATGTTCAATAAACAAAGATTGTAGCTGCACTGTAAAAAAAGTTGTTGCCTTAAATGAAGTATAATCAACTTAAATTAAATTAAACTGACTTAAAAAATTTGTTGAATCTTGTATAACTTGTAGAAAAAAAGTTGAATTGCTTAATTGCTTAACTTATTTTGATGAGTTACAGCAATGTAAAACACATGTTGTCATAACTTGATCATATAATATTTTACAGTGTGTTGTGGGAAGTCTTTGCCCTGAAGTCTAAACCTGAACATAGTTCAAAATTCTCTAAATTAGAATTATAACAAACACATTTCTATCCGTTTAGCCACTGATATACCTCTCTAAATATACAGGCATCCTGTAATAGTGAGAGCATTGGGTCTCATTCACTAATAATTGCATGGATTATTTTGTACTTATACACGCATGAAAAAATCTACCTAATATACAGAAAAAACCTCAAGCTATAAAGCAAATTTTCTTACTCTTTCACTGTATATGATGAAATATGTTTAAGATGAAATATCTATGAGTGCGTGTGTGCATGTGTTCTCTCCAGGGTGCTGGACGGATCGTGGGAGTTTGCCCATGATCCCAAAATCCAAAATGGTGTCGCCGTGTTCGGTCGCCGTTCAGGTCGCTCCGCGAAGACTGTGCTTTTATTTACTATTTTACTTTCTTTTACTCTCAATTTTTACAAACTTATCAACTGCATTGATCTGCTATGACAGCAAAACTCTTTTGGACATTGGTTACCTCTACACTGGACTGTTTCAGGACACTTTCACCGATCCTCTGTGGCCATCTGAGATCCTTCGGAACGCCGAGTTGAACAATGGCCAGACGGGTCAACGGCGAAGAATCAAGAAACACTGTGGGAAACGCGCAGGGATCCGCAACAGACTGAGGAAAAGGGCATTCAGCCCTCCTCTCCCGAGCATTCTTCTAGCAAATGTTCAATCCTTGGAGAATAAGATGGACGATCTTAGAGCCAGGATAAGTTTTCAACGGGACATGAGAGACTGTAACATCTTTTGTTTGTCCGAAACATGGCTCACGCCCGCGGTCCCGGACACAGCTGTGACGCCGTCTGAGAACTTCTCTGTTTTTCGGATGGACAGAACAGCCGAGGCCGGTAAATCCAAAGGCGGTGGAGTATGCTTCATGGTCAACAAGAAATGGTGCGATCCCAGGAACATCACCATTCTCTCGCGGTCCTGCTCGCCTCATCTGGAACATTTAACAATCATTTGCCGCCCATTCTATCTGCCGAGGGAGTTTTCTGCGGTCGTCGCGACCGCCGTTTACATTCCACCACAGGCAGACACAAGGCTGGCTTTATCTGGCCTTCATGATGTTGCCAGTGGCGTCATAAACAAACACCCCGATGCTGCTTTCATCATCGCGGGCGATTTTAACAAAGCAAACCTAAAGAAAGCCTTGCCAAACTTTCACCAGCACATCTCCTGCCCCACACGAGGAGCAAACACACTGGATCATTGCTACTCTCCGTTTTAAGAACGCCTATAAAGCGCGGTCACTTCCAGCTTTTGGCAAATCGGATCATGCCACCATTTTCCTCACACCTGAATATAAACAAAGGCTCGTTCAGGAACCCCCGGTGAGGCGGGAAGTTAAGCGTTGGTCACCCCATTCAGAGGCCGCGCTACAGGCAGCCCTGGATGAGGTTAACTGGGACATGTTCTGAGCGAGTTCAGCTGATGTCAGTGAGTTCACGGATGTGGCGCTTTGCTTCATCAACACGCTTACAGAGCAAGCCACACAAACAATAACAATAACGTCCTTCTCAAATCAGAAACCGTGGGTGGACAATTCAATCCGCGCTGCAGTGAACACACGCACTGCCGCATACAACGCCGGTCTCCTATCAGGGAACATGACTGAATACAGATCGTCCTGCTATGCTCTCAGACGCGCAGTTAAAGCCGCAAAGCTCCGTTATAAGGATCGAGTGGAGTCTCATTTCCAACTCAACGACTCGCGGCGCATGTGGCAAGGTCTGAGGTCCATCTGCTCTTTTGGATCTAAATCCTCTGCAGAGGTGAGAGCTGATCCGTCGCTTGTGAATGAGTTAAACTCTTTCTACGCTCGCTTTGACTGTAACCGCGGCAACGCGACTCCGCCAAGTGGCGCATCAGAGGGAATTACTCAGCGCAGCAACAACCACGTGATCTCTGTCTCGGAGGATGAAGTTCGGAGGGCACCTGCCGTGTGGACGCCAGGAAAGCTGCTGGGCCAGATGGTATTTCAGGTCGTGTTCTGCGTCCTGTGCTGATCAGCTCGCCGGGTTGTTTACATCTATCTTTAATGAGTCCTCGCTACATCTGTGGTCCCCACCTCCTTCAAAAAATCCACCATCATCCCTGTCCCTAAGAACAGTAAACCCTCTTGCCTAAATGACTATCGTCCAGTGGCTCTCACATCTATAGTCATGAAGGTCTTTGAGAGACTCATTAAAAACACCCTTTTGCACTTCATTCCTGACACTTTGGACCCTCTTCAGTTTGCCTATCGTCCCAGTAGATCGACTGAAGATGCCATCTCTCATGTCCTCCACTCCTCCCTCACTCACATCGACAGCAAAAGTGGGAACTACGTAAGACTGCTATTTATTGACTATAGCTCAGCCTTTAACACCATAGTTCCCATTAAGCTAACCGCCAAACTCCTGGATCTCGGCCTGAATCCTTCTCTCTGCCACTGGATTGAAGACTTCCTCACTGGCAGGCCTCAGGTGGTGAGAGTAGGCCAGTCCACCTCCACCTCCATCACCCTGAGTGTGGGAGCTCCACAGGGCTGTGTCCTGAGTCCCCTGCTCTACTCTCTCTACACGCATGACTGTTTGTCCACACACAGCTCCACCTCTATCATCAAATTTGCTGATGATACTGTTGTCCTGGGCCTCATTTCCAACAACAATGAGACGGCATACTTGGACGAGGTGGAGCATCTAACATCATGGTGCCAGGACAACTGTCTCTCTCTGAATGTTGGCAAGACCAAAGAAATTATTGTGGACTTCAGGAAGAGACAGCAACGAACATACTCCCCCCTCATGATCAGCGGGTCACCAGTAGAGAGAGTGAGCAGCTTCCTGGGTACACAAGTACCTGGGTGTAAACATCTCAGAGGACCTGACCTGGACTGCTCACATTCAGACACAGGTGAAAAAAGCCAGGCAAAGACTGTACCACCTGCGCCAGCTGAGGAAATTCAGGGTTTCACCAGCTATCCTGAAAACGTTTAGGGGCGATAGAAAGTGTATTAACTCAGTGCATCACAGCGTGGTATGGGAACAGCACCAGTCATGACTGCAAAGCCCTGCAAAGAGTCGTGCGCTTATCCGAGCGTATCTCAGGGTCAGCTCTCCCGTCTCTGCAGGACGTCTACACCAAACGCTGCAAAGGTAGAGCTACTAAGATCATCAAGGACTCTAATCACCCTGCAAACCCTCATTTCACGCTGCTGCCATCTGGTAAGCACTTCCGAAGCCTGATGGCCAAAACTGAGCGACTCAGGAGGAGCTTCTTCCCCCAAGCCATCAGACTCCTGAACTCAGTCACTTAACATCACGTGACTTCACTTCAGGATAAACATCGATACACTGACATTGCACTGCACTTTCTGTTCTCGTTGTTACTGTGTAACAACCTGTTATAAACCTGTTTGCACATTATACTTCTTTATACATTTGTTAGCCACATATTTATAAGTCTACAGTTTACTCACTGCACAGTCTACTTCAATTACTTTATTCCACTTCTTTATTTTTATTTTTTTACTTTTTTCTTCTACATGACTTGATTATTTATAATTCTACATATATATATATATATATACACATATATATATAGTACTTTTTTATTCTATTTCTATTATAATTTCCTCCTTGTGTTTTTAACTGTGAATTTGCACTGTCCATGGAGCGGACCTGTTTACATTTCACTGCCGGTTGTATATTCTGTATATAACTGTGTATGTGACAAATAAAACTCTTGAATCTTGAACCAATCCACATGTGCTTTGTGGATTTGGAGAAGGCATTCGCGTCCTGTGGAGGGTGCTCTGGGAGTATGGGGTCCGGGGCCCCCTGCTTAGGGCTGTTCACCCTAAGGGCTGTTCGTCCCTGTACGACCGGAGCAGGAGCTTGGTCTGCAGTCAGAGTTGTTCCTGGTGCATGTTGGACTCTGGCAGTTTCACCAGTTCTGTTCATAATTTTTATGGACAGAATTTCTAGGCGCAACCAGGGGCCGGAGAGTGTCTGGTTTGGGGGCCACATGATTTCATTGCTGCTTTTTGCGGATGACGCTGTCGTGTTGGCCTCTTCAGACCAGGACCTTCAGCGTGCACTGGGACGGTTTGCAGCCGAGTGTGAAGCGGCTGGGATGAGAATCAGCACCTACAAATCCGGGGCTATGGTTCTCAGTCGGAAAAGGCTGGCTTGCCCATTTCAGGTTGGTGGAGAGTTTCTGCCTCAGGTGGAGGAGTTCAGGTATCTTGGGGTCTTGTTCACGAGTGAGGGAAGGATGGTATGGGAGATTGACAGACGGATCGGTGCAGCTTCTGCAGTAATGCGGTCGATGTACCGGTCTGTCTGAAGGAGCTGAGCTGTAAGGCGAAGCTCTCGATTTACCGGTCAATCTACGCTCCTACTCTCACCTATGGTCATGAGCTGTGGGTCATGACCGAAAGGACAAGATCCCAGATACAGGCGGCCGAAATGAGCTTTCTCCGCAGGGTGGCTGGGCGCTCCTTTAGAGATAGGGTGAGGAGCTCAGTTGCTCGGGAGGAGCTCAGAGTAGAGCCGTTGCTCCTCCACATCGAGAGGAGCCAGTTGAGGTGGCTCGGGCATCTATTTCGGATGCCTCCTGGACGTCTTCCCGGGGAGGTGTTCCGGGCATGTCCCGCCAGGAGGAGGCCCCGGGGAAGACCTAGGACACACTGGAGGGATTATGTCTCCCGGCTGGCCTGGGAACGCCTCTGGGATCCCCCGGAAGAGCTGGAGGAAGTGGCTAGGGAGAGGGAAGTCTTGGCGTCTCTGCTTAGACTGTTGCCCCCGCGACCCGGCCGCAGATAAGCGGAAGATAATGGATGGATGGATATCTATGTATACAGTTTCATCTTAACATGATAATAAAGCGACACAAAGTATGATTCTCAGTGGTTTCAGTTGTTCCTACATTTTACACATACAATAGTTACTGGTGAATCATGAGTTGTTCATGAAAACATTCATACGCATGCTTCGTGAATGAGATCCATTGTGACAGTATTTTTTTAAAGGGAATTTCTGGCAACCACATTTGGCTTTTTTTTCTGTACATTTTGTATGATTTTTTGTGTACATAAAGTTATTTTGTCATTTTGGGAAATTTCATCACTGCATCACAATGAAAAACAGTCAACATTTGTTCCTTATAATTATCAGTTTCTCCTTTAACTTTTGTTAAAGTGCTGTTCGCGTGATGGTCAAAAATGCAAAAATTTTATTTCAATGAAATGAATGTACTATATTTTAGTTCAATAATGTTTTTATTTAATATTTTGTATTTTTAGAAGATTTTATAGTACTAAATTATATTTATGCAATAATTATGATCCACCTGAAAATTAAATTTCCCACTTAAACTGCTGTAAATCTTGAATAATTTGGAGCAACAGACTGAAGTTTGGTCTCTTTTTAAGAGACTTGCTGAAGTGAAAAAAGTACAACTAAAAGTGAACTAAAAGTTTTAGAAGTTTGTTATAAAAACTGCAAAAAAATACTATTTTCAATTTTTATATGAAATGTATATTTTCCAAAACAAGATTTAATCTAAAACTGTGAGAAAATAACAGCCACAAACCTAAACAAGTTCCAAATTTGAGGTTGATAACTCAAAAAATGAGCTTTCAAGTCAGATTTTGTTTGGCCGCAGTACCAAACACTTCCACTAGGACATTTGTTTCCCATTCATTTCCAATGCGCTCATTTTTGACCGTGAGGAACACAATTGTGACTACTTTTTCAGGACCATTTGACCTTTTCAAATCATGTCCATGAATTTTACCATGTTCACATAGCAAGCACCAAAACCTTTACCAAGTTTCGTACCATTTCAATAAAGTAAAAAAAATCTATATATAAAAATAAAAAAAATGTTCAGTCAATATTGACCAAAGAGCACCAGAGGGTTAAAAAAGCATTTCATCTTCATTGTTGGGCCAGTGCTGCACTATTTTCTCATATTTCCTCTCTATGATAGGAGGAGTTGACATAAACACCAGAATCTGAGAAGCAATAAAGTATCGATATAACCACATATCCATTGATCTTAACGCTTTTTCAGGAGCCTCAGACTCATGTTTATTCCCAAACCAATGCCAGCTCTCAATTAAAAGCAGTTTGGAAGCCGCTCAGTGCGATTCTGTTTATTATTTATGATTAATAGTATCTCACATTGAGCTGGAGACAGCAGGAGTCGTTTTGATGACCTCTGGGATGTGAGCTGCTCATCATCATCACAGATGCATTCGCACACATCCTGCTGTCTAACTGCAGCACCGTCACTCAGAGTGTCCTGAAAGTCTTTGTACGACCTTGCGAGAGAAACAAAAAGATAAAGATATTTTGCTATTACTGATATACAGTTTCTGGAGAGTTTCCAAGCGATACCTCTCTCTAGCCAGCATGACGTCATCCTCGTGAAACTCGTCTCCGCTGTAATACTCTGTGACAGAGTTCCTGTCGTCATCACTGACGTCACCATGGCTGGGGTTTTGCACGTGGATAGTCGGATATCCGACAGCACTAGAGCAAGGCCTGCAAGACATTGGAGCATCGAATCATTAGTGCACAAACCACTACCCAGACAGCAACAGTGTCGGCCCAGATCCGCCCCACATCTGGTATGCATTGAATCCACATGTACCAGATGTGGCCCAGATCTGGGCCGACACTGTTGCTGTCTGGGTAGCCAATATCACTGCACCACACCATCATATCTACAGTCTTTGATTTACTCCCATTACAGAGTTCATCTATTGAGCTCGATGAAGCCAGAAACTGCTAATGCATTTTAGAAACGTTGATGAATGACGACATACAAATTGATTAATTTGACTTAATTTTAAATGGACAGCAATATACACAGATCAGGCATAACATTATGACCACCTTCCTAATATTGTGTTGGTCCACCTTTTGCTGCCAAAACAGCCCTGACCCGTTGAGGCATGGACTCCACTAGACCCCTGAATGTGTGCTGTGGTATCTGGCACCAAGATGTTAGCAGCAGATCTTTTAAGTCCTGTAAGTTGCGAGGTGGGGCCTCCATGGATCGGACTTGTTTGTTCAGCACATCCCAGAGATGCTTGATTGGATTGAGATCTGGGGAATTTGGAGGCCAAGTCAACACCTCAAACTCGTTGTTGTGCTCCTCAAACCATTCCTGAAGCATTTGTGCTTTATGGCAGGAACATTATCCTGCTGGAAGAGCCACAGCCACCAGGGAATACCGTTTCCATGAAAGGGTGTACATGGTCTGCAACAATGCTTAGGTAGGTGGTACGTGTCAAAGTAACATCCACATGGATGGCAGGACCCAAGGTTTCCTAGCAGAACATTGCCCAAAGCATCACACTGCCTCCGCCGGCTCGCCTTCTTCCCATAGTGCATCCTGGTGCCATGTGTTCCCCAGGTAAGCCACGCACACGCACACGGCCATCCACGTGATGTAAAAGAACACGTGATTCCTCAGACCAGGCCACCTTCTTCCATTGCTCCGTGGTCCAGTTCTGATGCTCACGTGCCACTGTTGGTGCTTTCGGCGGTGGACAGGGGTCAGCATGGGCAGCCTGACTGGTCAGCGGCTATGCCGCCCCATACACAACAAACTGAGATGCTCTGTGCATTCTATCAGAACCAGCATTAACTTCTTGAGCAGTTTGAGCTCCAGTAGCTCGTCTGTTTGATCGGACCACACGGGCCAGCCTTCGCTCCCCACGTGCATCAATGAGCCTTGGCCGCCCATGACCCTGTGGCCGGTTCACCACTGTTCCTTCCTTGGAGCACTTTTGATAGATCCTGACCACTGCAGACCGGGAACACCCCACAAGAGCTGCAGTTCTGGAGATGCTCTGACCCAGTCGTCTACCCATCACAATCTGGCCCTTGTCAAACTCGCTCAAATCCTTACGCTTGCCCATTTTTCCTGCTTCTAACACATCAACTTTGAGGACAAAATGTTCACTTGCTGCCTAATATATCCCACCCACTAACAGGAGCCATGATGAAGAGATCATCAGTGTTATTCACTTCACCTGTCATAATGTTATGCCTGATCGGTGTATTTAATCATGTCTGGCAACTTATTGCCAGTTAAATAAACATTTAATTATCCATTAGTATTTAACAGATTTCTACGTACACTAATTATAAAACTATACTGTCAGTACACCATAGTTATAGAAATGAACTAGATCAATGCATTGTATTCAAACAGCGGGAGGCCTTTTAGGATGCTTTCACACTTGAGGCCTCTTTAAAAGAACTGAACTCAGACTCCTTTAGGTGTACCAAGAGGTGAACCAAGTGAATAACTGACAAGTTCTCTTCAAGTTCACACTTTTCCTGTCCCTGAAAGAGCACTCTTTAGTAGTCTTAGTAGTCTTTAGTGGTCCACTTAAGTAGGAATGTGGTCTCAGACCTGGATGTGTTCTGTTGCTTTTGGATCTAGTCCAGTTCAGTGTTTGATGGCTGACTCCTATGACCTTCAAAGTGTAATCCCATCCACTTACATTGTATGTGCGTCACTCACCAAAATATGGGTTTGTAAAGATTATTATTATTATTAATTATTATTATTTTGTAAAAATGACATTGCTACAAAAGTTGTTGAATGACCTTAACTCTAAGTTGTTTATCTTTTGCACAAAAATATACATTTTGTTGCAATACTTCATCCATATTTTGCACTATATCACACATCCACCTTTGTAAATAACATTTATTTTGAATAGTTTTCCTTGAATCATGTTTTTATTGCAGAAAGGCAATAACATCAGCATAGAAAAAAACAATAGAACAAATATAACAAAAGAAAGATGCAAATGAAATAAACTACTTAAAATTTTCTAGGTACAGTACTAGATGGGATAATCAAATGAAAAGCTGCATATTCTTCACTGTATGAATAATGCATACTGATTCTTATATTAGGCGGCTGTCACTTTAAGAACTACAGTAATGCACGGATCCAATATAATGACACACATACACGATTTCTTCCAGATGTTTACATTAAGACAAAGCCAACTGTTTATGTGAGTGTTTTTGACACTTTAAATGCAATAAGACGCTTTAGTACATGCGCTGTGACAGCTGGCTTCTGTGTATGCGCTTTAGGTGAGTGCGCTCGTAAAACCGTATATCAAAACTGGCAAGGTGCGCAGTCTCTCTCTTACACAGTTTAGAAGTGGTTGAAATTACAGTTAGCAAGTGTACGTTGTGAATGAATAATTTGAGATCTGCCAGAAGAAGCAGCCATGATGAACAGCCGATTTGTACGGAGGCATCTGATGACCAAACTACATTGGAATTCGCGAATGGAAAAATCAAGCAAGCCCAGACTGATTTGTGTTCACAACGGACATTTTTAGCGAAGTTAAACATCTATCTTCCGTCTGAATGCATTCAGTATTCAAAAAAATGTAACTAGCATGACGATGCTGTATTGAACTGCGAGAGGCGTTACACTTTTTGAGTAAGTTGAATACAGACGGCGGTCTGGCAGAAGCAAGATATTTATCTTTATAACATGTTAAATATGGATATTTTTCTTACACAAACCCATTGATTCGCTTCAGAAGGCTTTTATTAACCCCTGGAGCCATGTGGAGCACTTTTATAATGGATGCACTTTGGGCTGCCATTATAAAGCTTGGAAGAGCCAGGACATTTATTAATATAACTCAGATTGTGCTCGTCTAAAAGAAGAATGTCATATACACTAGGGTGGCTTGAGGGAGAGTAAATCATGGGCTCATTTTCATTTTTTCATTTCAGGGATAGTTCAAGGTGAACTATCCCTTTAAGGGGTCTGAGATCGCTTGGAGTGCTCACATATGGGCAAAAAACCATGCAAACCCTTAAAAAGGACCAAGTGTGAAAACACCCTTAAAATCCCCATGAAATCGACAATTTTTGCTTTTTTATGGACTATTGTCGTGTTTATTATAAATGATTTATCCATGCACATTATTATTGTTCCTGGTAATCTTGAATAACTTCCCCTTCCTCTTGCAGCGACATCTCTTCATCATGATGATGAGGGCGGGGCAACCTGTCACTCACATGAGCTCCACCAATAGCAAATCCAATCAACCGCCCCGCCCTACATTTGTTCTTGTTTGAGAAGCGTTTCACTCGGATATACGGCACAATAGAGAAGAAAAGACAAGCACAACTTCTATTTCATGACGACTTTAAGATCTGTCTGGTCCATAACACACAGAACAGGAACCAAAGTTGCATGTTATCAGGCATAATATCACAGTCGCTGAATATGACCCCAAGATTGCTGGCTGACTCTATTGTTGTACAGCCAGTGATATTTTAAAAAGCATAAATATAAAAGTATAAAAAGCAAACCCAGTTGAAAAATCAGACAAAACCTGTGCTTACAGTTGGTAAATATGAGTCAAACAGGCCATCTTCCCTGCTGGTTAAGTATGTTTTGAAGCATGGCAGCAGGTTTGAGCTGGTTTATGCTGGTCCTGAGCTGGAGCTAGTTTCTTAAGACCAGGACTTGACCAGCTCAAACCTGCTGCCATGCTTCAAAATATACCTAACCAGCATATGCTGGGGTTTTTTTTCAACAGGGAAGATGGCCTGTTTGATTCATATTTACCAACTGTAAGCCCAGTTTTTGTTGTCTTGTGGTAATCTGAGTGGTCATGTGACCTCTCACCTCTTGGAGTGAGTCCTGAGCTGTAGTTCTCCATCACTCTTGAGGTTGAGGTAGGAGCTAAGAGAGGACACCAGGCCCCGGGAGGGCCGACGGCAGCGACTGTGCCAGCCGTTGGTGAAGGCAGGGGCCGCTGGCACATTGGCATTGTTGATATTTGAGTTGGATGATTTGGTGTCTGACATCGACTGGCAGTAACTCTGCGTGGAGCACAGAGGGAGCGGCAGCTGCAGAGGACGCTGGGTAACGCTGCTGCTGTACGGGTCTCCACTCACATGATTGACAAGACTGCCAAACACAACTCCATTCCTCTGCAAATACAGACAATAATGTGAGGATCAAACAAATACAGGAGTCCCATCATTCCCCTTAGATTTTCATCAAATCTAATGATTTTTTTAAATAATATACACTGGCTTGTTTGATATATGTAGAGATCCTTTCAACAGGAAGTATTTACTTTCAAAAATCCAAAACCTTGATGTGGCGAGGCGAGGGACCGTGAGAGTGGGCCGGTGGCAAATGATAATGAGCGTCAGCTGTGCGCCACACCGGTCTTGTCTCATGGAGGAGTGACGGGAGCATAAAAGGAAGAGCGACAACAGTGTAAGACGAGAGAGGACCAGGCATGGACTTTATGTTGTGTTTTGTTTTGTTGTTTTTTTTAGGTGGCAGTCATCCGTGAGGGGCTGCCGCCGGCATTATATTTTGTTTGTTTGTTTTTGATTAAAGTTTTTAAATGTTCGCCGGTTCCCGCCTCCGGGAAGAACCCTGATCGTCCATTGCGTTACATTGGTGCCGAAACCCGGGAGGAAGGAGGGACATGCTGTCGGAGAGCCCTCTGCTGAGGGGGATTGCAGTGCTGAGGAGTTCGGGCAGCGTGGATTAAGGAAGACTGCGAGTGGCTGCCCGAGGCAGTGGTGCTGGAGCAAGTGAAGAAGTAGGCGGGAACCGGCGAACATTTAAAAACTTTAATAAAAAACAAACCATCAAAATATAATGCCGGTGGCAGCCCCTCACGGACGACTGCCACCTAAAAACAAAACAAAACCAAAACACAATAACGGCGGTAGCCCCTCACGGCCGACTGCCGCCTACATACAAAACAAAACACAACATAAAGTCCAGGCCTGGTCCTCTCTCATCTTACACTGTCGTCGCTCCTCCTTTTATGCTCCCGTCACTCCTCCATGAGACGAGACCTCCATGAGACTCTCATTATCATTCGCCACCGGCCCGCTCTCACGGACCCTCGCCTCGCCACACTTGAAAAATAAAGTTTGAATTCAAAGTATGCGAAGTAGGTAAAGACTGCAGAATAGGCTCTTCAACACTTTAAGCCCTGAAGGCATCTTTAGAGTTGTTTTTTCTGACTCCAAACAATATATATCATAACTCCAAAACTATAGCAAGCAGAGTCAAAAGGTTGGTATTATTTGATAGTAAACTTTTTGAATTTTTCGAAAATATACATTTTACATTTGGACATTCTCATGCTGAGAAACTGCTGATAAAAGATTTTGAAAATGTGCTCAAGGGAAATTTTTACATATCGATCTTATTTGACATGCAATAACTGCCCTACATGTGAAGCAAAATGCAGCACACGTTTGTTTTTCACTGAGGAGCCGAACTAGTGACTCGGCCTGCAGTGATGGTACAGCAACTGTGTTGCGACGGGACGTACGTCTCCGTTCCCTCCTTCAGGGAATGAGGGTTGCCATATGTAACTGAGAAGTTCCCTTTCAGTCGGTCACGTTCAACGTATGTCGGATGTCACAGACGAATCGGGATCCCTTTGGAACATGCCACAGTTACTACCACTTCCAGCGCCCCGCGAGAGCCCCTCAGACCCCGTCTGTTCCGGGCGGGGAAATTAACTGGTCCGCAAGACCCATTCAGCAGACTATTGGATAACGCTGAGAAAGCGTGCCCCGGGGGGGCGCTGCGGAAGCCACATCATGCCCGGAGGGAGTTACCATGTGGAGAGTACACGTATGGACTGGCCGTGGGCAATACAACACCACTCTGAGGGAAAGACACGGGCTCGCTGTAGGAAGCCGTACCGTGGAGAATACACATATGGGACCACCGTGGGGGTCACAACATATGGAACCCAGCCTAACACAAGTTCCACCAATGCATACGAGTGTTAGACCTGGCGTCGGACACTCTGCCACATCCAACTGCCACGGGTTGTGGAGGACTCGACACGGTTCGCCATACTGGGGAACTTGACTGGAGCATATAAGCGCACGTATCTGTTCCATGGGGAAGGGAATGGTGCAGTAAGCCAACACTTCGGTGTTACTGACTATGGGAAGTAGGCACACAGGAAGATACCGGCTCTACACGTAGGCTATAGAATCTAGTGAACGTGTTGGGTGTCGCCCAGCCCGCAGCTCTACAAATATCTGTCAGCGAGGCGCCATGAGCCAGCACCCAGGAAGAAGCTACACCCCTGGTGGAGTGGGCTCTTAACCCGAGTGGGCAGGGCACGTCTTGGGTTTCATACACCAAGTCATATCCAGTGGGCCATCCTCTGCTTGGAGACAGCCTTTCCCTTCTGCTGGCCTCCGTAACAGACGAAGAGCTGCTCTGAGGTCCTGAAGCTTTGCGTTCTGTCCACGTAAGTCCATAAGGCGCAGACGGGACAGAGAAAAGCTAGGGCTGGGTCTGCCTCCTCAGAGGGCAGCGCTTGCAGGCTCACCACCTGGTCCCGGAAGGGAGTGGTGGGAACCTTGTGCACATATCCAGGCCGGGGTCTCAGGATTACATGGGAGTTACCCGTCCCGAATTCCAGGCACGATTCATCGACCGAAAATGCCTGCAGGTCCCCTACCCTCTTGATGGAGGCCAATGCAGTCAGGAGTACTGTCTTCAGAGACAGAATTTTTAACTCAGCTGACTGCAAAGGCTCGAAGGGAGGTCTCTGCAGTGCGGTCAGCACCAGAGACAGGTCCCAAGAGGGTATAGAGGGTATAGTCTCCTCGCCCCCCTCAGGAACCTGACGATCAGATCATGCTTCCCTAAGGACTTTCCACCTACCAGATCATAATAGCGGCAACATAAACTTTGAGGGTGGAGGGAGACAGCCTTTACTCCAACCCGTCTTGTAGGAAGGAAAGCACAGAACTGACCGAACACCTTCGGGGGTCTTCTCGTCGAGAAAAGCACCATTCGACGAACAGGTTCCACTTCAACGCATAGAGGTGCCTCATAGAGGGCGCTCTAGTGGAAGTGATGGTGTCTACCACAGCCCGTAGACCGGGTGCCAGAGGGTGCCCCGTCTCTGAGTCAGGAGGTCCTTCCTCAGAGGAATGGGCCAAGGAGGTGCTGTTGCGCTAATTCCGGGAACCAAGTCCTGTTGGGCCAATACGGAGCGACCAACAGGACTTGCTCCTCGTCCTCCCTGACTTTGCACAGTGTCTGTGCAAGAAGGCTCACTGGGGGAAACGCATACTTGCGTAGGCCCCGGGGCCAGCTGTGTGCCAGAGCATCTGATCCGAGGGTCCCCTCGGTCAGGGAATAAAACAACTGGCAGTGGGTCGTGTCCGGGGCGGCAAAACAGTTGCATCGCGACGGCCCGCTCCACCGGTGGGATTCCCACGTACCGCCTGGCTTGCCCATCGTCAAGAGTAGTGAGGAGGGAGGAGCCACCGGGTCTGTTTCTGGCACTAAAGGGTGTCGTCCACGACCTGGTGAGCTCCTCATGCACCTCCGGGAAGAAAGGTACCGGGGCGGGACGCTGAGAACCAGCGCGACCGGCCCCGAGAAACCAATCATCCAACCTAGAAGGTTCGGAACGTGGTGGAGGGTTCCACTCAAGCCCGACCTTTTCGGCGCCCCAGGAAAGCATAGCCGTCAACTCGGGGTCCGACTCGACCACTGCCACTCTCCCAGAGGGAGGCAGTGCAGCCGAATCTTCATCCTCCGAGGACTGGAACTCCCCCTACGATGCAGCGATTGACATCTGTTCGTCTGCCGGAGCCCCGAAGGTCACTAATGGGCACCCGTGGGTGGAGCCAGTGGCTTCCTCCGGGAGCTCAACCAGTAACGGCGCTTGGGAGGGATTAGGGGCCTGCAGAGGTAGGCTCGGCGGGTTTGCCCTAAACATAATCCTCAGGTCACCCCGGCCATCCGTCAAAGTAGGTCTATTCATGGGACTAGCACTAGATCGAGGTATGGGTAGGGGGACTCCACCTTCCCGGAGGTAGGCGAGTCTCGACTTAACCCCCACGATAGTCATGTTCCCACAGTGAGAACACAAACTATCCACAAAAGCCACCTCAGCGTGCTGAATGCCGGGCCAAAAACGGGCCAATGTGTGGCAGGGCCACTCGCGTTTCCACTGTTTCTTCCGGGGCTTGATCAGGCTTCGTCTGGGCTTCCTCTGGGCCAATGGCCAGGGTTTTTTGGCCCGCTGAATACCTTGGTCCAAAGTGGGCCAGCTCAGGCTTGAGGAGTGGTTATGAACAGAGGCAGAGTTTATCTGAGTCTGGAGACGGCAGCGCTGTGGGCCCGTATGATTTCATACACCAGCATTAAAGACTTTAAAAATAATTTTAGCTCAAAACTCACTTTCATACAGTAACGAATGTTTGAAATAACTTCTGTTTATGATCCAACTGTGATTCTGATCACCGTATAAGGCAGAAATATTGATATGCCATGCAAAAGACTATTTACGCTAACCATTACCATGGTAAACATGGTAAATACGACTGCTTGAAGAAATCAGACATATCATAAGTCATGTATTTATTTGATCTGTCAGTATGTCTCAATCGTCTCTTTATACCGGACTGATATACATATTAGCTCCACATGCACTATATTGCCAAAAGTATTGGGACGCGCGTCCAAATAACTGAATTCAGGTGTTCAATCATTTCCATGACCACAGGTGTATAAATCATTTGTTTTATACATAAAAAACATTTGTGAAAGAATGGGTCGCTCTCAGGAGCTCAGTGAACTCAAGCGTGGTACCGTGATAGGTTGCCACCTGTGCAATAAGTCAATTCCTGAAATTTCCTCACTACTAAATATTCCACGCTCAAATGTTAGTGGGATTATAACAAAGGGGAAGCAATTGGGAACAACAGCAACTCAGCCATGAAGTGGTAGGCCACGTAAAATCACAGAGCGGGGTCAGCGCATGCTGAGGGTCACAGTGCGCAGAAGTCACCTCCAAATTTCTGTGGCCTTCAGATGAGAAGAACAGTGCATAGAGAGCTTCATGGAATGGGTTTCCATGGCCGAGCAGCTCATCCAAGCCTTACATCACCAAGTGCAATGCAAAGCGTGGGATGCAGTGGAGTAAAGCACGCCGCCACTGGACTCTAGAGCAGTGGAGATGTGTTCTCTGAAGTGACCAATCATGCTTCTCTGTCTGACAATCCCATGGATGAGTCTGGGTTTGGCGGTTGCCAGGAGAACGGTACTTGCCTGACTGCATTGTGCCAAGTGTAAAGTTTGGTGGAGGGGGATTATGGTGTGGGGTTATTTTTCAGGGGTTGGGCTTGGCCCCTTAGTTCCAGTGAAAAGAACTCTTAATGCTTCAGCATACCAGGACATTTTGGACAATTTCATGCTCCCAACTTTGTGGGAACAGTTTGGGGACTGCCCCTTCCTGTCCCAACATGACCGCGCACCAGTGCATAAAGCATCAGTCTGTAAAGACATGGATGAGCGAGTTTGGTGTGGAGGAACTTGACTGGCCTGCACAGAGTCCTGACCTCAACCCGATAGAACACCTTTGGGATGAATTAGAGCGGAGACTGCGAGCCAGGCCTTCTCGTCCAACATCAGTGCCTGACCTCACAAATGCGCTTCTAGAAGAATGGTCAAAAATTCCCATAAACACACTCCTAATCCTTGTGGAAAGCCTTCCCAGAAGAGTTGAAGCTGTTATAGCTGCAAAGGGTGGGTCAACTCCATATTAATCTTAAAAATGGGATGGCATTAAAGTTCATGTGCATGTGAGGGCAGGCGTCACAAAACTTTTGGCAATATAGTATATGTCATGAAATAAACAAGTGAGTCAAAATAAAGTAAACAACACAAATGGCAACAAACGGCCGCTTTTATCATGCTTGTTTTGCGATCTCGCTAGTTTCCAGTGATTTTTTTCTGATTAAGTGTTCTGATAAAACTTCCATTAGTTGGTGAAATGATGGGTGTGTGACGTTGTTCCAGAGAGGCATTACGGGCGGGATTTAGTGAAGCGCTACGGAGCTTCTGTGGTTTTGGGCTCTGCACTACAGGTCCGAGGACATTAGTCCAGCTCGGCCTGTTGAAAGCCCTGGCTCGCACTGGCCCGACAGTGGAAACGCGGCTAATGACTAGGGGTGTAACGATATTCAAACAGAACCGAACCGAACTGTGGCTCCAAAATCATGATATGAACCGAACCGTGGCATAGGTGTATCGTTACACCCCTACTAATGACATACATGACGTCACTTGGCCTAACGATGTAATTGATACAATCGTTATTTGATCACAAAATTCCACAAACATAGATTTGAATGTTTGAATGATTTTGTCAAAGGTTTAATAATAATAAATAAGTTCACGTGGGTGTTTGAATGGAGATCGTGCTCTTTTAACGATGAATTGTGCAGCTCTACTATCTCATCCTAGGTGTGTTAGATGTGACTGATAAAGCCTGAGCTGCTGTACCCCGTATATCTCTTCCTCCTCGTGGAGGTTGACCAGGCCTTCATCCTGTAGATCACATGATATGGCTCGACGGATCTCAGGCCCGATGTCATGAAGCGTGCGCAGACCAGCCTGTAGAAGAGACGGATAGAAGACATATTTCACATTATGATACAGGAGACCTTTTACAGAATTATAATATGTTCAAGTTTAAGCTCAACCTAAGTAAGTACAACCTGTAGAGCGGTGGTGGTGTTGAGATGTGTCTGGCCTCCCACAAGTCCTTGCTCTTTGCGCTTCCTGAATTTCCTGAAGTAGTCTTGTATAAGGAAAGTGGCGTAGAACTTCCCAACAGTGATCTCATCATCTAAACACACACACACAGCCAATAACCTATAAGACAACTATACAGTATGTATAGCTACATTTCAGTCTTAAGTATTGGTCACACCTTATGTCAGCTGTACTTGCTTAATAAACAAATTGTTATGTACAATGTGCTTATTGTGTTGATGTTATTTTGCAAACACTTGAACTGCTGCGGAGGAGAGATATGGGTGAGGTTAGGACGAGTTTAAGGATGGGTTCAGAGGTCAACAGGGCAATAGATGTGATTACAGAAATCAATTACAGCTACACACTGGTAACCACACATTTTATCATAATTTTACTACTTTGGTTTGAGTGAATTAGGAACCCTTAGAATCTGTAGTTTCTTGTTAATTGTGTGTGTGTGTGTGTGTGTGTGTGTGTGTGTGTGTGTGTGTGTGTGTGTGTGTGTGTGTGTGTATCTGAGTGTGTGTGTGTGTGTGTGTGTGTGTGTGTGTGTGTGTGTGTGTGTGTGTGTGTGTGTGTGTGTGTGTGTGTGTGTGTGTGTGTGTGTGTGTGTGAGTGTATCTGAGTGTGTGTGTGTGTGTATGAGCTTGTGTGTGTGAGTGAGTGTATGTATGTGTGTGTGTGTGTGTGTGTGTGTGTGTGTGTGTGTGTGTGTGTGTGTGTGTGTGTGTGAGTAAGTGTGTGTAAGTGTGTGTGTGTGTGAGACTGCGTGTGTGAGTGTGTGTGTGTGTGTGTGTGTGTGTGCGTGAGTGTGTGTGTGTGTGTGTGTGTGTGTGTGTGTGTGTGTGTGTGTGTGTGTGTGTGTGTGTGTGTGTGTGTGTGTGTGAACGTGTGTGTGTGTGAGTGTGTGTGTGTGTCTGTGTGTGTGTGTGTGTGTGTGTGTAACCTCCAGCAGGTGGCACCACTTGGTCCAGCAGTTTCATACTAGTCCTCTTCCAGATCTTCTTGATGACGGCTCGTAACTCCTCATTGGCTTGTTCCAGATTGCCTGAGAGACACACACTTGTGACTAAGAGCACACATTCACACCAGCACAGACGTGTGAACGCCTCCATCACGAAGGCTTTACCTTCAGTCTTGATTTTCAGAGCCGTTCTGACCAGAGCGAACAGGGTGGCGTTGAACATGACCGTCCCATCACTGTTCAGTGGCATATTCATGGCAACCAACCTCTGGAGAGAAAGAGGGACGTTTACTGTGTGCTCAGTCTGTGGGTATAGTGTGTGTGTGTGATGTGTGTTTGTATTTACACTTCCTGTTAACAGTACTATACAGTATCCCACCAGGGTTTCACAGGACTTTTTTTCTGAAAAGACCTAAAATGACATGCCTTCGCTCCCCAATGAGCCTTGGCCGCCCATGACCCTGTGTCCGGTTCACCACTGTTCCTTCCTTGGAGCACTTTTGATAGATCCTGACCACTGCAGACCGGGAACACCCCACAAGAGCTGCAGTTTTGGAGATGCTCTGACCCAGTCGTCTAGCCGTCACAATCTGGCCCTTGTCAAACTCGCTCAAATCCTTACGCTTGCCCATTTTTCCTGCTTCTAACACATCAACTTTGAGGACAAAATGTTCACTTGCTGCCTAATATATCCCACCCACTAACAGGAGCCGTGATGGAGAGATCATCAGTGCTATTCACCGGTCATAATGTTATGCCTGATCGGTGTATTCACACCAAAATACATTACATTCAGTATTATATATATAATAGATTAATGGTATCAGTAATCCTATAGAAAGTTTCATTTCGTCCCACACACTTAAATATAAACAAGACGTTTGAATGCTTGCACGGTTTGGAACATGCTGGTAAGACAATGGATGTGTAGGTCATCCTAAATCGTCCATGGGTGAATGAATGAGAGATTTGGAACACTTATTGATTTTTTGTGGCTCAGAATTATGTATTTTGATTAGTTAATATTGTTCCCACCACCCACCCCCCAAGGTTAACATCCTTTTAATAAAAAATAAAAAAAAGAGCAGTCAGGAAAAAAATAAGTGCAATTTGCAAATCTCTTGGAGGGGCTGCTTAAACAAAGCTCAGGAAAACAAGTCTTGTTCAGTATTTCAAATGGCAAAATGTGTGTATCTGTATATTGAGTGTGAGTGTGTTTTATGTGCTTTATACCTTGCAAGCCACTCTATGAGGACACAGCTTTCCAAAGCCCAGAGGCGGCTGAATCCTGCGCAGCAGCGTCACCACATCTAAATGTTTGATACGACCCCTGATAAACACACACACACACACACACACAAACACTATTCACTGTCAAAGGAAACATACAGAGTGAACTAGAAGCATCTTTTGCATATGTACTTGGCCTCTGGATCATATTCCGACCAGATCCTCTTGAATTCATCTAAATGATGCGGTCCAAGAATCGACCAATCACGCGTCAGGTAGTCAAAGTTGTCCATGATGACAGCGACAAACAAATTAATGATCTGGGGAAGGGGGGAACAGTGATAAAAAAAAATATTAGAGAGTAGGAAAACAGTTCCAAGAGATATTAAAGAGAAAAGAACAATAACAACACATGAATATGCTTAAAGAGGGCCTATTATGCCTTGATGTTGTATCCTGGCTCTACTAGAGCAGGTTTTCCTGCTTGAATGTTGATTATTTCCTCATATTCTCCATTGTTGCGGCTCCTCTCTTCCCAGTCCGTCAGTAACGCTCTGTTTAGTTCCTGACTCTATGAAGCCCCGCCTTCTGAAAAGCACACTATGCGCTCTGATTGGTCGGCTGGAGCAGTGTGTTGTGATTGGTGTTTGGGAAATGTCCCTCCCCTTACCATAACCGCCAGTTTCAACACAGACTAACTAACTCAACCAGGCTCCGCCCCTTTATTCTGCTTATTAATTATCATAATGAGGAATATTGTGATGTGTTGGTTCCTGAAGAAACTCAAGACTACAATGGAGGGAGTTCAGGAACACTGACACTGATAGAGAGAGGAACTCCTGCTCAAACTGCAACATCACACACTAAAGACAGATGGAGAACGCATCATAGGTCCTCTTTAAAAATAGTAATTATGACATTTTCTGAAGTACTGACAAAATACTAAACACATTTTGCGGTACCAGAAAAGCACAGAGCATGTAGAAGCTGATGAAGTAGAGGATGGCGAAGGAGCTGCCGCAGGTTTTCTCCTCTCCAGGGTTATAGTCGGACTCGGAGTCGCACTGTTTGCCAGGAAGACACGCCAACATGATCTGCTGCCACGCCTCACCTGTCGCACATCTGACATACAGCCAGAGAAGACACACTGACAGACTGTCCTGTACTTACACGAATTACTACAATTAATGGCAAATTCATTGCAGACCAGACAGTTGATGGTAGCCATTGACATCCAGAGTGTGACATTGCCATCCTTCTATGGAAGTAAATCTGTGCCATCAACTGTCTGGTTACCAACATTTTTTTAAATATCATGTGTTCAACAGAACAAAGAAACTCATACAGGTTTGGAACGACATGAGGATTTTTGAGTGAACAAACCCATTTTGATAAATGCTTATCCTTATTTAAAACATTAATTCGCCTTCACATTTTTTACTAGTAAAAGTCCTACTATTTTACTTATTTTCCATTGCTTTAATAATGAGAGTGAACAGATTTATATATTTATATATATACACAATATTCCCATGAACACACCTGAACAGCAGGAGCACAGATTGTGGAAAGGTCTGGAAATTATTGTTACGATTAATGCTGGTTCCATCCACCATAGCGACCTTCCCAAACACCTACAAGAGTAAAACCATCACATTATCATAATTCACAAGAGTGTTACTGCATCCCACCAGAAGATGACTTACCTGCATCCCGATGACAGCATAGATGAAGAACAGCATGGCAATGAGCAGAGCCACGTACGGAAGAGCCTGAGAGAGACAGAGAGGAAATGACATCAGCCTGTCTTCATGACTGAAAAATGATACACTTACACTGCTACTAATTACAATATTACAGTTTAATATGTGTTTTTATTCATCTGCAATCAAAGCCACTTTTTCATATGGATTAGATAGGTAACGATTATTCTCAGACATGAAGTACATACAATCACAATCAATACACTCTGTGCTCTCGCGTCTCTGGACCGGAGCTGCGGCAGTTCACTAACACTAACGTAAAACCAGACTTCATTCACCCCAATGGAAAGCATATACACTGTCTGATCGTTCCCTATCCCCTATATAGGGCACTGTCGGATCGTTCCCTATCCCCTATATAGTGCACTGTCTGATCGTTCCCTATCCCCTATATAGGGCACTGTCGGATCGTTCCCTATCCCCTATATAGTGCACTGTCTGACCCTATCCCCTATATAGGGCACTGTCTGATCGTTCCCTATCCCCTATATAGGGCACTGTCGGATCGTTCCCTATCCCCTATATAGCGCACTGTCTGATCGTTCCCTATCCCCTATATAGTGCACTTTCTGATCGTTCCCTATCCCCTATATAGCGCACTGTCTGATCGTTCCTATCCCCATATAGTGCACTTTCTGATCGCTCCCTATCCCCCATATAGCGCACTGTCTGATCGTTCCCTATCCCCTATATAGAGCACTGTCTGATCGTTCCCTATCCCCTATATAGCACACTGTCTGATCGTTTCCTATCCCCTATATAGCGCACTGTCTGATCGTTCCCTATCCCCTATATAGAGCACTGTCTGATCGTTCCCTATCCCCTATATAGCACACTGTCTGATCGTTTCCTATCCCCTATATAGCGCACTGTCTGATCGTTCCCTATCCCCTATACAGAGCACTGTCTGATCATTTCCTATCCCCTATATAGTTCACTGTCTGATCGTTCCCTATCCCCTATATAGCGCACTGTCTGATCGTTCCCTATCCCCTATATAGCGCACTGTCTGATCGTTCCCTATCCCCTATATAGAGCACTGTCTGATCGTTCCTATCCCCTATATAGAGCACTGTCTGATCGTTCCCTATCCCCTATATAGCACACTGTCTGATCATTTCCTATCCCCTATATAGCGCACTGTCTGATCGTTCCCTATCCCCTATATAGGGCACTGTCTGATCGTTCCCTATCCCCTATATAGCGCACTGTCTGATCGTTCCCTATCCCCTATATAGCGCACTGTCTGATCGTTCCCTATCCCCTATATAGCGCACTGTCTGATCGTTCCCTATCCCCTATATAGTGCACTATGTGCCATTCACCATGTAGAAAACAGTAAATGTGTGAAGAAGTGACTGATTTCAGCCACAGCTTCAGCGTCTGTTTATAATGTAGGGGTGGGGCTTCAGATTCTAGAGAGCAATTGATTGGACAGGAAATCTGATGAAAAGCTGAAGTGCAGAGTGATGGCATCAAAATAATTGATCCATACTGGCATGAGTGAGAGACTGTAAGTTTTGAACACTTATATCTGTTATGTTTTCAGTGGTGTATAAAGACCTTACATAATGAACCGATATGTTATTATTACCTCAGAATGAGCCATTTCTATCTACACACACCGCGGGTCCCCTTACAGTGAAATCACCATTTTGTGCCGCCATGTTTCTATGGTAGCCCTAAACGGACAAACTACTCTATAGAGCGCAGCTACTCTCTGCTGTCTCAGACAACCACATCTTTGTCCTGTGTTGGCCACCGTAGCTTCTCTGTGCTTCCAAAGGGAGGGGTGAGCGGTGGGCGGTTGCAATTCACAACCTCACCACTAGATGCCGCTAAAATTTAAACACTACACCTTTAAGGATGTTTAGATATTTATACTGGAAAACAAGACAAAATAATTTTTTGCAGTGTAGTGTACCTGAAATGACTTGATGAAGGTCCACAAGAGCGTGCGAATACCCTCTCCTCTGCTCAACAACTTCACTAAGCGCATGACACGAAAGAGACGGAAGAACGTGATGGAGATCCTTGCGCTGTCCTCCGTGTTCTGAGAAAAACACCTCATGTTAATGAGTTATAAAGTGCTTCCACTCTTTACTTCAATGTGTCCCTGTCACACATCACACAGTGTGTGGATTGAGTGTGAACAGGACCGTGACTTTGAGTGTTCTGCATCATTCACTGGTGAGTTTCATGCAGAGTTTGTTCATGCACTGCAGGCTTTGCATTCTCAAACAGCAAACGCTTCAAGGCCCCATTCACATGACATAGATCTTCTTGTCAAGACAACACACAGGGCATCTTACCCCTGACTATACTGCAGCTCCTGTGTGCTTCAACAAATCAAAGGGCTCGTATTAAATCTCACATTCAGATAGGTACCACAGAAAAACCCATGCCTGAATTATTGAGCGTTCTCATGATGAAGTACATGAAGTACAGTTCTGTCATGACAACTCTCTGAGTGTTTGGCAAGGTCATGGATATGAAAATGTTGATATGCTTGGACTTGGCAGAATAGATCTGCTACACTGCTATTGGCTATTGCTGCTGCTGCTACTGCTGTTGTTGCTGCTGTTATTGCTGCTGCTCCTACTGCTGTTGTTACTGCTGCTGCTACTGCTGTTGTTGCTGCTGTTATTGCTGCTGCTCCTACTGCTGCTGTTATTGCTGCTGCTTCTACTGCTGTTGTTACTGCTGCCGCTCCTACTGCTGTTGTTACTGCTGCTGTTATTGCTGCTGCTGCTACTGCTGTTGTTACTGCTGCTGTTATTGCTGCTGCTCCTACTGCTGTTGTTACTGCTGCTGCTACTGCTGTTGTTGCTGCTGTTATTGCTGCTGCTCCTACTGCTGCTGTTATTGCTGCTGCTTCTACTGCTGTTGTTACTGCTGCCGCTCCTACTGCTGTTGTTACTGCTGCTGTTATTGCTGCTGCTGCTACTGCTGTTGTTACTGCTGCTGTTATTGCTGCTGCTGCTACTGCTGTTGTTGCTGCTGTTGCTACTGCTGTTTTTGCTGCTGTTGTTGCTGCTGCTCCTACTGCTGCTCCTACTGCTGCTGTTATTGCTGCTGCTGCTACTGCTGTTGTTGCTGCTGCTGCTGTTGTTGCTGCTGCTGCTGTTGCTGCTGATGATGATGTTATTGCTGCTGCTGTCGTTGTTGCTGCTGCTATTATTGCTGATGTTGCTGTTATTGCTGCTGCTGCTGTTATTAATGCTGCTGCTGCTGTTATTGCTGTTGCTGCTATTGATGCTGCTGCTGCTGTTATTGCTGCTACTGCTACTGCTTCTGCTGCTGTTATTGTTACTATTATTACTGCTGTTGCTGCTGTTATTGCTGCTGCTTCTTCTGCTGCTGTTATTGCTACTGTTATTACTGCTGTTGCTGCTGTTATTGCTGCTGCTGTTTCTGCTGCTGTTATTGCTGCTGTTATTGCGGCTGATGTTGGTTATTGCTGCTGCTGTTATTTCTGCTGTTGCTGCTGCTGCTGCTGTTATTGCGGTTGCAGCTGTTATTGCTGTATTGGAGTGCAGTGCGACAGAAGTATCGCACGGACAAGTGGATCCGCACACTTATTCCTGCTGTTATTGCTGCTGCTGCTGCTGTTATTCCTGCTGCTGATGTTATTCCTGCTGATACTGCTGCTGCTATTATTCCTGCTGTTATTGCTGCTGCTGGTTATTTCTGCTGCTGCTGTTATTCCTGCTGCTATTTCTACTGGTGATGTTATTCCTGCTGCTGCTGTTATTCCTGCTGCTGCTGCTATTTCTGCTGCTGCTGTTATTCCTGCTGCTGCTGTTATTTCTGCTGCTGATGTTATTCCTCCTGCTGCTGCTGTTATTCCTGCTGCTGCTGCTGTTATTCCTGCTGCTGCTGTTATTTCTGCTGCTGCTGTTATTCCTGCTGCTGATGTTATTCCTGCTGCTGCTGCTGTTATTCCTGCTGCTGTTATTTCAGCTGCTGATGTTATTCCTGCTGTTATTGCTGCTGCTTTTATTCCTGCTGTTATTGCTGCTGCTGTTGGTTACTTCTGCTGCTGTTATTGCCACTGCTGCTGCTGTTATTTCTGCTGCTGATGTTATTCCTGCTGTTATTGCTGTTGCTGTTAGCAGCTGCTGTTGTTATTGCAGTTGTTAGCAGGTGCTGTTGTTATTGCGGTTGTAAGCAGGTGCTGTTGTTATTGCGGTTGTTAGCAGGTGCTGTTGTTATTTCTGCTGTTAACAAGTGCTGTTGTTATTGCTGCTGCTGCTGTTATTGCTGCTGCAGCTGCTGTTATTGTTGTTGTTATTGCTGCTGCTTTTATTGCTGCTGCTTTTATTGCTGCTGCTGCTGTTATTGTTGTTGTTATTGCTGCTGCTTTTATTGCTGCTGCTGCTGCTGTTATTGTTGTTGTTATTGCTGCTGCTTTTATTGCTGCTGCTGCGGTGGCTGTTATTTCTGCTGCTGTTATTGTTGCTGCTGCTGTTATTTCTGCTGCAGCAGAGCAAATACGGGACTTGCTACTGTTACTGCCAATACATATACGACACGCTGCTGTGAGCAATTAAGACATGCTGCTTCTGTACAATAAAGCCTACATCAATCACCTGTAGCAGATCTATACAGGTGGATCTGGGAAAGGTGGAGGGTATGCTGACTAAGTGTTTGAAGGTTGAGGAGTGAGCTCATTGGCTACTGATACAACAGGAAGCAATCAGTGCCCTATGAGAATGATGTGATTGCAAGAAGATTGAGTTAAGGATCAGCCTGCGTCAACTAGAGTTTCATGACAGAACTTTGTATTTGTGTTTCCTTTTAAACTCATTCTGCCCACAGTGGGAAAACTTACAAATTAAACACATAAAAACACTAAAAAATTATATGATCAATATGTCATGGCAACATGTTTTTACATTACTTTAACTCATCAAAATAATTTTTCCAAACTAACAACTTATAAGTTACTGTATACAAAAAATGAGTTGAACATTTAAGCATCTTTTGCACACTAAACAGAACAAATAATATGAGTACATCCTTATATCAGTAGTAAGATGAGAAAACACCTAAACAGAAACAGACAGAGACAAGAGAACACAGAGCTGGACCTGGATCACGTGTTTACTTACATTGATCTCTGTGATTGCAATGTCAACGATGCTACCAACAACAATTAAGGCATCAAACGTGTTCCATGCATCGGCAAAATAGTGCTGCGGACACCCAGCGAAACAGAGAGATGGGAGAGGAAAAGAGATGGATTTACAAAGGAACAGAAAGAGGGAAGAAAAAGACAGAAGAAAAATCACAGTTATGATGCTGCAGCCGCACACAGAAAGAGCAAAACACTGTTTCTGTGTCTCATTCCACTCCCTATATCCTTATAATGACAATCAGAGTATGGTAAACACTAATTCAAGTCCCTTGCTAGTGGACTTGAGCCACTCGACATTGGGACACTGCTGGGCTTGTTTCATTTATCACATGTCTTTATTGTACCACAACTGTTAAAAGTCATGAAATGCCATCATGTCTACGTCCTCCATTTCTATAATGACATTTCCTGTACATGACTATATTGAGAAACTAATGTTTGCATTCATTAAGAGATTTTCAGAGACTCCCTAACCAGTGCACTGAAACTATGGAGCGGATTGAGACACATCCTACAACAACAACAACAACATCAGCTAGGCATTTGGGGTATTTACTAATAACAGCTCATTTGATTTTCATAATAACATGTTCATGTCACATTTAAAAAAAAAAATCAAAAGAAAACTATTCTTTGCATTAAGAAGATTAAAACCTTTTGCATTGTGACATCTGCATGACATACTGTAATGTGTCCAGTTGTTTCACTTTTTGGACTTTTTGTGATTCTAATTATTCTCATTCATGAAGCATGAGCAAAACAAGTATAAATCAATAATAAAGTCATTCATATGTAAATTATCACATTTATGTGCATTGCAAATGTTATGATCAAAAGCTGTAAACTAAACTGTGTGTACATGATTTTATTGACAATGATTCATATTGGCTTTTATTATAAGCCATTACCAGAATAAATTATTTTAAATCTCTTCACAAAACATCAACTCAAAGAGCAAAGGAGCTCTTTATGTGATACATAAATAATTAGCATAAATTCACTGGTAGTGTAAATACAGTTATTTCAAGTCTACTTAAACGTATAAATATTTAATTAATTAAAATTAAATGAACAAAAATCATAAACTTCTGCTGGTCACAGAGTTAATTTTGTGCAAAAATCCAAAAGTCAATGGAAAATTATTGGGATTTTGCAGATGGAACAAGGGTGATGCAAACACACATCATAAATACTGTAAATACTGTATAAATACTGCAAATACTGTATAGACGCTACAAATACTGTTTACTATAAATACTGTAAACACTGCATAAATACTGTAAACACTGTATAAATACTGTATAAATACTGCAAATAATGTATAAATACTGTAAATACGGTGTTGACTATAAATACTGTAAACACTGTATAAATGCTACAAATACTGTTTACTATACATACTGTAAACACTGTATAAATAGTGTATAAATACATAAATACTGCATAAACACTGTAAATACTGTATAAATACTGTGAATACTGTGTTACTACAAATACTGTAAATAATGTATAAATACTGCAAATACCGTTCACCATAAATCCTGCATAGATACTGTAAATACTGTGTTCACTATAAATACTGTATACATGTTTATTACAAATACTGTAAATACTGTATAAATACTGTATTCACCATAAATATTGTAAATACACTATAGTTACTGTAAATAATGTGTTTACTGTAAATACTGTATAAATACTCAAAATACTGTGTTCGCCACAAATACTGTAAATACAGTATAGATACTGTAAATAATGTGTTCACTATAAATACGGTATAAATACGACTTACTACAAACACTGTAAATACTGTATAAATACTGTAAATACTGTGTTTACTGTACATACTGTATAGATACAGGGTTTACTATAAATACTGTAAATATTGTGTTTACTGTAAATACTGTATAAATACTGCAAAAACTGTGTTTGCTATAAATACTGTATAAATGCTGTGTTTACTATAAATACTGCATAAATACAGTTTACTATAAATACTGTAAATACTGTATAAATACTGTAAATACTGTGTTCACTGTAAATACTGTATGAATACTGCAAATACTGTAAATGTATAAATACGGCAAATACTGTATAAATATTGTAAATATTATGTTACTATAAATACTGTAAATACTGCATAAATATTGTAAATAATGTATAAATACTGTAAATACTGTAAAAATACTGTATAAATACGGCAAATACTGTATAAACACTGTAAATACTGTGCAAATACTGTGAATACTGTGTTTGCTATAAATACTGTATAGATACTGTAAATACTGTGTTCACTATAAATACTGCAAATACGGTATAAATACTGTAAATACTGTATAAATGCTACAAATACTGTGTTTACTATACATACTGTAAATAATGTATAAATACTGTAAATACTGTAAAAATACTGTATAAATACTGTATAAATACGGCAAATACTGTATAAACACTGAAAATACTGTATAAATACTGTGAATACTGTGTTTGCTATAAATACTGTATAGATACTGTAAATACTGTGTTCACTATAAATGTTGTAAATACTGTATAAATACTGTAAAAACACTGTATAAATACTGCAAATACTGTGTTCACTATAAATACTGTAAATACGGTATAAATACTGTAAATACTGTGTTCACTATAAATGTTGTAAATACTGTATAAATACTGTAAAAACACTGTATAAATACTGCAAATACTGTGTTCACCATAAATACTGTAAATACTGTATAGATACTGTAAATAATGTGCACTATAAAAACTGTAAATACAGTATAAATATTGTAAATACTGTATGTTCACTATACATACTGCATAAATAATGTTTATTACAAATACTGTAAATACTGTATAAATACTCAAAACACTGTGTTCACCATAAATACTGTAAATACAATATAGATAATGTAGATAAAGTGTTCACTATAACTACTGTAAAAACTGTGTTCACTTTAAATACTGTATAAATACTGTTTACTACAAACACTCTAAATACTGTATAAATATTGTAAATACCGTATTTACAGTAAACACTGTATAAATATGGTTTACTATAAATATGGTAAATACTGTATAAATACTGTAAATACTGCGTTTACCGTGAATACTGTATAAATACTGCAAATACTGTGTTTTGCTATAAATACTGTACAAATACTGTGTTTACTATAAATACTGTAAATACTGTATAAATACTGCAAATACTGTGTTTACTAAAAATACAGTAAATACTGTGTTTACTGTAAATACTGTATAAATATGGTTTACTATAAATACTGTAAATACTATATAAATACTGTAAATACTGTGTTTACTGTGAATACTGTATAAATACTGCAAATACTGTGTTTGCTATAAATACTGTATAAATACTGTGTTTACTATAAATACTGTAAATACTGTATAAATACACTAAATACTGTGTTTACTATAAATACAGTAAATACTGTGTTTACTGTAAATACTGTATAAATACTGTTTACTGTAAATACTGTATAAATACTGTTTTCTATAAATACTGTAAATATGTATAAATACTGTTTACTGTAAATACTGTATAGCTACTGTGTTTACTATAAATACTGTAAATACTGTGTTTACTGTAAATACGGTATAAATACTGTTTGCTATAAATACTGTAAATACTGTATAAATAACGCAAATACTGTTTACTATAAATACTGTATAAATACTACACATACGGTTTACTATAAATACTGTAAATACTGTGTTTACTGTAAATACGGTATAAATACTGTTTACTATAAATACTGTAAATACTGTATAAATAATGCAAATACTGTTTACTATAAATACTGTATAAATACTACACATACGGTTTACTATAAATACTGTAAATGCTGTGTTTACTGTAAATACTGTATAAATACTGTGTTTACTATAAATACTGTAAATACTGTATAAATACTGCAAATACTGTTTACTATAAATACTGTAAACGAAGTACATGAAAATAGAATATGTTGTTCTATTAATTACATTTTTCTGCATTGCAATAATGAGAATTTGGGGGTTAAATTGTCATGAAAATAATGCCACAATGCAAAAAAATCCTAAAGCTCCTACAACAGTCTTCATTGATAGGATGATTTTGGGAACAGATATAACATGTTATTGACAGGTATCGTGAGATACCCATGTTATTTATTAGTGAGCACAAATATTTATCTGCATAATAACAATCAATGTCTTCTGATCTGGCATATTTTATTATTATTTTAATTAGTTTTAAATTCTGTTTAAAGCATGTTCTATAAACACAGCACACTGAAGGACGAGTGACCAACTAAACATACATAAACGCCAACTAGCAGAGGTGAGGAACTGAGAGTGAGGGTCAGACAGGCGAGAGGAAAGACGGGCGTCTACCTGACTCAGAAAGATGTCTACTACGCTGCCAATCACCACCAGAGCATCAAACCCATTCCAGGGATCCACACAATAACCCTAATCAGACAGACAACAGCGGGGAGGACAGGAGAGCAGAAGGGTTAAACATCACGGGACAGGGGCACAAGCACTCTGCTTTACACTGAGACTACAGAAAGACGTACCTTCGGTTTGAAGGCAACCAGTTTGAGAATCATTTCAACTGCGAAGACCCCCGTGAACACCATGTTCAAAACGTCCATCGCATAATTGAAAAGACGTGACTGGCCGTGATGCTGTGTATAATACATAGAAAATTCAGAATGAACATAATTTTATGTGGATTACAGTGCAAGCCTTAAAACTAAGCCACCAGAATTCAAACACACAATTTAGGCATAACATTGTAACCACTGAGAGGTGAAGTGAATAACACTGATGATCTCTTCATCACGGCTCCTGTTAGTGGGTGGGATATATTAGGCAGCAAGTGAACATTTTGTCCTCAAAGTTGATGTGTTAGAAGCAGGAAAAATGGGCAAGCGTAAGGATTTGAGCGAGTTTGACAAGGGCCAAATTGTGATGGCTAGACGACTGGGTCAGAGCATCTCCAAAACTGCAGCTCTTGTGGGGTGTTGTGTCAGGTCTGCAGTGGTCAGGATCTATCAAAAGTGCTCCAAGGAAGGAACAGTGGTGAACCGGCCACAGGGTCATGGGCGGCCAAGGCTCATTGATGCACGTGGGGAGCGAAGGCTGGCCTGTTTGGTCCGATCAAACAGACAAGCTACTGGAGCTCAAACTGCTCAAGAAGTTAATGCTGGTTCTGATAGAAAGGTGTCAGAATACACAGAGCATCTCAGTTTGTTGCGTATGGGGCGGCATAGCCGCTGACCCCTGTCCACCGCCGAAAGTACCAACAGTGGCACGTGAGCATCAGAACTGGACCACGGAGCAATGGAAGAAGGTGGCCTGGTCTGAGGAATCACGTGTTCTTTTACATCACGTGGATGGTTGGGTGCGTGTGCGTGGCTTCCCTGGGGAACACATGGCACCAGGATGCACTATGGGAAGAAGGCAAGCCAGCGTAGGCAGTGTGATGCTTTGGGCAATGTTCTGCTGGGCAATGTTCTGCCATCCATGTGGATGTTACTTTGACACGTACCACCTACCTAAGCATTGTTGCAGACCATGTACACCCTTTCATGGAAACGGTATTCCCTGGTGGCTGTGGCTCTTCCAGCAGGATAATGCTCCTGACACAAAGCACAAATGCTTCAGGAATGGTTTGAGGAGCACAACAACGAGTTTGAGGTGTTGACTCGGCCTCCAAATTCCCCAGATCTCAATCCAATCGAGCATCTGTGGGATGTGCTGAACAAACAAGTCCGATCCATGGAGGCCCCACCTCGCAACTTACAGGACTTAAAGGATCTGCTGCTAACATCTTGGTGCCAGATACCACAGCACACCTTCAGGGGTCTAGAGGAGTCCATGCCTCGATGGGTCAGGGCTGTTAACTATTAATAGCTATGTCTCCATCCAGCTGTTTTTATGTGAATTTGTAATATATATATATATATATATATATGTGTGTGTGTGTGTGTGTGCTCAATTGATGCAGATAATTTATTAAATCCGAGATAAGAAGACATGAGCATAAACTATGATGGAAACACATTTTAAAAAATCCCTCGATGTACAACAAAAAACTTGCGTGACTTTGCCATAGCAGAGGATGTGATTGGATAACTAGACATGTTGCCAACTAATCATGAGTTTTTGTTTAAAATAGAGATCACGATTCTTAACAGACAACTTAAAATAACATTTAATGATTTACTAGAGGTTCTGACAAAATGTTAATTGCTGCAATAAAAAATGTATTCGGTTTGAGTGAATGATTCAATGACTCACTCATAAAGACTTCACTTATTTCATTACTGGACGAATCAGCGTTTTTGAATGAATCTCTTGAATGAATGGTTCAATGACTCACTCATAAAGACTTCACTTGTTTCATTACTGAATGAATCTATGTTTGAAACGAATCTCTTGAATTAATGACTCACTCATAAAGACTTCACTTGTTTCATTACTGGATGAATCAGTGTTTTTGAACGAATCTCTTGAATGAATGATTCAATGACTCACTCATAAAGACTTCACTTGTTTCATTACTGGATGAATCAGTGTTTTTGAACGAATCTTTTGAATGAATGATTCAATGACTCACTCATAAAGACTTCACTTCTTTCATTACTGGATGAATCAGCGTTTTTGAATGAATCTCTTGAATGAATGGTTCAATGACTCACTCATAAAGACTTCACTTGTTTCATTACTGGATGAATCAGTGTTTTTAAACAAATCTCTTGAATGAATGATTCAATGACTCACTCATAAAGACTTCACTTATTTCATTACTGGATGAATCAGCGTTTTTGAATGAATCTCTTGAATGAATGATTCAATGACTCACTCATAAAGACTTCACTTATTTCATTACTGGATGAATCAGCGTTTTTGAATGAATCTCTTGAATGAATGATTCAATGACTCACTCATAAAGACTTCACTTGTTTCATTACTGGATGAATCAGCGTTTTGAATGAATGATTCAATGATAGACACATATTTCACTTGTCCGCACCTAATGCTGTATTGATGTAACTGATACAAACTTTTTTTTTTGAAGCCTCAAGTTTCTTTCTAAAGGTGATTTACTCTATTCTGATCTCTACTGTAGACATCAGTGTTTATATCTGAACTATACACTTTTATCCAGCTCTTCTGTGATAATCTGAATGACTGTAAGACAGAAATAATGATCCTGTGTGTTTGTGAAGCTGTTTGTGAAGCTGTTTCACATACATGACAACAGCTCTCTCTGGATCAAAACACAGATCTGAATGTTCACTGTTATTTAAAGTGATCCAAGTATTGAAAAATATGTCCTAGCGATTGTAATACACTGTAATGTGAAGACATCTGTTCCATATTCTCTGAATGGGTTTGTGTCTCAGTGCTGATGTTTTTCTCACCTGAACCGCCAGACACAGCGTGTTGAGGACGATGAGCACAAACATGACATACTCAAAGCCGGTGGAGTTCACCACATACCAGAACTTATACTGGTAGGGGTTTTTCGGGATGTATCTCCTCAGCGGACGGGCTTTCAGCGCGTACTCCACACACTGGCGCTGTCAAGACACACACACAATCAGACTCACAGCATCATCTTTCATTCATATCCACACTGGAGAGGGTTGCCAAGTCTGTGTGACAAAACTAGCCCAATGGCCAATCAAAAGTAATCCTATCCCAAATAACGAAAATCACTATATATTAGTAATCATAAACATAGTCTGTTTTCATAAAGGAACTACCTTCCTCACAAAATATATTGCCAAAAGTTTTGTGACGCCTGCCCTCACATGCATATGAGCTTTAATGCCATCCCATTTTTAATCCGTAGAGTTTAATATGAAGTCTGCCCACCCTTTGCAGCTCTAACAGCTTCAGCTCTTCTGGGAAGGCTTTCCACAAGGATTAGGAGTGTGTTTATGGGAATTTTTGACCATTCTTCTAGAAGCACATTTGTGAGGTCAGGCACTGATGTTGGACGAGAAGGCCTGGCTCGCAGTCTCCGCTCTAATTCATCCCAAAGGTGTTCTATCGGGTTGAGGTCAGGACTCTGTGCAGGCCAGTCCAGTTCCTCCACACCAAACTCGCTCATCCATGTCTTTACGGACCGACGCTTTGTGCACTGGTGCGCAGTCATGTTGGAGCAGGAAGGGACCATCCCCAAATTGATCCCACAAAGTTGGGAGCATGAAATTGTCCAAAATGTCTTGGTATACTGAAGCATTAAGAGTTCCTTTCACTGGAACTAAGGGGCCAAGACCAACCCTTGAAAAACAACCCCACCCACCACGCTTGAGTTCACTGAGCTCCTGAGAGCGACCCATTCTTTCACAAATGTGTGTAGAAGCGTCTGCATGCCTAGTGCTTGATTTATACACCTGCGGCCATGAAGGGATTGAACACCTGAACTCAGGGATTTGCAGGGGTGTCCCAATACTTTTGGTAATATAGTGTATCATCTAGCACAGTTGTATTTTTTTCATTGTTAGAATGTAAAATGGGTAAAATACTTGTGGTGAGAGATTTAAGTCAAATAATCCTTTAATATCAACCTGCGGCAACAGATTAAAAATAGCCCAATTCTGAAGGAAAACACTGACTTGGCAACCATAACACTGGATCACAGTAGTGTCTGTGTGGACTTTCAGACCTGATTTTTGTCCAGCTCACAGTTCTTGTATTCTTTCTCGCCCTGCTCCTGAAACGTGACGATGACAAAACCTACAAAAATGTTCATCATGAAGAAGGCGATGATGATGATGTAGATTATGAAGAAGATGGAGATCTCCACGCGGTAGTTGTAAATGGGGCCAATGTTTTCCTTGCTTGAGTCGATGGCCTTGTACAGTAGCCTGCAGGAGACAGAATATCTCAATGCACTTTGTTACTGGCATGTTTTGGCATCACACACTGTAGTTTATTCCAGTGCTTCTCAACTGATTATGCTTCAGAACCCAGACTGTCATCAAAACAGCCTAAAAGTCCTTACAATGAATCGCTGAAAGCTTTATTTGACCATGAACACATCAGCATATGTGTGTGTGTGTGAGAGAGAGAGTGTGTGTGAAAGAGAATGTGTGAGTGTGTCTGTCTGTGTGTGTGTGCCTGTCTGTGTGTGTGTGCGTGTGTCTGTGTGTGTGTGTCTGTCTGTGTGTGTGTGCGTGTCTGTGTGTGTGTGCGTGTGTGTGAGCGTGTGTGTGTGCGTGTGTGTGTGCGTGTGTGTTTGTGTGTGTGTGTGTTGGTCTTACGCTGGCCAGCCTTCAAACGTTGAGACGGTGAAGAGGGCCATCATAGCCATCAGCACATTGTCAAAGTTAAAGTCGCTGTTGTACCAGATCCTCTCACGCATTTGCGGCAGTGCCGTCTCACCAATACTGTACACAATATACGTCCCCCTGGAAAGACAAAAAGATGGTGAATCTGATCACACACGCACACACAGACAGTAAGACACTTCATTCACTCACTTGCATTCCTCTGGACTTGACTTTGCATCATCGCTACAGCGGTAGAACTTCCCCTGAGGACAAACATATTCATCACGTAATGCAGAAAATACGCAAAATATGAAATCTTGCTCTCATGTGAAAATATTTGCTGGGGCACCTTGAACAACTGCACACCGATGCAGGCGAACATGAACTGAAGAAGTGTGGTGACAATCATGATGTTCCCAATCGTCCTGATGGCCACAAACACACACTGAACCACATGCTACATCCGCAGAGAGAGAGAGAGAGAGAGAGAGAGAGAGAGAGAGAGAGAGACAGAGACAGAGAGAGACAGAGAGAGACAGAGAGAGAGAGAGAGAGAGAGAGAGAGAGAGAGAGAGAGAGAGAGAGACAGAGAGAGACAGAGAGAGAGAGAGAGAGAGAGAGAGAGAGAGAGAGAGAGAGAGAGAGAGAGAGAGAGAGAGAGAGAGAGAGAGAGAGAGAGAGAGAGAGAGAGAGAGAGAGAGAGAGAGAGAGAGAGAGAGAGAGAGAGAGAGAGAGAGAGAGAGAGAGAGAGAGAGAGACAGAGAGAGAGAGAGAGAGAGAGAGAGAGAGAGAGAGAGAGAGAGAGAGAGAGAGAGAGAGAGAGAGAGAGAGAGAGAGAGAGAGAGAGAGAGAGAGAGAGAGAGAGAGACAGAGAGAGAGAGAGAGAGAGAGAGAGAGAGAGAGAGAGAGAGAGAGAGAGACAGAGAGAGAGAGAGAGAGAGAGAGAGAGAGAGAGAGAGAAAGACAGAGAGAGAGAGAGAGAGAGAGAGAGAGAGAGAGAGAGAGAGAGAGAGAGAGAGAGAGACAGAGAGAGACAGAGAGAGAGAGAGAGAGAGAGAGAGAGAGAGAGAGAGAGAGAGAGAGACAGAGAGAGAGAGAGAGAGAGAGAGAGAGAGAGAGAGAGAGAGAGAGAGAGAGACAGAGAGAGAGAGAGAGAGAGAGAGAGAGAGAGAGAGAGAGAGAGAGAGAGAGAGAGAGAGAGAGAGAGAGAGAGAGAGAGAGAGAGAGAGAGAGAGAGAGAGAGAGAGAGAGAGAGAGAGAGAGAGAGAGAGAGAGAGAGAGAGAGAGAGAGAGAGAGAGAGAGAGAGAGAGAGAGAGAGAGAGAGAGAGAGAGAGAGAGAGAGAGAGAGAGAGAGAGAGAGAGAGAGAGAGAGAGAGACAGAGAGAGAGAGAGAGAGAGAGAGAGAGAGAGAGAGAGAGAGAGAGAGAGAGAGAGAGAGAGAGAGAGAGAGAGAGAGAGAGAGAGAGAGAGAGAGAGAGAGAGAGAGAGAGAGAGAGAGAGAGAGAGAGAGAGAGAGAGAGAGAGAGAGAGAGAGAGAGAGAGAGAGAGAGAGAGAGAGAGAGAGAGAGAGAGAGAGAGAGAGAGAGAGAGAGAGAGAGAGAGAGACAGAGAGAGAGAGAGAGAGAGAGAGAGAGAGAGAGAGAGAGAGAGAGAGAGAGAGACAGAGAGAGAGAGAGAGAGAGAGAGAGAGAGAGAGAGAGAGAGAGAGAGAGAGAGAGAGAGAGAGAGAGAGAGAGAGAGAGAGAGAGAGAGAGAGAGAGAGAGAGAGAGAGAGAGAGAGAGAGAGAGAGAGAGAGAGAGAGAGAGAGAGAGAGAGAGAGAGAGAGAGAGAGAGAGAGAGAGAGAGAGAGAGAGAGAGAGAGAGAGAGAGAGAGAGAGAGAGAGAGAGAGAGAGAGAGAGAGAGAGAGAGAGAGAGAGAGAGAGAGAGAGAGAGAGAGAGAGAGAGAGAGAGAGAGAGAGAGAGAGAGAGAGAGAGAGAGAGAGAGAGAGAGAGAGAGAGAGAGAGAGAGAGAGAGAGAGAGAGAGAGAGAGAGAGAGAGAGACAGACAGAGAGAGAGAGAGAGTTATGTTTTGTTTATTTATGCATTTTACAATTAAAATAGTAAGGAATTATGAGTATTAATCTTATTTTTCATGACATTTTGCCAGTGTTGGGGGTGACGCATTACAAGTAATGTGAGTTATGTAATCAGATTACTCTTTCAAGTAACTAATAATGCATTCAATTTACAACAAAATATGAGTTACTTCACATTATAAAAGCCCCCCTCCATCCGTCTGCCTGTCCTTATCTATCTCCTCTCCCACTCCATACAAAAAATCCCATCACGTGACCACGTGTACTGTGTCATGTTTATGTTTATGTTTTGTTGTGTTTTGCTATGTAATGCTTGCTAAACTGCATTCTTGTATTTCTGGAGAGCGTGTGGCGGCGCCTGAATAATCGGCTGCGGCCCGGAGGCTTGCTCCAAACTTCATTTCGTTATACTGTACTTGTACATGTGTAATGACAAATAAACTTGAAACTTGAAACTTGAAATATGTAACATTAGTTAAATGCATACATTTGAGCATGCATTTACTCATCTCACTTGCACAAACACATTCAGTATTCCTCAATATGAATAAACACAGTGAAATGCGAACTCAGAATATTACGCAAACCGGCAAAAATTAAATGTTAAATAACACAACTATACTTTATTAACCGATGTCTTTCCTGTCGACCTTCGATGATCCAATTCAACCATACTAATGAGCAAAAATGACTTTAGCTAGACATCACATTTGTGTTTCATTTGGTTTTTGATTTTTGGTCTTATTTCACTTTTGGTGTAAGAGGGCCCTTGAATTTGCCAAAATTAGAACTTTTTTCAGTTTTTTTATATTAAAAACAAAAAGCAAGCCCATTACTTTCCATAAAAAGTAACTAAGTAATGCAATTATTTACTTCTTTAGGGAGTAACGCAATATTGTAATGCATTACTTTTAAAAGTAACTTTTAGTAACTTTTTAGTAGCTTGATATTTTGACTTTATTGTATTATAAAAACGAAACTGCCGACTCGTTCTCTACTTCCTGAAAATGTACACACCCCTAAACTTTACATTGCACTATCCAAATTGTGATCACCTTAAATGTAAAAATATGTTAACTAATTATAGACGATAAACTAACCATGCCAGGTAAATAAACGAACAATCACAGCGTTGCAAAGAAACTATCCATTACAGATGTGCAGTGTACACTGGATCTGTGTGAAACATGAGGGAATAAACCATCATCAGGACACCGCTGGGAAAGTTTATGACGTCTACTTAATATAAATGATCACAAAATGTTGTTCTGAGTTTAAAATTCTTTTATTATGTGAGAAAAACGAGAGCGCAGAGAGCAACGAAGGCCACGTAGAAGACCAATGTACAGTGAAATATAGGGCGTTATTTTACCGATCTGAGCCCAATCCAATTTTGCTAGTTTAACGGCAGAAAAAATGTTTGCCACACCAGGCGCATGGTCCAAAAGTGTTGTCCCTCGTCTCTTAATGAGTCATGGGTGTGTTTTGGGTGTAACGTGCAATAAACCAATCAGAGTCTCATCTCCCATTCCCTTTAAAAGCCAGTTGTGCTCGCACCATGAGCGGATTCACTATTTACATGAGGAGAGACTGAACGCTTCTCCAGAGAGGATGTAAATGTGTGTGTGTGTGTGTGTGTGTGTGTGTCCACCTATAGGCTCATATTACTAACACACACTTTAAATAACACAGATACTGCACTATTGACTTTAGAGTCAATAGAGCCAGTGCGTTTGATATTTAAACACCGTGGAGCTGGACGTGAACATGAGAACTGCGTCGAACTGACACTAGCAGAACACACTTGCAGAAATAGCACAAGCGCTTGGAGTACATCAGAAATAGAGCGGGGCATTAGACAGAATCAGTGATCATAATGGGTTCTGTTTGCTTTTGTTGTGTTGCGGCGCTCGCGTCTATACACAGTACAACCCTTCACACTGTTTTATATCTGGTGAGCTTCACATTATGCTTGTGTCACAGAGAGATAGAAGTGCCTGACTTTGAGTCCTTTGGCTCTGTTGATGGCTCTCAGAGGTCGAAGCACACGCAGAATCCTTAAGATCTTCACCACGGAAATGGCAGACGATCTGCAGACAAAACAAACACAGCAACATGAGCGCAGTGACTGACTTCAGACATGCTGGATGAAATCACCGTGACATGTACGTACTGTATGCCGAAGGAAACGAGAGAGACTCCAACCACCAGCAGATCCAGCAGATTAAAGTAATTTCTGCAGAAAGCTCCTTTATGAAGGAACGCACCGAACGCGGTCATCTGATGAACACAAAGACCAGATCTAGAATTCTAGCAATAACACATTTCATTTTACACATTTAAACTAGTGAAGCGTAATCGGTATAAACTGGAATAGGTAAGAGGGTTATAATCAGGGCTTGACATTCACTTTTTACTAAGTGGTTTACTAAAGTTACTTGCCACTCAGCATTTTCACTGGCCACAATTTTGCTGTTGTCTATATTAGTGTTGTAGTACTCAGGACCGGTCTTGGTTTCGAGACCGTCTTAAGGCCAAGTCTTGGTCTTGTCTCAGTCTCGACTGCTTTTCTCCTCGGTCTCAGACTTAGAGGACTCTGGATTTTATCTCGAGACCGGTCAAGACCACAGCTGTGAGGATATCACTAAACTGCCGGAGCGTTGTCTGATTTAACATCATTAATGTGATTTGATGTAAAACTTACTGCTTAAAACGCGATCAATAACTTCTTTATAATGTGATTTCTTTTGTTACTGTGCTGCCGGGTTGTCTTTTTCTGTCTCAAAAAAGCCCAAGATTAATATAAATACCCACAAAATTCTGAGATTTAGTTTTTTTTATATAACAGAATATAATTAAGCAATACCACAAGAGCAAGAGAGCTGTTTTCATGAATATAAGCGCGACTGCAAATGAAAGTTAATATTAAAAGACTAATTTTAAACTGTTTTTGCTCATTCGGAAATGTCTCGTTATTAAATGAATCATCAGCTTTGAACAAATCAGTTGAATAAATCATTCTGTGACTGTTAAATAATGTTAATGTTGCTTATCTGAAATTTTTTTGATTTTTATAAATATAATTCATTCTCAAGCAACATTCTCATCAGCGTTCTATCAGCTATGAAATATTTTTTCTGTATGAGCCCATAGAGTAGCCTAGTGAAATACATATCCATATTTTCATGTGATTTGACAGTTTATTTTATTAAATATCAAATATCTAAAAAGATGTGCATCATACCTGACCCTTAGATGAACACTGTATAGTTGATTTTATGACTGTAAGTCATTTTCTTCGAATGCTATTGAAGTTAGAAATGTGTATACCAATGTCGCACGGAACTTTAGACGCGGTCCCTAAATTTGCATATATCGAACATCCAACTTTATGCCAGTCACATCAAATGCGCTGTGGTTCTGCTGTGATGTTAGTTTGAGCCAGCGTTTCAGCGATGGCTAATCTGAACGCCTCCGATTATTACACACTGCATTCATAAACTCAACAGAATCACGTGTGATTGGTTATAATGCGCAACGTGATTATAACAGATGCCTTTTGAGAAGACTACAATAAAATTCAACCCACCAAAGTGGCTAGTGTGAGTGACTGCGTTACACGCTGAAATACACACGCAACTGGCGGGTGTTAATGGCAAGCCCTAGTATAGCGTGCAAATGTAAATAAGACAGGAGTCTTTACCTTCAGCAAGATCTCCACTGCAAATATAGCGGTGAAAGCATAGTCGAAATAACCAAGAACCTGCACAGAGCAACACGACACATAAAGAGCTCACATAGAAATCCAGAATCCACAACAGTCAGTTAAAGTCTATTTGATTTCTACAGCACCTCTACAGTCCAGAGGCTTCAAAGCATTAATGCCTTTAAGTTAACAGACAAATAAAAAATGTGAGGGTAACACTTTACTTAAAGCCCTTAAGTATAACACATTATAAAAGTATTTTTAATACAGTAATTATGCCTTGTATTGCATTGTATCATATATGCATTGTATGATATCATGAATAATTGTAACCAGTTATAATACATTACAATACGTTTGTATCCATTAAACACACTTTCAGAAATTATAATACAATAAAATAAAACAAATCAGAATCTGCAGATATTATAATGCATTTTAACATTAGTTACAATTATTTATGAAAAGTTATAATGCATTATCCATGTCGGCTAATGTTTTTTAATTTTGTAAAAAAAAAAATAATAATCTTTAAGTAAACTAAACATAATTTACTGCTGATTTCTCCAACTAAATTTTTTTCAGGAGCAAGTAAAACTCAAAAAAGCCCATGCAAAAAAAGAAACAAAATATATTGAGTTTTTTTACCAAAGGAAATATTCTTGAGAGTAACCAGAGCCCATCTTCTTCTGACATTACAAAGTGCATATGCCAAATATTATCTTAGTTAATACAAGCCATGTTGAAATTATCTTAAAGGGGTCCTATTATGCCCTTTTTACAAAGTCTTGATTTAGTTTTTGGGGTGTACTAGAATATGCGTTCATGCTTGATCCACTCATATTTGATCATATCACACACATGTGAGTGTGTTAAAGTGATGTTATAATGCTACTCTGTGCGTTGGCTCGGCGCTACTATGAGACACTTGTTCACACTGCAGTGAGCGAGATCATATTAGGCATGGTAAAACATGGTACTCTGTGCGGTAAATCTACAACACCAGATTTAAACAATCAGACTAACTGTGTTGAGCTGGAGAACAATGATTAGTTTCTGTCCATCACTGATCCAAACAGTGTCTAATAAAACACATCAGATATTAAAGCGGCTTTGTGTTGCCATGGTTACTACAAAATAACACCGGAGGGTAACGCGGTCCGTGTCCTGGTTCTCTGGATTTAAACATTCTTGGAAACATTTGGGATAATGTACACAAGTCAACACAATATGTAACACTGTTCTAGTGGCTTTTGGATATTTTAATCCTAAAATCTTACATATTGTGCCTTTAATCATGATACTTGTCGAAAAATTATGGTAATACAAACAGTAATTGATCACAAAACCATGGTTAATTTTCCTAAGGTCTGGTGAACAGTTGTACAGACTACGCACAGAAGAACGTTGGGCTTTTAATGTTCAGGAACAGAGTTTAAAATACATTTTAAGTTCGTCAGCCTTAGGAAGGTCAAACAAATGAGTTTTGGAAACGGGTGGAAAAAACAGCATAACTTTGACAGCAACAACACTTCTACTCTTCTTCAGTCTTCTCTAATGCAGCTCAACCAGGCCTCGTCCCTTTTTTTGCGTATTTCGTTGGTGGGGATTATTTAAATGAGTAACACTGTGACTTCATTAAGCCCGGAAAAAACGCGTTGTAGTCCAAACGAGTCGTTCATTGTAGTTCTTGGAAAATGGATTCTGTTAAATAAAATATCTCTTTGGAGTGGACTTTTGAGCTTTGTAACCTTAATGATTCCAGGTAACCTGTTATTTTAGGGTATAATTCTCACTATGAACTAGTTGCTTATTATCATGCATATTACTAGGATATTGGCTGTTTATTAATACTTATAAAGCACATATTAATGCCTTATTCTGCATCCCTTAATCCTAAACTTAACAACTACCTTACTAACTATTAATAAGCAGTAAATTAGGAGTTTATTAGTAGTTAACAGTGAATATGTGTTCCCCATACTACAGTGCTATCTCCCTTTAGAGTGAACTTTGAACTTTGTAACCTTGCAGATCTTTTTTGCTCAAACAGCAACATTACACGCTAACCAAAGTTCAAAAAGTGGAAAAGCAAAATAGGACCCCTTTAATATGCAAAACAATGAATCTGCATTTGAAGCGTTTTGTGAATTCCGGTTTATATGAAATAAGGTAACACTTAGACATTCGTAACTCTGTATTAGTAGACTGTATTAGTATTATTAGACTGTTTTAATATCTGCTAACTCTTTATTGTGATGCTCCTCAACATACATTCTACTGACTATAAGTAACTTTGCATCTACACATGAACTTATTCTACTAACCCGAACCCTAACCTAACAGCCTACTAATACTCCAATGAGAGTTAGTTGATGTGTAGTTGCAAAGTTAGTAGAATGTCTAAAGTCTAAAGAATGTCCCTGAAATAATTATTACATCAAATGTGATCATGAAGAAAATTAGGTAACAAATGACAGTAGTTCATGAATCTAACTGATGCTGCATAATTAGAGAAAAACTTCCATATTATTCCCGTACTTGTGTATTTCATCCTATTAAAAAGAACAGATGATATAGTGTTAGGGTTTTTCTTATCTGTCTTACGATGTTTCTGGCAGAGAAGTTACGGATGGGGTCCTCAGCTGCCAGCGAGACGGAGCTCAGCATGATGAAGATGAGGATGAGGTTGGTGAAGATCTGATGATTGATGAGCCGATGGCACGCCACACGGATCCTGCGTTAAAGACAGAGGTCAGACGGGCGGCAGTGTGTGAGAATGAATGTGGCAATGCGAGAGATGTCACGCTGTATCTAAAGATGATGTCAAGTACACGGCACTATACTGTATGCATACAAAGAAAAATGTCCCGTGCATCATAAACGCACCAGATTTGAACAGGCGGAAGAATAATTACTTCAATATGATCCTCAGCCTTGTGGAAAAAGTGTGCATTATTGAATATGCACTAGTGTACTTCAAACATTTCAAGTATATTTAAAAAAAAAAAAAAAAAAAAACTATACTTGTAATATTAATCACATAAAATGTCACTTAAATAGTCACCTTCATGACTGACACTTTTAAAAAAGTGCACTTTGTAAAAGATTAATTTCAAATACTTTTGTCATGCTTTAAAGTACTTATTTTGATGTGCTTACTAACATATATCTACTTGATTATAATTTTAACTAGTTAACTTTAAATGTGCTAATGTTACAAATGTGTAAGTATAACTATATTTAAATACATGACATACAAGCTCCAAAATAAATGTTGGTTTGCCATAAATGCCTGTCAGTACATTAAGCAGCACACTTTAACCATATTTCAATAATAATAGAATTATTTCATTGTATTTAAAAGAGCAGCGTGAACATTCTGCTAAACACTGTATCCACTGAAGAAAGTGTTTTCAATCATAACAATGGCACTTCTTGCACAAAATCATGTTCTCTTTGTATTTGTTTTCTGCATTTTCACGTTTGCTGTAGCTTCTAGTGAGAAATGACGAGAACTTTCACCTTTCAGCATGACAATGATCCAAAACACATCTAAATCAACAAAAGAATGGTTCAGCAAAGAAAGATGAATGTTTCGGAATGGCCCATCCAGAGCGCAGATCTGCGGGGGGACCTGAAGAGAGCCGTGCACAGGAGATGCCCTTGCAATTTAACTGATCTGGAACGTTTTTGCAAAGAAGTATGTGTGACATACGGGTTGGAGTTGCTCAAGATGAAGAAGGCGCTTCCCTCTGGGATGGGTGGTGTCTTTTCTCTGAGGCTCAGCTCTGACAGTCTCTGGGCCCGTGGCCGTGATGATACCTCAGGCTCTTCTTCCTCATCCTCCTCTACATACACACACAATCACAGTGATCAGCTGACATCACTGGAGCTCAAGTGATGAGAGGTAAATACTATAAGAGGTTCACCTGAGGAGTCAATCATTTCCTCAGCCTGATCCTGATCGGCCTCCTGATCACCAGACACCTGCAGCAAAAGCACCTCAGTAATAGTGATAATGTCGAGCACAGCAAAAAAAAATTCTCTTACTCAATATTTTTGTCTTGTTTTCCAGCACAAATATCTAAACATTCTTAAATCAAGATACATTTACTTGAGCAGAACTAAACAGAACCTTCAAACTCTGTCCTTCATTCAGTGCAGACGTGTTTCACTCTGCTCCCGCTGTGCTCTGGCGCTTGTTATTTTGTCTTTCTTTTTCTCACTGACCCGCTGCTTGCTGGACTCCTGAAAATACTGAAATGGAATTGATTAACTGGTCAATCAGCGCGATCGATAGGATTTTCTCACAAAGGAAGGGTGCCCCGGGAGAACCCACCTGCCCGGACGGGACCTTTGCTGCAGGGTACGTGAGGGACGCATGGAACAACTGGCAAGTCCTGTGCCTGGAGGCTCTGTCCGTGGAGGATGCGGAAGATTTATACATGATTGGATTATTGATGGCGGGGTTCCTATTCTTTGGCTTTGGGATTGCCCTGACCTATCGGAAGATTGGTAAGACAGCTGCAAGCAAATTCACCCAGCCGCTGTCTGTGGAAATTAAGGAATGCTTCGGGGCTGTGTGTGACCGTCTGAAGGAATTAGATCAGAGAGTGATACAGATTGAGGAACTGAACCGTAACAACGCAGTCCGGACTGCGGATACGCAGGGAAGAGTGGGCTCCATCGGGGGTCAGATCGGTGAACTTTACGGACTGTAACCGGTCTGGCCATGAGGTTGGACGTAATGTCTAGGGAAACTGCACAGACCGGACGCGAATGCTGAGGACCAGATCTGATTGATTGTTTATGATCCGGACAAATTACAGAAGATCATCAAATGGATTAAAAAATTGTATTTGCCTGACCTAATTCAACTACCCCACCGAACCTCACTTGTCCCTATCTCTCGGTTGGGAGGTCAGCCTGACAGCTTGGTCTGCTATCTTTCCCTGTGCACTGCCTTATCTCCCTTCAAGGACAAACCATAGAACTGAACTCGAAAACATCTGAAGTTATGGCTAACATTCTCACACAACACAATCTCAGACTCACTCGCACCATACACAACTAAGTGGGAGCAAAGGGGAAGGAGGAGCCTGGTGGAGCCAAAGGGGTGGAGGGCCGAGGTGCGGCCAGCCTGTGGCAGAGGCAGAGCAGTGATTGAGCAAGGTGGAGCAGGAGGGACGCATGAGCCCAGTGGAGCCTGAGGGATGACGGACCACAGGATCCCAGGGAGTGTAGACACAAGGACCCAATGTCTGGGCGGCAATGGCTCAGTGGTTCATGTAGGTTGTCTACAAACCGGAAGGTTGGTGGTACAATCCCCAGTTCCACCTGACCAAGTGTCGAGGTGTCCATGAGCAAGACACCTAATTCCAGCTGTTCCCGATGAGCTGGATGGCGCCTTGCATGGCTGACACTGCCATCGGTGTATGAATGAGTGAATGAATGGGTGCTTTGGTGGCCATGGGTCTGTTGAAAGCGCTATATAAATGTAGTCCATTTACCATGCAGTCCAAGGTGCAGCCAATGGGTTGACAGGCCTAGGTGGAGTCATGGGCTTGAAGGACAAAGATGGCGCAGGAATCACACACCAACACGGAGATGGTGACCAGAAAGCTAGAGGCAGTGCCAGGGGAGGAGGGCTTGACGGGACTATCGAAGAAAGGGATGCTTGAAGGTATAAAAAGAGGAGGAGGAAGTGGGAGGCTGGGCAGGACAGCACTGCAGAAGGAGACTTGGGGCTTGGCGGAACCAGCAGCAACGAAGGACTTTGGATACTGGCCAGGAGCAGCGGAGGAGGAAGGGTGATAGGAGAGGAGGTTTGAGGGTAGGGATGTGGGTGGGATCCATTTTTTAAGGAGTCCTCCCTCCAGGACAGACACAGTGGTAGGTTCCATCTCTAAGTCAGACTCCACTTCTGGTTCAGGCTCTGGACAAACTCAACTGCAGGCTCTAGCTCCGGGATGGGACCTTCTACTGCTTGGATGTCCTCGGCAAGTGTAGGCTTTGGCATTGTGTTCGTGGCTCAGGTTCTGGGTCTGAGGAGGGTGTGGGGTCAAGTCCTGGGAAATGGCTGGGAAAGTCCACCCACAGTGAAGGAGGTGCCACTTCTCATGACCATAAGTTTGACGAAATCAATAAACTTCCCTCGAGGACCATTAACAGGCAGGGGGACTAGTAGTTTGAGGTAATAATTGAGACCAGCCCAAAAAAAGAGATCAGAGCGCTGTCCACTTAATGGGTCTGGTGTGCAGTGTCCAAAAATTCTAAGGTGTGGTCCTCAAGGGAACAATCTTCCCATGTGAGGAGGAGGCAAACAGCTGGGATATCTATATTGCAATCTTCTCTAGGTCTTGTTGTCTGTCAAGTCAGAATATGGTGATCATGAAGGAAGGAGAAGGAAATAATTCCAGCTTTTTTATTAACAAAAAACAAAAACAAAGAAGGTAATACAAATATAAACGAAAACTCAGGGGTAGGAGAAAACGTAACAGCTTACTTACTCAATAGAATAAAGACAATAGAGGACACTGAACTGCAAACTGATGAGGTTTTAAATACACAGAATAATGAAGGGACAAAACAAGGCACAGGTGGGAATTAATCAATCAACTAATGAGAACCCATTGAAACCCAAAAGAAACAGGAGCAAAAACAAGGGAGTGCAAACTACAAAGTCCATGAAAACAGAACTCAGCTGAACATATGAATATATTTTTCATCTTTTAAGCATAAACTCACTTCATTTTGATACATTTTTTCAGAAAAAGGTAATTTTCCTACTCAAGTAAATGTATCTTGATAAAAAAGTGATAAAATATGGATGATATGGAAAACAAGACCAAACTACTAAGTAAGAAAATCCTTTTTTGCAGCAAGACAGCTGTTCATGATCACAAAGTGATACTGTCCAGATTACTTATTCCAGAGAGTCATGTCATGCATGTAAATATCACCCACCTTAATGTTTCCCTCGTCACCATCTTTCTTGAATATACTCATACTCCTGCACAAAACACAGTCTGTATGTTAGCAGACATTTGTACTGAATGAACTCTTCTCCGGGCATCAGAGACGAGTGTTACCTGCTCTTCCTCCTCTTGTTCCTCTTCTCCTCCTCTTTCTGGGCTGAGTTCAGACTTTCAGCATCTGCCAGGTTATCCACAGCAATGGCCAAGAAGACGTTCAGTAAGATGTCTGATCAGATGTGTTAAGAAGGTGTTCTCTCTGAATCGATATTCATAAAACCAAAGATATCCAATGGACCGCTGAACATAAAGTGTAGTCCTGAGTACCTCAGTACTCGAGGAGTTTCCTTCAAACATCTGTGTCATTAAAACCAGTGTATCATTGTTCAACTAGACAGTTAAAAACATGTAATTTTCCTCCGGCTCCACCACAACAGTAGTTCACCTGAAGGAGGAAACTGAACGTACAGTAGCAGTCCAAGAAGATGTCAGGGCCATCTTTATACTACATGTCGTTAACTACTGTGCATTTGAGTATTTGGTACAATGTACTTACTGTTTACTTAACACCGTTCTGAAACTCTTGCAAGATTAGCATTTGCTACCATTGAGGTTGAGATATGTGTAGGTTTAGGGTTGACGTATTATCAGCAGCGTAACTGCATTTGTTGCTACATGCAGGTATCTAGATACTTGATTTTTCTAGATGAAAACGCTGAGTTGAACCAAAGAGTAAGCATTTCAAGTCAACTTAACATGATGGCGCAAAAAAACAAAATGGCCCCGCCGTGTTCGGTCACTCCGCGAAGACTGTGCTTTTATTTACTATTTTACTTTCTTTTACTCTCAATTTTTACAAATGTATCATCTGCATTGATCTGCTATGACAGCAAAACTCTTTCGGACATTGGTTACCTCTACACTGGACTGTTTCAGGACACTTTCACCGATCCTCTGTGGCCATCTGAGATCCTTCGGAACGCCGAGTTGAACAATGGACAGATGGGTCAACAGCGAAGAATCAAGAAACACCGTGGGAAACACGCGGGGATCCGCAACAGACTGAGGAAAAGGGCATTCAGCCCTCCTCTCCCGAGCATTCTGCTAGCAAATGTTCAATCCTTGGAGAATAAGATGGACGATCTTAGAGCCAGGATAAGTTTTCAACGGGACATGAGAGACTGTAACATCTTTTGTTTGTCCGAAACATGGCTCACGCCTGCGGTCCTGGACACAGCTGTGACGCCGTCTGAGAACTTCTCTGTTTTTCGGATGGACAGAACAGCCGAGGCCGGTAAATCCAAAGGCGGTGGAGTATGCTTCATGGTCAACAAGAAATGGTGCGATCCCAGGAACATCACCATTCTCTCGCGGTCCTGCTCACCTCATCTGGAACATTTAACAATCATTTGCTGCCCATTCTATCTGCCGAGGGAGTTTTCTGCGGTCGTCGCGACCGCTGTTTACATCCCACCACAAGCAGACACAGCGCTGGCTTTATCTGGCCTTCATGATGTTGCCAGTGGCGTCATAAACAAACACCCTGACACGGCGTACATTGTCGCGGGCGATTTCAACAAAGCAAACCTAAAGAAAGTCTTGCCAAACTTTCACCAGCACGTCTCCTGTCCTACACGAGGAGCAAACACACTGGATCATTGCTACTCTCTGTTTAAGAATGCCTATAAAGCGCGGTCACTTCCAGCTTTCGGCAAATCGCATCATGCCGCCATTTTCCTCACACCTGAATACAAACAAAGGCTCGTTCAGGAACCCCCGGTGAGGCGGGAAGTTAAGCGCTGGTCACCCCACTCAGAGACTGCGCTACAGGCAGCCCTGGATGATGTTGACTGGGACATGTTCCGAGCGAGTTCAGCTGACATAAGCGAGTTCACGGATGTGGTGCTTTGCTTCATCAACACGCTTACAGAGCAAGCCACGCAAACAATAACAATAACGTCCTTCTCAAATCAGAAACTGTGGGTGGACAATTCAATCCGCGTTGCAGTGAACACACGCAGTGCCGCTTACAACACCGGTCTCCTATCGGGGAACATGACTGAATACAGAACGTCCTGCTATGCTCTCCGACGTGCAGTTAAAGCCGCAAAGCTCCATTATAAGGATCGAATGGAGTCTCATTTCCAACTCAACGACTCGCGGCGCATGTGGCAGGGTCTGAGGTCCATCTGCTCTTTTGGATCTAAATCCTCTGCAGAGGTGAGAGCTGATCCGTCGCTTGTGAATGAGTTAAACTCTTTCTACGCTTGCTTTGACTGTAACCGTGGCAACGCGACTCCGCCAAGTGGCGCGTCAGAGGGAATTACTCAGCGCAGCAACAACCACGTGATCTCTGTCTCGGAGGATGAAGTTTGGAGAGCACTCAAGCGTGTGGACGTCAGGAAAGCTGCTGGGCCAGATGGTATTTCAGGCCGTGTTCTGCGGTCCTGTGCTGATCAGCTCGCCGGGTTGTTTACGTCTATCTTTAATGAGTCCCTCGCTACATCTGTGGTCCCCACCTCCTTCAAAAAATCCACCATCATCCCTGTCCCTAAGAACAGTAAACCCTCTTGCCTAAATGACTATCGTCCAGTGGCTCTCACGTCTATAGTCATGAAGGTCTTTGAGAGACTCATTAAAAACAGCATTTGCGCCTTCATTCCTGACACTTTGGACCCTCTTCAGTTTGCCTATCGTCCCAATAGATCGACTGAAGATGCCATCTCTCATGTCCTCCACTGCTCCCTCACTCACATCGACAGCAAAAGTGGGAACTACGTAAGGCTGCTATTTATTGACTATAGCTCAGCCTTTAACACCATAGTTCCCATTAAGCTAACCGCCAAACTCCTGGATCTCGGCCTGAATCCTTCTCTCTGCCACTGGATTGAAGACTTCCTCACTGGCAGGCCTCAGGTGGTGAGAGTAGGCCAGTCCACCTCCACCTCCATCACCCTGAGTGTGGGAGCTCCACAGGGCTGTGTCCTGAGTCCCCTGCTCTACTCTCTCTACACGCATGACTGTTTGTCCACACACAGCTCCACCTCTATCATCAAATTTGCTGATGATACTGTTGTCCTGGGCCTCATTTCCAACAACAATGAGACGGCATACTTGGACGAGGTGGAGCAACTAACATCATGGTGCCAGGACAACTGTCTCTCTCTGAATGTTGGCAAGACCAAAGAAATGATTGTGGACTTCAGGAAGAGACAGCAACGGACATACTCCCCTCTCATGATCAGCGGGTCACCAGTAGAGAGACTGAGCAGCTTCAAGTACCTGGGTGTAAACATCTCCGAGGACCTGACCTGGACTGCTCACATTCAGACACAGGTGAAAAAAGTCAGGCAAAGACTGTACCACCTGCGCCAGCTGAGGAAATTCAGGGTTTCACCAGCTATCCTGAACAGCACCAGTCATGACCGTAAAGCCCTGCAAAGAGTTGTGTGCTTATCCGAGCGTATCTCAGGGTCAGCTCTCCCGTCTCTGCAGGACGTCTACACCAAACGCTGCAAAGGTAGAGCTACTAAGATCATCAAGGACTCTAATCACCCTGCAAACCCTCATTTCACGCTGCTGCCATCTGGTAGCGCTTCCGCCTGATGGCCAAAACTGAGAGACTCAGGAGGAGCTTCTTCCCCCAGGCCATCAGACTCCTGAACTCAGTCACTTAACATCACGTGACTTCACTTCAGGATAAACATCGATAAACTGACATTGCACTGCACTTTCTGTTCTCGTTGTTACTGTGTAACAACCTGTTATAAACCTGTTTGCACATTATACTCTTATACATTTGTTAACCACATATTTATAAGTCTACAGTTTACTCACTGCACAGTCTACTTCAATTA
>CM031950.1:36807340-36934840 GCA_018749465.1 Paracanthobrama guichenoti | reverse complement strand
TGGGCGATAGTCATTTAGGCAAGAGGTTTACTGTTCTTAGGGACAGGGATGATGGTGGATTTTTGGAAGGAGGTGGGGACCACAGATGTAGCGAGGACTCATTAAAGATAGATGTAAACAACCCGGTGAGCTGATCAGCACAGGACCGCAGAACACGACCTGAAATACCATCCGGCCCAGCAGCTTTCCTGACGTCCACACGGAGTGCTCTCGAACTTCATCCTCCGAGACAGAGATCACGTGATTGTTGCTGCTCTGAGTAATTTCCTCTAACGCGCCACTTGGCGGAGTCGCGTTGCGCCGGTTACAGTCAAAGCGAGCATAGAAAGAGTTTAACTTCGTTCACGAGCAACGGATCAACGCTTGCCTCTGCAGAGGATTTAGATCCAAAAGAGCAGATGGACCTCAGACCCTGCCACATGCGCCATGAGTCGTTGAGTTGGAAATGAGACTCCACTCGATCTTTATAACGGAGTTTTGCGGCTTTAACTGCTCGTCTGAGAGCATAGCAGGGCGATCTGTATTCATTCATATTCCCTGAATGGAGACCGGCGTTGTAAGCAGCAGTGCGTCGCGTTCACTGCCGCGATTGAATTGTCCACCCACGGTTTCTGATTTGAGAAGGACGTTATTGTTATTGTTTGCGTGGCTTGCTCTGTAAGCGTGTTGATGAAGCAAAGCGCCACGTCTGTGAACTCGCTTACGTCAGCTGAACTCGCTTCGAACATGTCCCAATCCACATCATCAAGAGCTGCCTGAGCGCGGTCTCTGAGTGGGGTGACTAACGCTTAACTTCCCGCCTCACCGGGGTTCCTGGAGGAGCTTTTGTTTGTATTCGGGAGTGAGGAAAATGGCGGCATGATCCGATTTGCCAACGCTGGAAGTGACCGCGCTTTATAGGCGTTCTTAAGCGGAGAGTAGCAGTGATCCAGTGTGTTTGCTCCTCGTGTGGGGCAGGAGGCGTGCTGGTGAAAGTTTGGCAGGACTTTCTTTAGGTTTGCTTTGTTAAAATCGCCCGCGACAATGAATGCCGCGTCGGGATGTTGGTTTATGGCGCCGCTGGCAACATCATGAAGGCCAGATAAAGCCAGCGCTGTGTCTGCCTGCGGTGGGATGTAAACGGCGGTCGCGACAACCGCAGAAAACTCCTAGGCAGATAGAATGGGCGGCAGATGATTGTTAAATGTTCCAGATGAGGTGAGCAGGACCGCGAGAGAATGGTGATGTTCCTGGGATCGCACCATTTCTTGTTGATCATGAAACACACTCCACCGCCTTTGGATTTACATCCGAAAAACAGAGAAGTTCTCCGACGGCGTCACAGCTGTGTCCGGGACGCGGGCGTGAGCCATGTTTCAGACAAACAATAGATATTACAGTCTCTCATGTCCCGTTGAAAACTTATCCTGGCTCTAAGATCGTCCATCTTATTATCCAAGGATTGAACATTTGCTAGAAGAATGCTCGGGAGAGGAGGTCTGAATGCCCTTTTCCTCAGTCTGTTACGGATACCAGCACGTTTCCCACGGTGTTTCTTTGTTCTCGCCGCTGGCTCTGTCCATTGTTCAACTCGGCGTTCCGAAGAATCTCAGATGGCCACAGAGGATCGGCGAAAGTGTCCTGAAACAGTCCAGTGTAGAGGTAACCAATGTCCAAAAGAGTTTTGCTGTCGTAGTAGATCAATGCAGATGATAAGTTTGTAAAAACTGAGAGTAAAAGAAAGTAAAATAGTAAATAAAAGCACAGTCTTCGCGGAGCGACCTGAACGGCGACCAAACACAGCGGCGCCATTTTATGTGCATATAAGGAACAGCTGGAGGACCAATCTGCAACTTATTAGGTCAACTGGCAACATGATTGGGTATAAAAAGAGCCTCTCAGAGTGGCAGTGTCTCTCAGAAGTCAAGATGGGCAGAGGATCACCAATTCCCCCAATGCTGCGGCCAAACATACTGGAGCAATATCAGAAAGGAGTTTCTCAGAGAAACACTGCCAAGAGTTTGAAGTTCTCATCATCTACAGTGCATAATATCATCCAAAGATTCAGAGAATCTGGAACAATCTCTGTGCGTAAGGGTCAAGGCCGGAAAACCATACTGGATGCCCGTGATCTCCGGCCCTTAGACGGCACTGCATCACATACAGGAATGCTACTGTAATGGGAATCACAACATGGGCTCAGGAATACTTCCAGAAAACATTGTCATGAACACAATCCACCGTGCCATTCGCCGCTGCCGGCTAAAACTCTACAGGTCAAAACAGAAGCCATATCTAAACATGATCCAGAAGCGCAGGCGTTTTCTCTGGGCCAAGGCTCATTTAAAATGGACTGTGGCAAAGTGGAAAACTGTTCTGTGGTCAGACCAATCAAAATTTGAAGTTCTTTTTGGAAAACTGGGACGCCATGTCATCCGGACTAAAGAGGACAAGGACAACCCAAGTTGTTGTCAGCGCTCAGTTCAGAAGCCTGCATCTCTGATGGGATGGGGTTCATGAGTGCGTGTGGCATGGGCAGCTTACACATCTGGAAAGGCACCATCAATGCTGAAAGGGATATCCAAGTTCTAGAACAACATATGCTCCCATCCAGACGTCGTCTCTTTCAGGGAAGACCTTGCATTTTCCAACATGACAATGCCAGAGCACATACTGCATCAATTACAACATCATGGCTGCGTAGAAGAAGGATCCGGGGACTGAAATGGCCAGCCTGCAGTCCAGATCTTTCACCATAGAAAACATTGAGCATCATAAAGAGGAAGATGCCACAAAGAAGACCTAAGACAGTTGAGCAACTAGAAGCCTGTATTAGACAAGAATGGGACAACATTCCTATTCCTAAACTTGAGCAACTTGTCTCCTCAGTCCCCAGACGTTTGCAGACTGTTAGAAAAAGAAGAGGGGATGCCACACAGTGGGAAACATGGCCTTGTCCCAACTTTTTTGAGATGTGTTGATGCCAGGAAATTTAAAATCAACTTATTTTTCCCTTAAAATGATACATTTTCTCAGTTGAAACATTTGATATGTCATCTATGTTGTATTCTGAATAAAATATTGACATTTGAAACTTCCACATCATTGCATTCTGTTTTTATTCACAATTTGTACAGTCACAACTTTTTTGGAATCAGGTTTGTATAAATAATAACTTAATAATAAGAGCACAGTATCAAATTTCATATTTCATGTATGTTTTATTTGTTAATATTCAACTTATGTTAAGTGATTGGTGATCCTCTGCCCATCTTAACTTCTGAGAGACACTGCCACTTATATATATCAGTTTATACAATGGTCTGTCTAAATACTCAATTCTCTCTCTCTCTCACACACACACACACACACACAAACACATCAACACTCCCCTGTGACTTTAATTATATTTCTCAGTGGCGAGAGGGTTACATCACCAGCTTTGAAGTTTTTGAAACTCACAGCTTTACTGTTAGTAGAAAGATGCTCTGTCTCATCTCTCTCACTGATTCATTCAAATCAATACAATTAATCATTCCTCCAAATAAATGTAATCTTACGCACTCCTATCACTATGTGTCTGATTTAAAGAGGACAGAATGCTGGAACTAACGAGTGGCAGCTGACAAAAATAACAATCACTTTTATCCTTCTGGTCAAATATTGTGTTGATAACATTAATAACAGCTTTAACTCATCAATGCCGGCAAATGTCCACGGTATAAGCTGTGTGTTTCTCACCCTGGACCTCGGTGAGCCAGCCGGGCTGGTTGTAATGCTCGGATGATATCGTGAGTGTATTGAGGAACACCAGCAGAATCACCAGCCAATAGAAGACGGTGGATTTGACCACAGCTCGGCACTTCCTGCGACAAAACCTGTTCCAGCAACGCCAGCGGCTGCAGAGACAGGACGTGATTGGACAGCATTGTGAGTGACACATCAAGCTTTTACTTAATGAAATACAAAGCCCTTTTCAAACACAACATACACAGAAAACATCAAAGCGCCTCGGCAGATACATAGACACACATCAACATAAAGAGCACACACACACTGACATGCAATGATGAGGTGAAATGACAACAGCAAACACACATGCAAGATGGAAGCTGAATTCAGCTGTGAACACACACTGAGCTACTGACCTGAACTTCGACTTTGACAATTTCTGACTGAAAAAGTGAAAAAAAATGGCATCACTTCGTGCCACACTACAAGCTGACGAAAAACTTCCAGCAAGAGACAACTGCTCAACATTTCATTAAAGATACAAGAGCTGGGAGTGTGTGCACTGCAGATACAGAAGAGCGTGAAAAACCTTGAGCTGCAGGATCAGATATAAAGGTGGATCGCTCACCAGACGCGTCCACAGCAGAAGATTTTCTCATTCTCTTCTGGGTTCTCCGTGTTCACAGATTCGGTCTCACTCGGGATACTTGCTGCAGAGAAACAGGAAATGCATACATGAGTACATTACTGTAATGCAGAGGGAGCTACAAGCCATCTAACGCTGCTTTTTGAGGTATAAAAAAAGATTTGATTATCTGATGATCTCTTCATCACGGCTCCTGTTAGTGGGTGGGATATATTAGGCAGCAAGTGAACATTTTGTCCTCAAAGTTGATGTGTTAGAAGCAGGAAAAATGGGCAAGCGTAAGGATTTGAGCGAGTTTGACAAGGGCCAGATTGTGATGGCTAGACGACTGGGTCAGAGCATCTCCAAAACTGCAGCTCTTGTGGGGTGTTCCCGGTCTGCAGTGGTCAGGATCTATCAAAAGTGCTCCAAGGAAGGAACAGTGGAGAACCGGCCACAGGGTCATGGGCGGCCAAGGCTCATTGATGCACGTGGGGAGCGAAGGCTGGCCCGTGTGGTCCGATCAAACAAACGAGCTACTGGAGCTCAAACTGCTCAAGAAGTTAATGCTGGTTCTGATAGAAAGGTGTCAGAATACACAGAGCATCTCAGTTTGTTGCGTATGGGGCGGCATAGCCGCTGACCATTCAGGTCGGTTTTGGCAGCAAAAGGGGGACCAACACAATATTAGGAAGGTGGTCATAATGTTATGACTGATCGGTGTATACTCTGAACCACACTCTTCCCTGTTAGAAATTTTACGTTCCCAGAATGTCCCAACTGGTGTCAAGGGCATCAGAACATTCTGAGATGGTCATGATGTGGAGTTCTTTAAAGGTTTGGGGGACGTTATTTGGCGGACCTTCAGGGAACATTCAGGATGTTCTGGGAATGTTTAGGGGACCATTACTATAGGACGTTTCCTCTAGGTCTCTACACTTCATTCCCATAATGTTTGCAGGACCTTTAGGGGACCATCCTAGAATGTTATTTTTTGGTCCTTCACGTTTAAAATGCTTTCAGAATGTTTGAGTGAATCGATGTACACTGGGATGCTTTGCAAATGAGGGTCAGTAAAACACAGGATTTGCACAAAAGTTGCTTCTCAAAGATGGATCAATACAAACTCTTCGTGATCTTCATATCCAGAACATGCAACTACTGCACTTTATAATGTGTGTGTGTTTGCAAATGCCTTTCTGAATGTGCTAATGTGGCTAAAGCTACCACTGTCTCGTAGTGCACTCCAACATGTTCTGAAAACATCCAGTAAACGTGATGAAGGACCAAAAACGTGTATGGCCCTGTATTATGATGTTGCCGGAGAAAATCTGTGTTTGTACACTTCTCCCAGAAAAGTGCACACACCAACCAGAGCAGGAGCAAGAGCTCACCCATCATTCGGGTAACACAAGTCGAGAAGGATTTTTTTAACAATGTGTCACTAAAGCAGTGTGTTTCTGCTGTGAGGGAAAGATCACCTTGTTCAGCTTCCCAAAATAACCCAGCGTTAAGGGAACAGTGGATGCAGTTTGTGTTTCCGGAGTTCTGCAAGTGTGTGTGTTTGTTCCCGGTCATGAGTGGAAACCGCAGGCGGGAGTGACACTGCAGCAAATGTGTGTGTTCTGTTAGCAATATAATGTGAACAACACCAACATATAGTGAATCAAATGTTAGTCATAATGTTCTGCAGTGGCATAACTTTGTTTTAAAAAGTGTGTGAGTGGGGGAAGTCATGAGAAGTCATGTTTAACGTGATAGTTCCATCCTTACGTGAACGTTACATCTCCTAACTATAGCATAATACAATACTGTCAGTCCCAGGATTCTTCACATAGATTCATGGTCCAGTGGTAGAGCTTGTGTCCGGCGAGCGTGTCTGAGGTTTGGTTCTGGGTTCAAGTCCACCATTTTATAGTGTTTTTTTCCCCATTAAAACCAAAGATTCATTCTGTATCAAGAGCAGTGACATGTTTGTGTACATTTTATTTTGTGATTTAACCGGAACGAATAGAGAGTCTATGATGCGATGATGTGTTGTGTTGTGTGTGTGTGTGTGTGTGTGTGTGTGTGTGTGTGTGTGTGTGTGTGTGTGTGTGTGTGTGTGTGTGTGTGTGTGTGAGTGTGTGTGTGTGTGTGTGTGTGTGTGTGTGTGTGTGTGTGTGTGTGTGTGTGTGTGTGTGTGTGTGTGTGTGTGTGTGTGTGTGTGTGTGTGTGTGTGTGTGTGTGTGTGTGTGTGTGTGTGTGTGTGTGTGTGTGTGTGTGTGTGTGTGTGTGTGTGTGTGTGTGTGTGTGTGTGTGTGTGTGTGTGTGTGTGTGTGTGTGTGTGTGTGTGTGTGTGTGTGTGTGTGTGTGTGTGTGTGTGTGTGTGTGTGTGTGTGTGTGTGTGTGTGTGTGTGTGTGTGTGTGTGTGTGTGTGTGTGTGTGTGTGTGTGTGTGTGTGTGTGTGTGTGTGTGTGTGTGTGTGTGTGTGTGTGTGTGTGTGTGTGTGTGTGTGTGTGTGTGTGTGTGTGTGTGTGTGTGTGTGTGTGTGTGTGTGTGTGTGTGTGTGTGTGTGTGTGTGTGTGTGTGTGTGTGTGTGTGTGTGTGTGTGTGTGTGTGTGTGTGTGTGTGTGTGTGTGTGTGTGTGTGTGTGTGTGTGTGTGTGTGTGTGTGTGTGTGTGTGTGTGTGTGTGTGTGTGTGTGTGTGTGTGTGTGTGTGTGTGTGTGTGTGTGTGTGTGTGTGTGTGTGTGTGTGTGTGTGTGTGTGTGTGTGTGTGTGTGTGTGTGTGTGTGTGTGTGTGTGTGTGTGTGTGTGTGTGTGTGTGTGTGTGTGTGTGTGTGTGTGTGTGTGTGTGTGTGTGTGTGTGTGTGTGTGTGTGTGTGTGTGTGTGTGTGTGTGTGTGTGTGTGTGTGTGTGTGTGTGTGTGTGTGTGTGTGTGTGTGTGTGTGTGTGTGTGTGTGTGTGTGTGTGTGTGTGTGTGTGTGTGTGTGTGTGTGTGTGTGTGTGTGTGTGTGTGTGTGTGTGTGTGTGTGTGTGTGTGTGTGTGTGTGTGTGTGTGTGTGTGTGTGTGTGTGTGTGTGTGTGTGTGTGTGTGTGTGTGTGTGTGTGTGTGTGTGTGTGTGTGTGTGTGTGTGTGTGTGTGTGTGTGTGTGTGTGTGTGTGTGTGTGTGTGTGTGTGTGTGTGTGTGTGTGTGTGTGTGTGTGTGTGTGTGTGTGTGTGTGTGTGTGTGTGTGTGTGTGTGTGTGTGTGTGTGTGTGTGTGTGTGTGTGTGTGAGTGTGTGTGTGTGTGTGTGTGTGTGTGTGTGTGTGTGTGTGTGTGTGTGTGTGTGTGTGTGTGTGTGTGTGTGTGTGTGTGTGTGTGTGTGTGTGTGTGTGTGTGTGTGTGTGTGTGTGTGTGTGTGTGTGTGTGTGTGTGTGTGTGTGTGTGTGTGTGTGTGTGTGTGTGTGTGTGTGTGTGTGTGTGTGTGTGTGTGTGTGTGTGTGTGTGTGTGTGTGTGTGTGTGTGTGTGTGTGTGTGTGTGTGTGTGTGTGTGTGTGTGTGTGTGTGTGTGTGTGTGTGTGTGTGTGTGTGTGTGTGTGTGTGTGTGTGTGTGTGTGTGTGTGTGTGTGTGTGTGTGTGTGTGTGTGTGTGTGTGTGTGTGTGTGTGTGTGTGTGTGTGTGTGTGTGTGTGTGTGTGTGTGTGTGTGTGTGTGTGTGTGTGTGTGTGTGTGTGTGTGTGTGTGTGTGTGTGTGTGTGTGTGTGTGTGTGTGTGTGTGTGTGTGTGTGTGTGTGTGTGTGTGTGTGTGTGTGTGTGTGTGTGTGTGTGTGTGTGTGTGTGTGTGTGTGTGTGTGTGTGTGTGTGTGTGTGTGTGTGTGTGTGTGTGTGTGTGTGTGTGTGTGTGTGTGTGTGTGTGTGTGTGTGTGTGTGTGTGTGTGTGTGTGTGTGTGTGTGTGTGTGTGTGTGTGTGTGTGTGTGTGTGTGTGTGTGTGTGTGTGTGTGTGTGTGTGTGTGTGTGTGTGTGTGTGTGTGTGTGTGTGTGTGTGTGTGTGTGTGTGTGTGTGTGTGTGTGTGTGTGTCTCTTTAGCTCCTCCCACTGCACACCTCCACGAGCTCGGCTGTTCTCAGAAAGAATCGGTACAGTGTATCTGTCTTTTATAAATCTGATAAACTAAAGACTCTTGGGAGATATGAAGGATCAACACTACTCTACAGATACTCCAGATTAACATGGCACAAACTGTGCGTGTGAAGGACATTTTAAACAAGTTTCAAGATTCACAAACTTTTTCCATCAAAAAGAGTGAATGGTAGAGGTTTAAAATATCATCTGCTAAAAATCACATGAATGAATCATAGAGACAAAGCAATATTCACATATTCCATGGCTCATAACTTACAGATCTCATACAGCCTGGAACATTTTTCCTACACTCTAAAAAATGCTGGGTTAAGCGATTGGGTTGTTTTAACACAGTAATTGGGTTGTTTTAACCCAGCGGTTGGGTTAAATGTTTGCTTAAAACAACCCAATCGCTGGGTTAGTCCATTTTCAACCCAACTTGGGTTGTTTTTAACCCAGCATTTTTTAGAATGTAGTCCTAAATGTAGATTGAGGCCTAATTGACTATTAATTTTGAGTCACACTTCATGTCGTAATAACAAAAAATAAACCTAAAAATGTTGCTGTTAGACTTTGGGATTTGATCTTGGCACAGCTGAAGTGTGCGAGCCCTCCGGCATCATTCACTTCCAGTTATTTTACCTGTACAAAAACAGTCCGTTATGCTGCTTGATATTGCAAACTAATATTTCTTATATTTATTTATTTTATTATCATAATCATAAACATACTGGTTTGTAGTGCAAATAGTTTTACCATTTACTGCCCTTTATTCTTCTAGTTATTTACCTATTGCAGTGAATGCACATTCATAGAGAATAACTTCATTTATGCGTTGCAAAATAAGCTGGATAGGTTATAAATGCTGAAAATGGTTGATTCTCACAAAACATGGTATACATATGAAAGGAACGAGTTTGATGAAGCTTAACAGACTGTTACTAACAAATACAATTAAACTATTTATTTTTGCTTTGTGTCTTGCCACTGTATTCAATGCATTGTTGTTTTCATTGAATATGCTGTTATGATATGTCAAACACACACACACACACACACACACACACACACACACAGCAACATTTACCATGAGTCTCAGTGGACTGACTGAACCAGCCCGAGTTTCCCGCGCTCTTCCCGTGGGTGAGATCGCCCAGCGTCACCCCTTCAGTTCACATGCATTCAAACAGAGAGCAGCTATGAGCATCTACCGCACAAAAACACAGCAGCACTACAGTACTACAACACTAGAGACACAGAGAGAGAGAAAACAAGGACATGAGAGTAACAGGAGGGGCACAGAAGGTGGTTGTGCGGTTCTGACTCATAATAAAGCAAAGACTAAAGAGAAAACACACTTTCACTACACAGCATGCATTCACTAATGCATATGCATATATTAATCAATAAATTTATCCATCATTTTGACATTTTGGATGGTAGATATTCCATCATGGAGTAGTTTTTTGATCCATCAGTTAATTAATTTGAGCTCTTTTTAGATTCACCAAGCATATTTAGATCTGTGTATTTGCTCTTAAAGTGACAGCAGTCTAATAAACCTGCTGCTGTCCGTCATTAATATTAATCAAACAAAAGAGAAAGAGAAAACCACTCTGTTCTTGACTGAATTACTTTAATAGCTTTAATAAGGGTTAATCTGTATTGAGTTTATACAAATACATAAAATATGCTTGAAAGAATGAATGTCGTATGCAAGTTGTTATAAAGAACGCATATATCATTAATTAAAAGGAAAACCTAAGACGTTATGTCACAGCATATAAATCTGTGTTCAAATGTTTATGTAGTTATTTATTTTTATTTAATTAAAATCATTTGTAATTGTTTATTTTAATCGACTGTATTAATTTAGTTAGTTTAATCTTATTTAATCTATTTATTTTTAAAAATTTTACACAGCTTTTCTCTAAACTTTTCCAGCCCCATTGGTTTGAAAACCCCAGCTAAAATATCTTATTTGCTGTCATTCATTTGCTTTCTAAATATTGGTATAAAATAAAAACAACCCACGGGTCGACTGCTAGAATGAACACACGTGCAGGTACTGTGGGTCCTCGTCCTCGGTGTTCCTTCATTTTGTACGCAACAAGTTTGTGATCAAATTCAAGTTACAGCAAACTTAAAATTCATTACTGCATTGCTCACACAAAACATGATTGGTTTCAATGGGTGGATGCATAAACTGATGCACAACACTTAAATCTGACTAACATGGAATTGTTGTCAAGTATGATCTTTGGATGGAACTGTTAGTGTGCGCAAATAAAAGTGTGCGTTTCAACAGACCTTCAGACAGATGAAAAGAGATATGAAAAATACGAATCTTGCTTTTCACGTACGGTTGCGTTTGGTTTCCTGATCTCCCTCTTCATCATTATCAGGGTCGATGTCCTCAGCTTGTGTGATCCAATCCAGATATCCCTTCAGATCCTCTTCAAGCTGCTGCTTCTCACGCAGTTTCTGGAAATCTCCACGAGCCTTGGCCTTCTCGCGCTCCTTCGAGAACTCTCTATGGTGGACACACACAGACAAATAAATTCACACACACGCAATACTGAACATGAAAATTAATTTTTAAAGGCATATCTATGAAAATGGGAAGTACAGAAACTGAATGTGGACAGCATTTTATAAAATAACTCACCCACTGAGAACTCCCAGTACCAGATTGAGGACAAAGAAAGAGCCAAAAATGACCAGACTGACAAAATAGACCCAAGGCAACTCTAAACCCATGGCATCATTCATCTGAAACACACAACATCTCTCACATTAACTCATGTTACCAAATCCAGCCTAATGTACAAAACTATGGCAACAAAACTGCCCGATTTTGTCTGATTTATCAAATATACACTTAAAATCTACTTCTGTCTCAGCTGTTAATCATATACACTGAAAAAATTTAGAAATGATAACATTTAAATTAACTTTAACTTTAATTTTGATAACCAAGTTCCCAAGATGGACAAGCCATAAACTTTACACATGGCAGAGGGAAGAACGATTGCTGCTCTGACTGGTATTATTTATTTATTTATTTTTCTACAATAGTTACATTGCCTTGTCTTGTCGTTAAAGTAGTGCATATTTACATATATGATTAATAATTTGAAGTGTATTGTATGTTTTACACACAGCGAAAATAGCCTGCATTTGACAGAAATTCCAGGATTGTCAGCAAGCTGACTAGATAGCATGGTGAATTTATCCATATGGTTGTCAGTGAATGGGACACTAAATATAATTTTGGCTTTAATACAATTTTCCCAATAAATAGGCAAGAATAAACTTGGTGTCCTCCATGATTCCTGTTCAAGTACAAGTACTTACAGATACAGGAGATACAGGAAACTAAATATGTGAACAAAAACACAAAACAAAACATAACTCTTACATTACCCCCCATCCCAGAAGGCACAACCTCGCGGCGTAAACAACAGTACAATGTGGAGGGAGGGTGGAGAAGTGGAGCAGGCAAAGGGCGAGGAATCATAAGGGTTAGCTGAGGACCATACCATGCCAGAGCTGACAGAGGGAGGATCAATGGAGGTGGAGGTTGGCAGGGTGGAGATCGCGGCGAATCCACAGGGACGACAGCCCGGAAGAATGGGGTGACACCAGAGCGAGTGAGGAACAAGGCGGAAACGGAGGAAAGGAGAATCACGGTGAAGCTGGAGGGGTGGAGGGTTGAAGTACAGAGGCTCAGAAGTCTGTGGCAAAACCAGGGTGACAAGAGACTAGGGTAGAGCCGGAAGGACGAGGGAGCCCGGTGGAGCCTTAGTGATGGCGGACCACAGCAGAGTTAAGGGAGCACAGAGCCTAAGGGCCCAGGTGGAGACATGGGTCTGGAGGCCTGGAGGCCTACTTTGTGGCTGACTCTAAGATCTGCATATCCACAAGGTGTAATCGATGATCTACAGCGGAAGGACCGTAATCCTCCCCCAACAGCAGCATCTGGCCAAGGATATCGCTCTACTTCAATAGAGCGGTGAAAGCGCCTAGTAAGTTCGTCAGCGCTGCATGTGAGACATCGGTCCAATAGCCAATCACATGCACCCTCATCCTTTATGTTAAACCAACTCTGGACCCTATGGGAATATATATATATATATATATATATATATATATATATATATATATATATATATATATATATATATATATATATATATATATATATATATATATATTGAGATATGTCTGTTGCCTCCTTTCCTATATTCCCGTACTTTTGTACTTTCACTCAAGTTGAGTACTTTTACAAGAATAATATTTTATTAGGTTACCTGTACTTTTACTTAAGTACTTGATTTGTGTTCTTTCTCCACCACCAATAAACAGAGGCTGACGTTTTCCTCTGGTCTCAATTTTGCCCGTCTTCTGACTTTGTCCCTGCAGTCTTAGAGGCTTGCTCCAAACTTCATTTCGTTATACTGTACTTGTACATGTGTAATGACAAATAAACTTCAACTTCAACTTCAACTTCTTAGAGGGTCAATCTCATTAGCATCTATTGAGCTCTCTGTGTGTCATGGAAAAGCTCTTAGAGCGGAGGTGGACACTACTTGCAGAAAAGAGTAACGTCAGTGACAGGAAGTCAAGTCTCACCCAGTACAGCACATCAGTCCAGCCCTCCATGGTGATACACTGGAACACGGTCAGCATGGCAAATAGGAAGTTATCAAAGTTTGTGATGCCGTTGTTGGGCCCGTGCCAGCCGTCCCTACACACGGTGCCATTGAGAGGGCAGTGACGCCCATGACCTGAAAGAGAACAGGGAGCAGGATCCTCTTCTGCTAATATACCTGTGTTGAGAGAAATGATTCATTTCCTCAGTGTTTTTTTCTTGTCTTCCAGTATAAACATTCTTAAATCAAGATACTTGAGAAGCAAAATAAGTTAAGATATTAAGTCTTGTTGTATTTAAAATGCATCCAAATTAAGTGAGTTTATGATTAAAACAGGCCAAAATATCTGCCAATTTGGTCAAATGAATGTGAGAACACACTGACGCGTTCCGTTTAGATAGCAGGTTGCGTGCATCTTCCCAATGAACAGTTCCAGACCGATGATGGCGTAGATGATGATGACGAAGAGCACGAGTAGAGCGATGTGAAGCAGAGGAACCATGGCTTTAATGATGGAATTCAGCACCACCTGTAAGCCTACACACACACACACACACACACACATATATAGTATATGCACACATATATATCATATAAACACAAACTTTTATGTTAGATGTGATTAATCAATTTGACAGCACTAGTATATTTACATCTATATTAGTATATTTTTTAAAAACTGTACTTGCAGACAATATGAGATTAATTAAATAAAAGGCCACTAAGTGTAGTTAAAGAGTGTTTCCTTTCATGTTTCTTAAGAAGAAACTTTCATGTTTCAGTGAAAGCTGGGTAAAGATGTGGACGCACTTGGCACTCCTGAGACCAGACGAAGGGGCCGCAGAACTCTGAACGCTCGTAAAGCCTTGACATCGAAGCCACCCGGCTTTCCACCTGTCTGCCCGCTGACATCTCTATCTTTGGTTATCAGCTCCAGCACAACACTGAAGAGACTACAAACACACACACACACACACACACACACACACACACACACACACACACACACACATCAGTATTAATATTATAACAGAATGTGAGTTCAGTTCATATCAGAAAAAAAAACTTTTTTTACAGTTTGTTTAGTATTGCAGTTCATGTCAGTAGTGGTTTTGCTGAAACCATTATGGTAATTAGTGCTACCTTTGACACAGACTTCAGACCTTATTCAAATGAATTTTCTCCCAGCTAGTGTTACTGCTGAATACAGCTGCATGCATGGTGAGAACGCCTCAGGTTATGACTGTAACCATGGTTCCCTTAGAAGGGGAACAAGACACTGCATTTTGAATTGGCCCTATGGGGAATGACATCAGCATGACCAGTGTCTGAAGTGAAATTTCCGAGTCTACTCTAGAGAGGGAAATTCTAGAGCCAACTCTTGCTGTCAGTTCTGGCGCGATCGAAGACGTAGTCCTTTCCATATATGTTGCTGCGGCTATGTGTGTCTGGGCCAAACACAAATCACACTCCATCTCCTGGGCCCAGTCCAGTGTCGGCTCCAGCCCCTGGGCCCAGTCCAGTGTCGGCTCCAGCCCCTGGGCCCAGTCCAGTGTCGGCTCCAGCCCCTAAGCCCAATCCAGTGTTGGCTCCAGCCCCTAAGCCCAGTCCAGTGTCTGCTCCAGCCCCTGAGCCCAGTATAGAGTCAGCTCTAGCCCCTGAGCATGGTCCAGTGTCGGCTCCAGCCCCTGAGCATGGTCCACTGTTGGCTCCAGTCCCTGAGTGTCGGCTTCAGCCCCTGAACCCAGTCCAGTGTCAGCTCCAGTAACTGAGCCCAGTCATGAACCTGCTCCATGCAGGAATGTGTAGCTCTCATGAAATCCAAAATGAGCCAATATTTGGCATGACATTTCAAAATGTCTCACTTTCAACATTTGATATGTTATCTATATTCTATTGTGAATAAAATATAAGTTTATGAGATTTGTAAATTATTGGAATCGTGTTTGTATATAGCATTACTGCAAAAAAAAAAAAAAAAAAAACCTTTTGGAACCTTTATTAGGAGTTTAAGTGTTCTTAAACGTGAGTAAATGGATATAGAGATATGAATAGAATTCCGATGTTGACAGCTAGAGTGTGAAATCTATAGGGATGACAAAGACACAAGCTGAAGGCAGTGCAACATTACAAATACTATTTACAGAGATAACAAATAACTAGAGGACATAATAAAGGCCTGTTTCATTAATATAAATAATACATTTATAATAAATGTGATGTTTATAAATAAATATGTGTCTCCATAAAACTAATATAAAATTGTTCTTCAGTTCATTCTTTTCAATTTCTTTCTCTTTTTCTCATTTCATTTATCTGTATGAAATGAAACTCATCTGGCACCAGGGCTTGAGAACATCACAGATGTGATTCGGCGTGATCCCTGAGGATCCTACATCTACTGTGACCTCTGACTTCGTGCACCGGATTCCCTCCTGCCTGAGTGCAGTTAATCACATTAAATCAGGTCATAGATCAGCATTTGATCAGGTTGTAAGCCCTTGTGAACAGTTGCCAGCTTTGTGCCAAAATCCTTGACATATTTACTAAATCCTTTCAACAATTACTAGCTGACATGAGCTTCTTCCAACAGAGCTGTTCAATCATGATGTCAATTTGTAGGCCAAAGATAGCTGGCCAGTGTCTCCTCAACACCGGTCATGCTGATGCCGTTCCCCATTGCATCAACACAAAGACACAGCGTTGAACCCTGCATTTTATTCATATATCATACATCTTAACCAGCCGATTATTTTAATGAACATTTAGAAAACGTTAAGTCACAAACAGCAATCAAATTGTGGAGACAGGGCACAATTTTGTGAGTGTGTTACTTGCATATTTCGGGTGCTACAATACGAAAATAAAGGGCACTTATATAAATATACATTTCAATAAATCTTTATCATGCTTTAAAAAAGTGTACTTATTTTGATGTTTTGAATAACTAAGCACATGTAAAGTCATTTATAATTTTAACTGTAGTTTATTTAAAGTTCATGTATTTTAAATTGCAACATCATTAAAAATGTGTGATTACAAATATATTTAAATACACAAATGACAAAATTCAACAAAAATGACACTGAAGTATATACTGAAGACAATAGTAGTAATAATGAAACTACATATCAAGATGTACTTACTTTTACTAAAGTGGTTAAACAAGCACACTTAAGTTCAACTAATGGCATTTAAAAAAGGTAAATATAATACATTTTCATTTAATTGTAACTAGGGATGCATGATATATCGGCCACCATATCGGTATCGGCCGATATATGTTCATTTTTAATGTTATCAGCCTGATTAGAAAATTTGGACGATATATTAAAGCCGATAAATAATGTATTATTTCCTCCAGCTGAGACACTTGACACTGCTCACCATGAATTGCTTGAAATATGATTGAAATCACTTCAAAAAAGGAAAATACGGTTAAGTCTGTCATATCGGCTACATTAAATCATCATGAGAACATCATAATTGTGTGTTTGGGACATGGATTTTAATGGTGAGACATTTGTTTTTGTAATCAGGCTCTCAAACATTATATACAAATTTGGATTTAGATTTATAAGCCAATATATAGGTTATTGGCTTTCAAATATAAAGAATTATCGGTTATCGGTATCGGGCAAAATTTTCATTTTAGTGCATCTCTAATTGTAACTAACATGTCTGAAAACATTACATTCAGATCACACTTAAGCATATTCTTTTAAAGTATATTATTACAGTAATAAGTACACTTTTTTCAAGGGTAGCCCTGTAAAGAAATATAAAACGAGTGTGAAAGAGCGTGTGACGGTTCACTTACCCAACAATGACGATGACGAAATCCAACATATTCCACCCGTTTCTCACATAGGAGTTCTGGTGCATCACCAGTCCATACGCGATGATCTTGAGGAAGGTTTCAATCGTGAAAATGATCAGGAAGGCATATTCTACTGTTTCCTGTGAAACACAATGATAGAACAGAGAAATCTCATTAATCTGTTTTTTTTATCTGAGGAACAAGAGCATGTGATTTTGTAAATGAATTTGACCTGGATTGACCAGGGAGAAAATCTCAATATGCACAAAATATTCAACTGTTACTTTTGATTTTATTTAACAAAATGCCAGAACAGGGGATTGAGGGGAACAAAGACAATAGTATGATTTGGATTAGTGCTCGTCCAATGCATGTTTTCACCATCTTTAAAAGAATGAAGTAACCCTTTCAAGCGCACAGGAAAACTCAAATAAATACAATACATATAAATAAATAACCAATGCTTTTAAATCATCACATCATATTTCAGAAACCCACCACAATATATTCCATGTGCAGATTCAATCCTACACTTCACAAAAAGTCCCAATCTAGCAAGCTTGAGCCCTTCCCACAGCTAACTTTTATAAAGATTTATAACTTTAAAAATAACATGCTGTGCAACATTACTTTACTGTAAGCTATTTTTCTGTTTCTAGTGGATGTTATGCACAATACAGACTGTCCTCAAAGTTGATGTGTTAGAAGCAGGAAAAATGGCCAAGCGTAAGGATTTGAGCGAGTTTGACAAGGGCCAAATTGTGATGGCTAGACGACTGGGTCAGAGCATCTCCAGAACTGCAGCTCTTGTGGGGTGTTCCCGGTCTGCAGTGGTCAGGATCTATCAAAAGTGCTCCAAGGAAGGAACAGTGGAGAACCGGCCACAGGGTCATGGGCGGCCAAGGCTCATTGATGCACGTGGGGAGCGAAGGCTGGCCCATGTGGTCCGATCAAACAGACGAGCTACTGGAGCTCAAACTGCTCAAGAAGTTAATGCTGGTTCTGATAGAAAGGTGTCAGAATACACAGAGCATCTCAGTTTGTTGCGTATGGGGCCCCTGTCCACCATTTTAGCAGTGGAGAACATTTTTGCTCGCTTTCTGTGTATAATTTATTTCCAGTCTGAATTTAGATTTTTTTTTTCATGTTACTTAAAGACATATGAAAATGATCTAATGCTTAAAAAGTAGTGCTATTCACAATTAACCACATCTAACATAAAGGTTTGTAAATATGTATGAGCAATATCACACTCGGAGCAATGGATATGGCTGTATATCAGCACGGCTGTGATTCGCAGGCCGAGTGCCGTAGATAATCACAGCGTGCTAATATACAGCCACATCGCACAGCCATGAGTGTGATATTGTGTTTATACAACAGTTTGACGGTGCAAGTGTGTAAATAAATCAGAAACAACTTTAAAAACCCTCTTTTCTGCAGAACTGCTTCCTTCCGCCACGGATTCAAATCTCAAACTAACAGTTTAACCGTCGAGCCCAGGCCTTCGTTACTAAATCTGAGTAATGAAGGAACGCTGAGTCACTTTATCGAAGATTATTGTATTAATATGTAGAGTATTACCTGCACCTAATATACCATTCATTCTTCAGCAGTTTGAATGTCCGCTGAGGAAAGCAATAGTTTTCCTTAACTTTTTAAAAGTTAAGTGACTCTCATGACAGCGCTAAAACAACTATTGAGAGACTCACTCATAAAGACAGATCTAATGGTGTAATAATGTAACTTTCCCTGAAGTCCATTTCCCCTAGCCTGGTCCTACCAGACTCTCGTACATTTCATTTGTACAGAGAGTCTGGCCACTCTCCATTGACAAGAGACATTGACTTCCTCGAAGGCGGGTACTCTATTGAAGTTTAAAACTACTGGATCTGCCCAGAGCCACTCTGGATCTGCCATAACCAATCGCTAACGTTTGGTCGTAACGTATGTCATGCGTATGTCCAACAACTATGACAAGGAGGACGCTTCACGCAAAGTCAATGGAGAACGCTGGATTGTTTCCCCCTGGTGTGGGCGTAGTTTTCAGATTATGACGCGTGTTGCTCTGTCTCTTAAAAGGCTCTCAGCCAATCAGATTCCAAAATCAGAAAGAATTGGGCTGCGTTCAGCCCTGACAAAACGTTGCAAAACGTTTTTTAAATGGAAACGGTGGTGCGTTGAACACCCTGTTCTGATGACGCAGGAGTTGGAACTATGGCAGCTGAGAAGGCCATTCTTTGTGTTCTTTTTGAATAATTTTCGGAGCCTGATGAAATCGGTATAATTACATGTTTAATACTGCAAAATACGCTCAATGTTACAGTCACTGCCCTTGCTGTCCAGAATAAAAGAGTGAAGGGATTTGTGGAAACTATGGTTCTTAATTATTGTGATCCAACATTTGCCTCGCATTTCAGGATGAAAAGACAAACATGTCTTCTAATATCTTCAATTGTTGCACATACCGAGCTGCAGCGCACACATTTGTAAACGGCTTTACTTGGACCATTTGCGCGAGCTGTCTCTTTAACATCGCACGGTTTATACACATGTTGCTGTTGATTGGGCTGACATTTTTGACATCTCAAACCCAGTTGCACACCGTTTCTAGGAAACACAACGTTCAACCCGGAAACCGTAGCAAACCTTTGTGCACCGGTTTGAGCTTGAACGTGCCCCTGTTGTATATATACTTTATAATTTAATAAGTTAATTATAAAATTGACCTTACAAAGGTATAATAATAATAATGTTGCCCCTTAATGGAAAAGTTGATTTCGGACCCTGCACATGTCAGAAATGTGTTGAAGATTTGGAATGTGAAACTAAAAACCAATCAACACATCAGATGACAGTGATGACAGTGAAGGAGCTGATCAAACACTGCTTCAGTCTGGTAAATGTGTCAAATCCACAACAGAAATGCAAACACAAATGATCCAACAAAGCAGCAAAAGAATCAACAGGACTAAGCCAAAAAAATGAAACAACTTTTTTTTGGTTACTTTATGAATGGATCATTTCTATTTTCTCTCTTTATTCATTTTGTGATTTCAGAAATGTTAATAAAGATAAATTATAAATTGTAATTTGTGTTCTTTTCCTTCTTAACCATGATGAGAAAAATAAACGGTTGTTGTATTTTTAAATGCATTTGGCAAAATTAGAAATAATGTCAATAAATATACTAAAATGTATTTGAAATACAATTAATTTATGCTAAGTATACTACAAAAACATTTACATAAGTGTGTACTCATTATAAATATCCTGCAATTGTACTGTTGGTATACTAAATTGGTATACTTAAAGTCTGCTAAATTGGAACAACTAATTTTGTACTTAATGTACTTTAGTTATCCAAGACTAAAGATGTGCTCAAGTATATTTGATTGTGCTAAAGTGGAACTATTGCAAGCATACTTTAGGCACACTTTCAATATCTTGCATTTAAAGACACATTCAGGTCAGTTTACTTTCCATTTGTCACGTTTCTTTGTTCAGTTTCCGTCTGTCTCCCTGGTTACCATCATTATAAGTTCATATGTATCAGCTTCCATCAATCATTTGGTCCCTCACATCACTCCCTGTCCAATTACTGTTATGTTTAGATTTTTGCACTGCCTGCCTGTATACTATCTTAATCTACTATTACATTTTGTTGTTTGGCATTACTGCCTCCGTCTGTCTTTCAGTAAACACCCGTGTGACACTATCCTTACTAATAATGATAAACACATTTTAGGCTAAATAATAAGAAATGTGCACTGTGCAATAAAGTTTTCCAAATAAACTTTAATTATAATATGTATATCAGTGAATATACTGGGCCACCCTCCCGTGGGCTCACCACCTGCGGGAGGGATCATATGGGGCCGGTGCCTAGTGGATCGGGCAACAGTCGAAGGCTAGGCCCCCGACGACCCGATCTCTGGACACGGAAACTGGCTTTAGGGACATGGAATGTCACCTCGCTGGCGGGGAAGGAGCCTGAGCTTGTGCGGGAGGTTGAGAGGTACCGGCTAGAGATAGTCGGGCTCACTTCCACGCACAGCTTGGGCCCTGGAACCACACTTCTTGAGAGAGGCTGGACTCTCTACCACTCTGGAGTTGCCCATGGTGAGAGGCGGCGGGCTGGAGTGGGTTTGCTTATAGCCCCCCAGCTCAGCTGCCATGTGTTGGAGTTCAACCTGGTGAATGAGAGGGTCGCTTCCCTGCGCCTTCGGGTAGGGGATAGGTCTCTCACTGTCGTATGTGCCTACGGGCCAAACGGCAGTGTGGAGTACCCGGCCCTAATGGGGTCTCTGGGAGGGGTGCTGGAAAGTGCTCCAACTGGAGACTCCATCATTCTACTGGGGGACTTCAACACACACGTGGGCAGTGACAGTGATACCTGGAGGGCCGTGATTGGGAGGAACGGGCCCCCTGATCTGAACCCGAGTGGTGTTCTGTTATTGGATTTCTGTGCTAGTCATGGCTTATCCATAACGAACACCATGTTCAAGCATAAGGGTGTCCATCAGTGCACATGGCACCAGGACACCCTAGACCGGAGGTCGATGATCAACTTTGTGGTCGTCTCATCTGACCTCCGGCCGTATGTCTTGGACACTCGGGTGAAGAGAGGGGCGGAGCTGTCAACTGATCACCACGTGGTGGTGAGTTGGATCCGAAGGTGGGGGAGGAAGCTAGACAGACTCGGGAGACCCAAACGTACTGTGAGGGTCTGTTGGGAATGTTTGGCCGAGCCCTCTGTCAGAGAGATCTTCAACTCCCACCTCCAACAGAGCTTCGACCGGATCCCGAGGGAGTCTGGAGATATTGAGTCCGAGTGGACCATGTTCTCCACCTCCCTTGTCGATGCGGCTGCTCAGAGCTGTGGTCGTAAGGTCTCCGGTGCCTGTCGAGGCGGAAATCCCCGAACCCGGTGGTGGTCACCGGAAATAAGGGATGCCGTCAAGCTGAAGAAGGAGTCCTATCGGGCCTGGTTGGCTTGTGGGACTCCTGAGGCAGCTGACGGGTACAGGCAGACCAAGCGGACTGCAGCCCGGATAGTTGTGGAGGCAAAAAATCGGGCCTGGGAGGAGTTCGGTGAGGCCATGGAGAAAGACTATCGGTTGGCCTCGAAGAGATTCTGGCAAACCGTTCACCGCCTCAGGAGGGGGAAGCAGTGCCCTACCAACACTGTTTACAGTGGAGATGGGCAGCTGTTGACCTCAACTGGGGATATCGTCGGACGGTGGAAGGAATACTTTGAGGATCTCCTCAATCCCACCAACACGTCTTCCATTGAGGAAGCAGTGGCTGAGGGCTCAGAGGTGGATTCATCCATCACTGGGGCTGAAGTCATCGAGGTAGTTAAAAAGCTCCTTGGTGGCAAGACACCGGGAGTGGATGAAGTCCGCCCTGAGTACCTCAAGTCTCTGGATGTTGTGGGGCTGTCTTGGCTGACACGCCTCTGCAACATCGCGTGGCGGTTGGGGACAGTGCCTCTGGACTGGCAGACTGGGGTGGTGGTCCCTCTTTTCAAGAAGGGGGACCGGAGAGTGTGTTCCAACTACAGGGGGATCACACTTCTCAGCCTCCCCGGGAAAGTTTATGCCAGGGTACTGGAGAGGAGAATTTGGCTGATAGTGGAACCTCGGATTCAGGAGGAACAGTGTGGTTTTCGTCCCGGGCGTGGAACACTGGACCAGCTCTATACCCTTTCCAGGGTGCTGGAGGGTTCATGGGAGTTTGCCCAACCAATCCACATGTGTTTTGTGGATTTGGAGAAGGCATTCGACTGTGTCCCTCATGGCGTCCTGTGGAGGGTGCTCTGGGAGTACAGGGTCCGGGGCCCCTTGCTTAGGGCTGTTTGGTCCCTGTACGACCGGAGCAGGAGCTTGGTCCGCATTGCCGGCAGCAAGTCGGACTTGTTCCCGGTGTATGTTGGACTCCGGCAGGGCTGCCCTTTGTCACCGGTTCTGTTCATAATTTTTATGGACAGAATTTCTAGGCGCAGCCAAGGGCCGGAGGGTGTCCGGTTTGGGAACCACATGATTTCGTCGCTGCTTTTTGCGGATGACATTGTCATGTTGGCCTCCTCAGACCAGGAACTTCAGCGTGCACTGGGGCGGTTTGCAGCCGAGTGTAAAGCGGCCGGGATGAGAATCAGCACCTCCAAATCCGAGGCCATGGTTCTCAGTCGGAAAAGGGTGGCTTGCCCACTTCAGGTTGGTGGAGAGTTTCTGCTTCAGGTGGAGGAGTTCAGGTATCTTGGGGTCTTGTTCACGAGTGAGGGAAGGATGGAGCGGGAGATTGACAGACGGATCGGTGCAGCTTCTGCAGTAATGCGGTTGATGTACCGGTCTGTCGTGGTGAAGAAGGAGCTGAGCTGTAAGGCGAAGCTCTTGATTTACCGGTCAATCTACGGTCCTACTCTCACCTATGGTCATGAGCTGTGGGTCATGTCCGAAAGGACAAGATCCCGGATACAGGCGGCCGAAATGAGCTTTCTCCGCAGGGTTGCGGGCGCTCCCTTAGAGATAGGGTGAGAAGCTCAGTTACTCGGGAGGAGCTCAGAGTAGAGCCGTTGCTCCTCCACATCAAGAGGAGCCAGTTGAGGTGGCTCAGGCATCTATTTCGGATGCCTCCTGGACGCCTTCCCGGGGAGGTGTTTTGGGCATGTCCCACCGGGAGGAGGCCCCGGGGAAGATCTAGGACACGCTGGAGGGATTATGTCTCCCGGCTGGGCTGGGAATGCCTCGGGGTTCCCCCGGAAGAGCTGGAAGAAGAGGGAAGTCTGGGCGTCTCTGCTTAGACTGTTGCCCCCGTGACCCGGCCCCAGATAAGCGGAAGATAATGGATGGATGGATGAATGGATGGATGTATATCAGTAAGTCTCAAGTGATATGTTAGTACATACACTATATTGCCAAAAGTATTGGGACGCCCCTGCAAATCACTGAGTTCAGGTGTTCAATCCCTTCATGGCCACAGGTGTATAAATCAAGCACTAGGCATGCAGATGCTTCTACACACATTTGTGAAAGAATGGGTCGCTCTCAGGAGCTCAGTGAACTCAAGCGTGGTACCGTGATAGGTTGCCACCTGTGCAATAAGTCCATTCCTGAAATTTCCTCACTACTAAATATTCCACACTCAACTGTTAGTGGGATTATAACAAAGTGGAAGTGATTGGGAACAACAGCAACTCAGCCATGAAGTGGTAGGCCACGTAAAATCACAGAGCGGGGTCAGCGCATGCTGAGGGTCACAGTGCGCAGAAGTCACCAACTTTCTGCAGAGTCAATAGCTCCAGACCTCCAACCTTCTGTGGCCTTCAGATGAGCTCAAGAACAGTGCGTAGAGAGCTTCATGGAATGGGTTTCCATGGCCGAGCAGCTCATCCAAGCCTTACATCACCAAGTGCAATGCAAAGCGTGGGATGCAGTGGTGTAAAGCACACCGCCACTGGACTCTAGAGCAGTGGAGACGTGTTCTCTGGAGTGACCAATCACGCTTCTCTGTCTGACAATCCCATGGACGAGTCTGGGTTTGGCGGTTGCCAGGAGAACGGGACTTGCCTGACTGCATTGTGCCAAGTGCAAAGTTTGGTGGAGGGGGGATTATGGGGTAGGGTTGTCTTTCAGGGGTTGGGCTTGGCCCCTTAGTTCCAGTGAAAGGAACTCTTAATGCTTCAGTATACCAAGACATTTTGGACAATTTCACGCTCCCAACTTTGTGGGATCAGTTTGGGGACGGCCCCTTCCTGCTCCAATATGACTGCGCTCCAGTGCACAAAGCTTCGGTCCATAAAGACATGGATGAGCGAGTTTGGTGTGGAGGAACTGGACTGCCCTGCACAGAGTCCTGACCTCAACCCAATAGAACACCTTTGGGATGAATTAGAGCGGAGACTGCGAGCCAGGCCTTCTCGTCCAACATCAGTGCCTGACCTCACAAATGTGCTTCTAGAAGAATGGTCAAAAATTCCCATAAACACACTCCTAAACCTTGTGGAAAGCCTTCCCAGAAGAGTTGAAGCTGTTAGAGCTGCAAAGGGTGGGCCAACTCCATATTAAACCCTACGGATTAAGAATGGAATGTCATTAAAGTTCATGTGCATGTGAGGGCAGATGTCCCAAATCTTTTGGCAATATAGTGTATGTTAATGGATTTGTAGCATACTTAGTATGAAATATTTTAATAGTAATAATTTTAAATAGATTTTGGTATTGTTTTGTTTACTAGGGGTATCCACACTTTCAAATAAGATATCTTTGGAGCACCTGTCTTACCTTCTTTTCATTTTCATTTTTTATTTGTATTGCGCTTTTTACACTACATATTTTTTTAAAGCAGCTTTACAGAAAATGCTTTTTCAATGTTATAATCGGGAAGTGTGCAGTTCTCCGCCAGAAATGAGTGTGTCAATGTAACATCCATATGGCAGTGATTTACAGCTATATCATAATGTTATGAGGTTAGTTAACATCATGTGTTCAGTGAAGCAGGCTCAGCAAACCTGTTAGATAGCAATTACAATTTGTGAACTGCTCTCATGCCCCTTCTTCCCCATACAATAAAGGCAAAAAAAAAAAAAGCCTGGATAATCAAAGGTCAATGACAGCTGGCCATAACCAGTGCTATAGCTCTGAAACAAGAGTTGCATTGCAAAATATAATCACACATCACTCATGAGTTTGTTAAATGCAATAATGACAGCTATAATAAACTCATGCTTGGTTATTGATGTGAATGTCGTCTATGGCCGTGTCTCAAGCTGCAGGTGACCGGATGACAATGGCTAAGCCACGGTACTAAGAATAGCTACAATACACTTGCATGACTAGATTAATCCCATTTGAACAATAAAATCTCATTGCTGAACACAGCAGGCTGTCCATGTCCTGTGTGCAAAACAAATCAGTCATAGATTTTCACAGGAATATCCTGCAATATAAGGCACTTTTCCGAACCTGAATGTTGACAATACATTAAATCATTTTACGTCACCTGCCCGCCTTTGTCTTAAAGCACATAAGCTCATCAAATACTTCAGGTACATTCACTTGCTGACGGAGTCTGAGGGCGAAGACAAACTGCCTGATGGCCACAGTGACGCAGTGTTCAGTTCAGTGTTCAGCATCAGAATAATGAGTCTAATGGCTGTCTATGTGCAGTTGAAGCAGGTGATGATGCTGTCGTTTATGTAAAGCTGAGTGAGATCTGTCTCAAAACACACCTGGACCAAAGTAAACTGATCCCAGAGAGAAGTGTATTCTGAAGCTCAGTTAGACTTAGTTAAACTTCCACTGGCAAATGCAATTATAGTTTTAAACAGTTACAAATTCTTTTTTGTTTTATAGTGTGTCATAACTATGGAAGTCTGTTTCTGCTATGAAATAAAGAATAAAAAGCTTTTGCCACTTTTTATCTCACAATTCTGACTTATGGGCCCTATTTTAATGATCTGAACGCACTTAGGGCGTGTCCGAAACCACTTTTGCTAGACAGAAACAATGTCCAAAAGTGTTGTCCCTCATCTCTTAATGAGTCATGGGTGTGTTTTGGGCATAACATGCAATAAACCAATCAGAGTCTCATCTCCCTTTCCCTTTAAAAGGCTTGCACCATGGCGGAATCGCCTTCTCCAGAGAGGAATCCTTTTATATTTAATATTTAAATGTGTGTGTAATAATCAGAGTGTGTGTGTGTTGTCCACCTATAGGCTCATATTACTAACACACCCTTTAAATAACACACAAATACTGCACTACTGACTTTAGAGCAGGTTTGTGTTGGTCAATGGTCAGTGGTTTTCAGTTCCTCACAATAGCAACGCTCCATCAATGCTCCTGAACGCCCATGGGTGAACAGATGCGCCAGTGCATTTGATATTTAAACACAGAGGAGCTGGACGTGAACATGAGAACTGCGTTGGGCTGAAACTAGCAGAACACACTTGCATCGCGCCTGGCATCACATTGAGCCGGTGTATGATAGGGTCCTATAACTCACAATTGCACAATTGTTATAAAGTCCAAATTGTGAGATGTAAACTTGCAATTGTGAGTTATAAAAGTCAGAATTGTGAGATAAAAACTTGCAACTACTTTTTATTATTTCCATAAATAACAGACCAACAGCACTAGGACTTTTCACTGTTTATATCACTTAGTTTATCCATGTTTGTTCTAGACATATTGTCGGTCTGTGCATTAGTAGTGGGATTTTATACTGACTCTTTCTGCAGAGTCATTGAATCATTCATTCAGACAATTTGATTAAAAAAAAATCGGATCCCTTCTGGGATTAAATAAGTGAGTCGTTGAATCATTCACTCAACCAATTTGTTTAAAAACCCTGATTAATTTAGGAAATAACAGGTGACTCTGTTCTACTTCACTTTTAACTCACTAATGTGGACAATGAAGTTCATCTGACTACATGAGATGGAGGGAAATTAGTGAAGGAAGGCCATAAAAATTTGAAGTCTAGTAACAGAATCATGTACTCAACTGACTTCAGCAACACTGATTACTATTCCACTATTGTGCACACAGACTAAATGACTGGCAATATTGTGCCTTAAATGAATGTTAATCAATATTAATGTCTAGTTTATTGGACTGTTATTATAAAGACAATATTACACTCACAGCATGGCTGATATCCAGAACAACACCACTCTTACTTACTTAAAATTGAACATTTCTACCAGCCTTCTTTGGAAAGATGCTGTATATAGACATTGAGGTGTCAAAAATAGGTCAGTTCTGGAAAATGTAGGAAAAATCTTTGAGATCATTATTTTGTAAGTGGTTTGATCAGTTAACACACGCACATTAAGGACAGATTATGAGATTATGGTATCAGACTGAGAATCTCCTTTTTACTCAGAGTATCAGTCATTGATAATAAGCCTGTCGCTCTGTCAGCATGAGAGTTTTAAGCACTTGTTTTATGGTGTCATGAATAATTATGAAACAGTGTTCTCTCATATGACAAGGCTCATGAATCCCATTGATGTAACAATATTGACTTCAAATGTGGAAAAAGAAATCATTCAAAAAAATCACTAAATTATCCAATACACTCCAAAAAGGAATTTTTTTTTTCACAGTGATGCCATTTTTGGTTCCTCAAATGACCTTTAATGAGAACAGCCTCGTCAGAATCATGTTTTAAAGCAAAATTAAAATAGAGTGTCTATTTACACCAAGTGCAAATAGTGTGCTTTGTTGACAAGTGCTATTCACACTTTGTCTGGCTATCACCAGACCAAGCTCAATTTAAGATTGAACATTAGTCTGGAGAGTCTGCTTTGTATTCTCTACTGCACAAGAGGCGTGATCAACGAGCACAGTTCAAATGACTCTGTACGCAATTGGATAGTCCTTCAACCAATCAGAGCACAAGAGGCGTGATCAACGGGCATAATTCAAATGACTCTGTACGCAATTGGATAGTCCTTCAACCAATCAGAGCACAAGAGGCGTGATCAACGGGCATAGTTCAAATGACTCTGTACGCAATTGGATAGTCCTTCAACCAATCAGACCACAAGAGGCGTGATCAACGAGCATAGTTCAAATGACTCTGTACGCAATTGGATAGTCCTTCAACCAATCAGAGCACAAGAGGTGTGATCAACGAGCATAATTCAAATGACTCTGTACGCAATTGGATAGTCCTTCAACCAATCAGAGCACAAGAGGCGTGATCAACGAGCATAATTCAAATGACTCTGTACGCAATTGGATAGTCCTTCAACCAATCAGAGCACAAGAGGCGTGATCAACGAGCATAATTCAAATGACTCTGTACGCAATTGGATAGTCCTTCAACCAATCAGACCACAAGAGGTGTGATCAACGAGCATAATTCAAATGACTCTGTACGCAATTGGATAGTCCTTCAACCAATCAGAGCACAAGAGGTGTGATCAACGAGCATAATTCAAATGACTCTGTATGCAATTGGATAGTCCTTCAACCAATCAGAGCACAAGAGGTGTGATCAACGAGCATAATTCAAATGACTCTGTACGCAATTGGATAGTCCTTCAACCAATCAGACCACAAGAGGCGTGATCAACGGGCATAGTTCAAATGACTCTGTACGCAATTGGATAGTCCTTCAACCAATCAGAGCACAAGAGGCGTGATCAACGAGCATAATTCAAATGACTCTGTACGCAATTGGATAGTCCTTCAACCAATCAGAGCACAAGAGGTGTGATCAACGAGCATAATTCAAATGACTCTGTACGCAATTGGATAGTCCTTCAACCAATCAGACCACAAGAGGTGTGATCAACGAGCATAATTCAAATGACTCTGTACGCAATTGGATAGTCCTTCAACCAATCAGAGCACAAGAGGTGTGATCAACGAGCATAATTCAAATGACTGTATGCAATTGGATAGTCCTTCAACCAATCAGAGCACAAGAGGTGTGATCAACGAGCATAATTCAAATGACTCTGTACGCAATTGGATAGTCCTTCAACCAATCAGACCACAAGAGGCGTGATCAACGGGCATAGTTCAAATGACTCTGTACGCAATTGGATAGTCCTTCAACCAATCAGAGCACAAGAGGTGTGATCAACGGGCATTGATCCATCGCTTCTCTATCTGTCATTGTGTTAAACCCCCCAATAGCGCACCAGGTGGATAAGCCAGTCTGTGATTGGTTCCCGCCAAAGTGTAACAGAAGCATGATAAATTAATGTACAGGTTTCCAGCCTGAGCTGCAGGGAGAAATCAAATCACCGGGAGATCAGGCTGGATTTACCCAGTCTAATTCACACTGGCTCCGCCAAACAATGCCTGGTTGGGCCTAATAATATTAAAAAAAGACAAACATATTTCAATGTCTTCAGTGGTGTTGTCAATAAAGCATAAGGCTTAAAGATCTTGGTTTTGACGCAATCAACTCTTTTGCCTTCTCCCATTTCCCATCATATATCACATCAGAAAGGCATTTACTTTCAATAAAAATTAAGAACATTTTCTAAAAGTGGAAATAAATGGACTAACGAAATGTTTAATAATAATAAAAGCATTTATTGGGTAGGGTCAGGGTTAGGGGTTGGTGTGTGTGTGGGGGGGTTATTGGGTTATTGTCCCATTTAATAATTTTAATAAATATAATCATCTACACTCTATGTTATTATTGCATCCTGTTAATGTACAACAATACTGAGGGGCAAATAGTGTGTATCTGTCAAAATAAAGTATAAATAGTATCTAATTACTATTTAAACATATGGCAAAAGAACTGCTACTTATATCAGTTTTTTCACTTAGTATGTTATTTCACTTAGTAATTAGCATCTACAGCTATTAGCACTTAGTGTAAATATCATCTATCGCTAAGAAAATATGCTATTTTCACTTTTTGAGCAGTCACATGAGGTTTGTTTAAACATACATTTTGTGTTTTTGTCTTATTGTCATATTGTTTTATGTTGTTTTAGTTTTCTTTTAAATGGTATTGTTCAGCACAGTGGTTAACCAATCAATTGATTGATTGATTGATTGATTGGTTGGTGGTTGGTTGGTTGGTTGATTGATTGAGATAAAACTACCTTTATTATTCCCATAAGTAACAGACCAACATCACTGGACTTTTTACTGTTTATATCAATTAACGGTAACACTATAATAACATTCAGTTATAAGTCACTTATAAGTTATTAGTTAATGATGAACTAATCATTTACAGAACATGACTATAAATTCATGAATGTTTAATAATTTTACATTTTATGAATGTTTTGTTAATTTATGTAACGACTGAGACAAATCAGACACAATAGTTTATTCATTATATTTAATGAATGATCTAGCAAACTTATTCTCCCAACAAAGTTTGGTGAAACCATCCCCCAGAACTACAACTAACATCCCTAGTGTAGTTTACACCGGGCCTCGGGTTACAGGACACATGGGAACTGATGAGGTTTTGCGACCAGAAAGAATTTGCAGAGAGAGAGCTGTGACTCCCACTCAATTCTTTTTGCAAATAAACCATCTTAAACTCATATAGCCTATATATGACCACTTGAGAAATATATATACACATATCCATCTCATGATTTGTATTTATAGGGTTTGGTCTATGTATTAATTCAATCTCCGGTGAATTTATGTTTCAGAATTGCATACTATGGTTAACGAAAATCATGTGTATGGCATGTTTGGTGTCTATGAAGTTGTAATTTAAAGATCTGAATGATTGTGTATATATGTCGATACCTTTATTACAAGAATCTTTAATAGTTCCTTCATCAGCAACCAATCTGCAAACGATCTGCTTGAGACAAAGGATCGTAAAACTTTCCCTCTGAAAGCCTGAATACGATTGGCTCACTGACCTACAAGGTGGGATTTCTCCCATAAGCTTAACAAGAGATGCAAAGATCCGCCTTCTCTCTCCTCTCCCTCATGCCTACGACTGACACGCTCTGTCTTCGGGCCTTCGCCCGGCAGGCCCTCCAGGCATGGTGGGGCCATTCACATCAAGCTATGTGCATGTGTGGGACAGGAAACCCGATGCCACCACATGGCCGGTGGGTCGGCAGGCCCAACACCTTAAGCCATCTGCAACTTCCTCAACCTCGACGGAGTTGAAATAACCATGCAAGCTCATCATTTCTTCTTCTTTCGACGCAGAAGAAATTGATTGCCACTTCAATGCCACTGGACCGAACTATCAAAACTTTCTCCTGCGATTTCACCTCGGACAGTCTTCTACAGCTCAGGCTAAATGCAAGTAATGTACGATTACGAATCGCTGTGTAGTTAGTAAAGTTAGTAAAAAAGATAAACAAAGGATCTTATCAGTGATGGTTTCTCACAGGCCTTTCCATAAGTTTCATCCATCTGTTCTGACCTGGTTCTTCCAACCACTTTAACTTTGCCTCTTACCATGTAGATGTTTTGTGTATGTATGTTTTATGTCTGTTTAATCTTGTCCGTGATTTAGTTAATACAATCTGTGCAAAATATATGTTTGGTTCTGACTCCCTGCCTGCAAAAAAAAAAGTCACTTAAAGGGGAACTTCAGCGCTGGGAAGATGAATGTGTATTTAAACTGGGTCATTTATGTAGTAGAAATGTGAAATTAGTTTTGAATTTGGTGCCTTCTAGACTGAGAAATCCAGAACATGTATTTTTGGCTCATGTGGATGAAAGACAACAACTCCCAGAATGCACTTGCTTCGCTGTCCTGCGAGGCCACTCCCAAAGCCACAGCTACTGGATCACTGGATCACTTGCCCACCGCGGCACCGCCCCTACCATTGTTTTATAATAATAAAATCATTTAGTTCAGTTAGAGAACAGACACTACAATTAAAAACTGAACGTGTCTGTTCAATATAACGTGTGTGAGCCGAGCAAGTGTCATGGCACAAACGCAGCAGGAGTCAGATCTCATTCATCACGAGAGTGTTGAGCTGAGGTAAGCGCGGGCGTGGCAGTCATTCACGGCGCGTGTTCAGTCTGGCACGTTTTCAGATCATGCCTAATGGAAGCTTAACTTTCATAGGAATTCATTTGAAAAGTTGAAACACTCGCTTTGCTCCGCACCGCTCCGTTTACATGAATGCCCGAGCCGAACGCTGTGAGTGAGATCCCACCCCCATGGGCGGGTTCACAACATGTGGAACTAGCTCCTCCTACTGGCGGTAGATTGTAGCCTCTGGCCAAAAAATCCTCAGATGACGCAATCATTGGAGGATTTTTTCCAGAAATAAAATCCATAAATCTCTCATCTCAGGGGGATATGAGGGGGGAAATCACGATCATTCGAATATATACTTCCAGATTTCTACTGATACAAAGCTTAATCCTATAAAGTGCTTATGTAAGTACAAAGGAAGAATTTTTATTTTTTGTGGCCATGAAAAATATCCTTTTCTTAGAATGAATTAATAATCAATACTGATCGTTCAACGATGAACTGATTGATTGATTGATTGATTGATTGATTGATTGATTGATTGATTGATTGATTGATTGATTGATTGATTGATTGATTGATTAATTGATTGGTTGGTAGATTGGTTGGTTGATTGATTGGTTGATTGGTTGGTTGGTTGGTTGGTTGATTGATTGGTTGGTTGGTTGATTGGTTGATTGGTTGATTGATTGATTGATTGATTGATTGATTGGTTGGTTGGTTGATTGGTTGATTGATTGATTGATTGATTGATTGGTTGATTGGTTGATTGGTTGGTTGGTTGATTGATTGATTGATTGATTGATTGATTGATTGATTGATTGATTGATTGATTGATTGATTGATTGATTGATTGGTTGATTGATTGTAATGTTAATGTAGCTACATCAAGTTAATCTTATTAACTAATTCAAATATTCATAATTGATCATAATGAATAATCACAATGAGTTATTAATATTTCCCCTCTGAGCTAATTTGCTATATTTAGTTATAAGTAATTTACAAATTATTAGTTAATGCATTCATAAATTATTTATACGTGGTATGCTATACTGTATATATAAGTGGTGAATAGTTTACATTTTAGATTAGGGGATGCAGAAAGTGTCCTTTTTGACCCCTGCAGAGCACCGTACGGTTGCGCTTCGCTGCCATTTGGATGCATTTTAAAGATCTAGACTTTATTACTGAAATGCTGGCCAGTGTTTACAAGAGCAATATATTTCATCACCGCTCTAAAGAGAAAGAGAAGAAAAGCACGTAAACATTTGAAATGGGCCGTTATCACGGCAGTGATTATATATGTTAAAATAACCAGCAGAATTATGTTTACTCATGCAAATAAGAGGCTGTATTCACTTATTTCTACTCATTTCAAGTGGAATAAAATTATCAAAATACCAGAACTTCATCTAGTTGCATGTGAACTTGCCTGCACTCTTTAATGTTTTTTGTACACAGTGAGTTGTCATTCTCCTAAATAAAATGAGTCGCACAGGTTTGGAAGGACATGAGGGTGAGTAAATGACAACAGTATTTTCATTTTTGGGCGAACTGCCCCTTTAAGCTCACAAATACTGAAATAAGAATGCATGTAATTGAACAGCTGGTGAGCTGAAATAAGGGCCATAGTGTGAGAAAGAGAGAGACAGTGGATGGAGTGAGAGATGAGAGAGTGAGTGAAGATATAATCCTCCTATGATCCTCTTTCACCACCCCTCCACCCGCCTGCTTTACAGATGGGCTCGTGTCAACCAGCCAGAGCACACAGAGGAATAGAGCGGCAAGCGTATTTGTGTTTGTTTCTACACAGCTTGCGTTTGCTCCATTCGGCCTCATCATAAACCAGCAGACACGTCAACCACTCTTACTACAGTTCGCCAGTGCTCACCATTGTTTAAAGGGCTTTCCCAAAGGCATGTGTGCAATTGAGAATATAGGTTTGTAGGCTGGAAATGATCGATGAGCATGCATGAGTGAGTGTAATGGAAATGCAGAGAGAAAGAAAGGTTAAACACTGGTGTCACTGACTCGACTGAGGCTAATCTTACTGGACAAGTCCTGTGCTGCTCAAAGCCCTGGAGCTCCAAAAAAGCAAAACTCACTCTGCATTTAGAAGAGAAACATGTGTCATGATAACTAGACTGCACGAATCACAGGAAATCAGACAAACCAACTGTTGACATTCAGTAGTCAATCTGTGTGCTTGCAAATAACAGGAATTGTAATATGGCTTAATGTGTGTTCATTAAAGTCCTGATGAAATCAAAATCGACCTTATTTACTTTGTTAGCACACATTACAGGTCTTAGGGTGAACAATTAATCCGTGCAAGCTAATACACAGAAAAAAATAGTTTGTCGCGGTAATCATTAATCAAAATCTGAAAAGTAACTTCCGGTCTGGAAACAGCTTTCGTTCTCAGATGATGTCAGTTTGACGGCTTAGGTTTGAAATGCGTAACCCCTCCCCTCCAGCCGTTAGTCTGCTATAAGCGAGAGATGGAGAGGAGGAGCTGAAGTCAAACCCCGCCCTCTATTCAATATTCCCTCTCACTTGGAAATCCGTCACAGCACTGAAGAAAATCCATTGCTATATCCTCACTGGGACGTTAAATAAAAATTAGTGCCGCACGTTCAAATTGAAAATGCATTTCTAGATTATTATAACTTGTGTATTGCATAATGTATGTCCTTCATCTTTTTAAATGAGCAGCTGGCAATATTAAAGCATAGACATTTCAAAATAAGAGTCCCGGTATATTTTGGCCTTGTCTATAATTAAAAGTCCTGCATTATGCTAGCCTAGAAAACTAGACGCATCCTAGCGACAGTAAATATCATTTTCAGCCAGGGCATCTAGCAACTCTCCATTGGCTTACGAGCTTGAAAAACCAAACTCTAGTCAGGCCAATCACACCGTGTATAGAGTCGGTGGGCGGGCTTAACATAATGACGGCAGAGTTGTGACGGCTCTGCGTGCTACTAGAAAGCAAAGAAGCTGGAGAACAGTGGTCTTTCGAATCGGCTTTGGCCATGACTCTGGAAGACTTGGAGTCAAGATTTTCTTTGAGAAAAGATCAAAATACGGCAAAAAAGGAAGATGTGTTTGGAGTTTTGCCGACCGGATACGGTAAAAGTTTCATCTATCAACTACCTTCTTCATTGCTCTGGTTGGTTGCAGCGCTGTCCTATTGCGTGCAGAGGGAATCTGAAAGACAACAGACCCAACATCTTGATGTGGGTCTGGCTTGTCAGGATAGCAATATGCAGACATATTTTTATAGTTAACCTATTATTGGTATTTCGGTTACGAAATAAACTGTATCTGGTAGTGTTGTAATCAAGACCACTTAAACTGAGACCAAGTCGAGACCGAGACCAGATCAGCACTCCTTAAATTCATCTAAAAGATCCGCATGTACTGCCTGAGAAATGTCTTCTATTTAATCAATAAATACAATTAGAATAATAAGACACTATAGCGCTGTTACCAATCAAATCACTAACAATAAAATGTAACTTTGTGTCGCAGAGGTTGCAACCGAATTGGTACAGTTACACCTGCATAAATAATGTTCAGATTAATTTAGTATTAAAACATTGACATTATTTAACAGTCACAGAATGATTTATTCAACCAATTTGTTCAAAGCAGCTGATTCACTTAATAACGAAACATTTCCGAATTAGTAAAAACTTTAAGACTCTAAAATTGTGTCTAAAATGAGTAATTTAATGTTAACTTCTTGTTTATTGAACGCTTGTATAAATCAATATCACATTTGCAATCACCCTTATATTCATGAAAACAGCTCTCTTGCTCTTGTGATATTGCTTAATTATATCCTATGTTATATAAAAAACAAGATCTATTTGCAATCATATCTTGAATTTTGTGGGTATTTATATTCATTTTGGGCTTTTTTGAGACAAGCATTGATTTTGAACCCGGCAGCACAGTAACAAAAGAAATCACATTATAAAGAAGTTATTGATCGCGTTTTAAGCAGTAAGTTTTACATCAAATCACATTAATGATGTTAAATCAGACAACGCTCCGGCAGTTTAGTGATATCCTCACAGCTGTGGTCTTGACCGGTCTCGAGATAAAATCCAGAGTCCTCTAAGTCTGAGACCGAGGAGAAAAGCAGTCGAGACTGAGACAAGACCACGACCAGTCTTGAGTACTACAACACTAGTTTCTGGTATTTTATTCAATGTTTAAAAATACATAATTCCATCATTATTAAATAAATTGCATTGCAAACGAGCAGTATTTAGTCCATTCATTTTTTCCCATAGGTATTTCAAAAAATGCTTTGTTGAATCATTATAATCCATGAAGTAAACCAATCAGCTATGAGACAATGCATAACATTACAAACTTTGATTTGACAAGATACAAGACTGTGTACTTAACAGCTTTAGTGAGGGAAACAATCCCATGAAGCATTGCAAATTATATAATCACATTAAGAGAAATTTGATTGATTCAAGTTGTCAATCATATCTATAGAAATAATCTATTTTAAGTTTATTGCATGTTTATATACAAATATTTAAGTATTTTGAGAAGGTATGTAGACCAACTGGAGTGGGCGGAGCTAAAGAGCTTGTTTGCTGCAACTCTGATTGGTGGAATCTTCTGTACAGCATCATGGGTAATGTAGTTTTACTTCCGGAACCTGACGGCCACTCACAGCCTGTATTTGAGTGAGCTTTCTGTTCACTCAACTCTTAGACTGCACTTAATTCAAGATTTGATGTACACAGTATTTGAAAACAATATGATTCACTAGTGCATTAGATATATAGTACAAACCGTATGGTGTAATTATCACATATAAATGAATGGTGCATGTGTTTACTGTAAATACACTGACAATGGAAGTTTAGTCTACAGAGATAATACAGTAAACAGATGTTTCTAAAATTCCTCAAGAGTAATAACAACAGACACAAGACATTAAGAGTACAGAATTATTTTAGATTGCATAGATGATTTAGTCTTGCATGAATGATTGAATTCATATATGAGATTTCAGACTTTGGTATCTTGGCTGATCTGATCACAGTTTGACACAAGAACTGAGCGCAGAAACTCTAGAGGAGACGCATGTGAGATTACCAGGGTCTTTTCCTGAAGATCTAAGGAGCAAAAGTATCTATTTGATCTCCTTTTAATCTCATTGCTGACTGTTTAGGACATCTAAAATGTGCTGTGGGATTGAAATCCACTGGTCTAGGAGATGCAGCTGAGACAAAAGAGACATTTCCCCCCATGAGGATATTTGCACTCCAACAACAGAGCATTTAAACGGCAGACACAGACATGAGCACGTGGACAAGCCCCTTTTGAGTGTTTGCAAATTCGCCTTCGTGCTTGTGTAATTCCACTCTAATTCACTCATCTAATCTCAATTAGCAGAAACTAATCCCACGACACAGCCAATGAGAAGTCAGAAAAGATGTCACGGTACTCACCAAATCATGATTAGTTGAGTTGGAATCATCTTCAGGGAAGGGGATGTAAACAGCTAAGGCCACACAGTTGGCAAAAATCGACAGCAGTATAAAGATATCAAAAGGTCTGGGAGTCACATGTTTAAGGAGAAACGTCAGAACAGTAGCATTCATTTTTGCAAAAATAGTTTCATGGCCAGTACATTTTCTGCCAAAGTCACTGACCATTGGCAGGTGTAGCAAAAAGTTATACAATATGTGCCCCTGGAGCTCAACAGCAGCGCTGCGTCTCACGGGTGGCGATAGCCAACAACACATTAGAAGGGTCAAAATCCATTTTTCCTTTATGCCAAAAATCATCAGGATATTAAAATCATGTTCCATGAAGATATTTTGTACATTTATTACCGTAAATATATCATAAATGTATTATTAGTAGTAATATGCATTGCTAAGGGCTTCATCTGGACAACTTTAAAGGAGATTTTCTCAATATTTAGATATTTTTGCACCCTCAGATTCCAGATGTTCAAATAGTTCGGCCAAATATTGTCCTAATAAACCACACATTAATGATGCTTATGTATTCATCTTTCAGGTGATATATACATCTCAATTTCAAAAAATTGCCCCTTATGACTGGTTTTGCGGTCCTAAACTCATATGATTTTCATTCTTCTGTGGAACACAAACACAGTTTCAGATCGTTTTCTCCATACACACTTAAAAAAGTTTATTTGCATCAATGGTTTAATGGAACCTTTCCATTCCACAAAATGTTCTTTAGATTATTAAAATGTTCACTGAATTATCACTGAAAGGTTCTTTGGGGAACCAAAAATGGTTCTTCTATCTGCATTGCTGCCAAAACATAAGAGTTTATAATAAGTCAGTTGGGTTCAAAAGTTTCAAGCTTCAAAAAGGACCTTAAACTGTTGCGCTTTATTCCAAGTCTCAGTGAATCAATGAGGTTTGACCTCAGTAACATCAAACCTCATTGGTTATTTTGTCTGTGCTCCGCAGAAAAGTGGAAAGCATATGAGTTTTGGAGACTGAATGACAGCCTTTTCCCTTTAAGTCAAGAGTAATAACCAGACTGCAAATGTGATTCTGTAAATAAACACGTTTCCTTCAGTTCAGTGTAACTGAAGATCACCATCCCTCACCGCTGATGTAAGGATACTTCCACTCCACTAAGTTAATGCACGCTCTGCGCACCGGGTTATTGAGAGTCAGGCAGAAAAGTGCTCTTGGAGGTCTGCTATTAGTGGTGCTTCCCTGTTTCTTGCTTTTGGCATATTGCTGCCGCTTCCTCTGGGCCAGAGAGCTGACCGGAGCGGCGCTCACAGCCGCGGAGGAGTTCATGGTCTTTGGGGCGCCCTGAGATTGTCTCGCGGCATTAATCGCCGCCTGCCAGGAGAGAGCGGCGGCCTGGGCCGGAGAGTGATGGCTGGTGATGGACGGCCCTTCCGTCCAGGTGGGAGGGGCTTCACTGGGGATGGGGGCTCTGGTGCCACTGGCATAGTGTCCCCCTGAATAAGAAAATTAATGGCCTTTGAGAATACAAGCAAGTGCAAGTGAAAATAAACAGATATTGATCAAAATTATTAGTATTATTCATATATATATATATATATATATATATATATATATATATTATTACAATATAAAAATATGTTAAAAACTTTAAAGAGGTCCTATTATGTCCTATCAAGTCTCTGATGTCCCCAGAATGTGTATGTGAAGTTTTAGCTCAAAATACCCCACAGATCATTTTTATAGTGTGTTAAAATTGTCACTTTTTGAGGGTGAGCAAAAATGTGCAGTTTTTGAGTGTGCTCCTTTAGATGCAAATGAGCTGCTGCTCCCGCCCCCTTTCAGGAAGAGGGTGGAGCTTCAAGAGCTCATGTCAGCAGCTCTGATTACCTTACGCAGACACGCATATATAAAATATCAGAAACTGTTCAGCCTTTTATGATCAGACCAGAGTCAGACAATGATGGAGAGACTCAAGAAGAAGAGACAATATGTAGAATGAGACAGGACGTTTCTGAATGGATAGTGGATGAATTTATGAGTTAACGATCTTCAGTCAATGATTAGCATATTCTGTCATGGTAATCTATAAACCGCTGGTGTGGGAACTGTTGAGCCAGAGAAGATCTGCTGATGAAGAGAGAACAGGGATAGTTTCGTTTAATTGCGGTTATAACTTATGATGTCATCTTGCTTTATGACATGCTATTGCGTTTGTGTTCGTACTGTATCAATAAATGTGAAAGACGGACGACAGCAGGAGCGACTCCCAAATGTGCTCGACTACAACAACTCTTCCTCTTCAACATGTTCCCGGGGGCGGGGTTATGTAAATGTTAGGGTTAGTGATGTCACTACCAGCCGTTTGTTGTAGTCCTTAAAAAGCGATTTCTGTAAAAGAAAATGTATATACAGATACCACAGATACTTTGCATATCTTTATATGTAAAGATATGACTGTTAATGTTCCATCAGGACTTGATCGTAATAACGCAATTCCTAACCCGGTACCGGGTTTACGACTTTAATTGCAATTGAAAAGCATAGGCTTATATATATATATATATATATATATATATATATATATATCATTACACATTCACATATGCCCAGCCAACAGGGGATGTTCCGATTCTCTCAAAGTTATAAACAAACCCTCTTGCAGTAGCTAATACAATGTTCAAATTTATCTTTAATAATGTTCTTAAAACGTTAGAACAAAAACATTATTTATACATCGCTTACATAGTTTTTAAACGTTACTTGTTTTAGAACGTTCAGAGAACCTTCAAAAGTAGCGTTCCAATAATGACTGAAGAATGATACAATGTTTCCATGGCGTTCGCTTAACCACGCGTTTAAAACATTTTAAAAGCTGGACGTTCAGAGAGCATTGATAAATAACGATTTCCGACATACTCTGGTCAGCTGTTATATCCAGACGGAGCCACCATGATCCTCGACGATGATGATGTGCGCTGATGCGTGCCACACAACTTTGACACGGACATCCACACCTCACTTTTAAAATACAGCCAGACCAACATGAAGCCCTTTTAATAATAAACGAATTTAATATGAAGTCACATCTGGATTTTTGTGTTTACCTTCAGTCGGTTCCTCTGGCTCGTCCATCCCCTCCTCCACATTGAAACTGTGTTGTTGTGTGTTAAAGTCCAGTTCGCGTGGTTATATCACACCATCTTATCTATCATGTTTAGACCGCTGTGGACAATGATGATGCTGATGCTGATGCTGAAGCATCTTCGCAACATCCGGGTGTCGAGGATGCGCTTCACTCCGCGATAGAGATTAAACCCACCGAGCGCCATTAGAAGCGATAACACAGATCTGCCATCCTCAGAGATGCCTAGAGTCGGTCTGACTCCAGCCGAGAGGAACCCCACCGCTGGATGCGCTCGCAGCTGCGCGTCTGTTTTAAATTAAGCTCGTGTTCGGGGAATATAGCTGCCTGGAATATTCAATTACCTCTACAGGACATCTAACAGGCTTTGCAACAGGTCACTTAGCCTCTCCCAGGCTTCTGACACTGAGCTCTGGCTTCATAAAGTCAAGCAACAGGAGTCTATTTCAGTTCCCAGATACAATTAAACTCAATCTTACCTCGGATTCCCAGTATGAACGCCATGTCTCGCCCTAAAGCCCCTCATTGACGGAGTGCATGGTGTTTTCTGCTCATTACGGCCATATGTTGAAGCACAGGGCGATGTTAGGGAGTGTGGGATGGATTACCTGTCTGTCTCTAGCAGATAATCCCATATATTAATCCTCTGACTCAAGCCTTCTGTGCCACTGAGCGGAAGCGAATGGGACGAGTGCACGCGAATATTCCATTCAAAAGTGATCTATCTGATTATGATGTTGTTTATCATAAACACTGATTAATCCTAATTTAGATATACTCTGAGGTAGGCCCTATATGAGCTAATATCACGTAGCTAATTAATATCTAACTGTAAAGTTATGCAAAATGATCTTAGTTTTTTCTTTGTAACCGTGTATGCGTTAATTACAGTTTTAACTTTTCTTTACCTATAAAAAAAAAAAAAAAAAAAAAAAAAAAGCGAGTCTGTGTGTAACGGCGACCTCTTGCGGTTTCTCGATAACATCACAGTATAAATCGCACAGGGATCAATTCAAACTTGTGTCCAGTTTGAATTCAAGTCGAAATGCATTTGTTTGTGGATAAAACATATCTGCAACATTTATCCCACAAATCCCCGTCACTGATGAATCTGAGATGTTGAGCTCAAAGTCCATTAAAACAGTTCAATAGTTTGTTAACTTCAATACTCCAATAACCACAAATGAAAATAGTTCTACTGCAGATTTTATTTTGTAGCCTACACTCACCTAAAGGATTATTAGGAACACCATACTAATACTGTGCTTGACCCCCTTTCGCCTTCAGAACTGCCTTAATTCTACGTGGCATTGATTCAACAAGGTGCTGAAAGCATTCTTTAGAAATGTTGGCCCATATTGATAGGATAGCATCTTGCAGTTGATGGAGATTTGTGGGATGCACATCCAGGGCACGAAGCTCCCGTTCCACCACATCCCAAAGATGCTCTATTGGGTTGAGATCTGGTGACTGTGGGGGCCATTTTAGTACAGTGAACTCATTGTCATGTTCAAGAAACCAATTTGAAATGATTCGAGCTTTGTGACATGGTGCATTATCCTGCTGGAAGTAGCCATCAGAGAATGGGTACATGGTGGTCATAAAGGGATGGACATGGTCAGAAACAATGCTCAGGTAGGCCGTGGCATTTAAACTATGCCCAATTGGCACTAAGGGGCCTAAAGTGTGCCAAGAAAACATCCCCCACACCATTACACCACCACCACCAGCCTGCACAGTGGTAACAAGGCATGATGGATCCATGTTCTCACTCTGTTTACGCCAAATTCTGACTCTACCATCTGAATGTCTCAACAGAAATCGAGACTCGTCAGACCAGGCAACATTTTTCCAGTCTTCAACTGTCCAATTTTGGTGAACTCGTGCAAATCGTAGCCTCTTTTTCCTATTTGTAGTGGAGATGAGTGGTACCCGGTGGGGTCTTCTGCTGTTGTAGCCCATCCGCCTCAAGGTTGTGCATGTTGTGGCTTCACAAATGCTTTGTGATCAGATTATGATTATAATCATATATATATGATTATATTGGCTGTGCACTGAAACAAATACAGTCAGTAGAGCTATTTCATTAGAATTGCTGTTTATACTTGCACATCATTTTCACAATTCAAGCTTTTTAAGATTACAAAAAATCGTCAAATCCTGTTCTGAGGTTGAATTTCTAAAAACTAAAATAACTCATGGTTTATCATGGTTAAATAATTGCAGAATTAATCAATCAATACCATTTTTCGGATTCATGTATCTGAACTCTAATAATCGGCATTGACCGATGATCAGGGCCAATTGTATCCTGTCAATCAAAAGAAGCGGGAAGACTGTCAGACTGTAACTCATACTGTATATTTAGTATATAAATGTGCACTAGAAAGCATTTAATTTAAATCTACTAATTCCAAAAAGTAGTAGGTACTTGATATAGGCTACAAAATAAAATCTGCAGTAGAACTATTTTCACTTGTGGTTATTGGAGTATTGAAGTTAACAAACTATTGAACTGTTTTAATGGACTTTGAGCTCAACATCTCAGATTCATCAGTGACGGGGATTTGTGGGATACATGTTGCAGATATGTTTTATCCACATCCAAATGCCTTTCGACTTGAATTGTAACTTGTACAAAATGCTGCACATTCATGTAATTCTGGATTTCGCACACACAAGTTGTAAAGTATATTTTAATGTAGTAACACAAGTCGTCGAATACATGTGTAGTTGCGCACACATTAGCATCAGGCTTATTCACTGGTAGTTGTTCGTGTGTGGGTTGTGAAATGCATGAAAACCGCGAAAAGAAAATCTCAGAATTCAAATGAGATCGACTCAGAAACGAGTCAATGAATGCACCGGATCCACAAACACACATCTTACTTGTTAATTATGATACACTAATACAAAAGAAAACATTTGTATTCACAAAAATGTGTCTCTTTGTACAAATCGCTGCACATTCATGTAATTCTGGATTTTGCACACAAAAGGCATTTGGTTGTGGAAAGTAAAACATATCTGCAACATTTATCAAGTTCATGGATAATCGTCTGTGCATTTGTTAGTCATTATGAGACTAAGTTCATCCCATAAGACAGGGCTTTTCAAACTTTAGATGCCACGGAACATCCTCGTGTGAGGGACCCCCATCCTGTCTTTTATAAACACCCAATTAATACACTAAACATATTAATATTATCTAACATTAGTTTCTATTAAGTTACTTTATTACATAGCTTTTCTACTCACTATAAATACGTACTTAAATATATTTATTTAAAAAAAAAAAATATTAATTTATATTAATCACATTTTATTCATTTAATTTAATTTTATTCAATGTTAATTTAACATTTAATCACTTATTTATTTTCATCATATATTAGTCACGCCGAGTCACACACAGGGAGGGACCGGGAACCCGGTTGAGCCGTGAGTCCAAGGGTCTCTGGTGGAGTCGAAGGTGGGAGGAGCCAAGACAGAGCCAGCAGGTTGGCCACTTCCAGGGTGAGGGTCGGCTCTGTTCTCTCTCTCTGGCAGATGCGTTTGCGGTGGGTGATAGCTCTCCGTCTGCAGGGGGCTTACATGAGTACTCCGTGGTCAATGGAGGGGATTCAGGCTCTGGGTCTGGCTGTTTCCTAGATCGGGACCAGATGATCTCAAGACACCTAATAATGGTTTCCCTCCAGTTCAGTCCAGTGGTGTCCAGAACAAGTTCTTCAGGGTCTCATCATCGCAGGGGAAAGTTATGGCAAGATGAAAGTGGGTGGCAAAGGTGAGGAAATTGGTGCTCTCCTGAGCCACCAAGATAATTTGAACGCTTATATCCATTAAGTAAGTAAGGAAGACAAATACAGATGAATCAAGTTCAAAACGTAGTTCAATCACAAACAATTTCAAGACAACACATCTAATCATAACAGTGACCAGACAAGGAGTGCAGGGAAAGGAACAACTTAAGTAGCAACACTAATGAGGGAAATAGATAACACACAGCTGACACATATGAACTCATAATGACGGTAACTATGGGGACAGATGAGTGGTGGGAGAACAAAGAAATGTGACAAATGAAAACAAACTGAAAGTCCATGAACAAAACTAAACAGAATGGTGACACTGTGCTTTGTTTACTCAGAAAACCCAAGTTTGAGTGCCATTTTGTCAAGCAAAAAAATAAATAAATTGGGGATCGCCATTATGGTAATCAGTGTTTCCTTTGGTTGAGCACTTAATTAATATTATTGTAATTATCTTCCTATTGCAGCGATGCAACAAGAAATCCCAGTTATTTGGTTTCAAAGGAAGGAAGTAATAAATAGTTTTTTTTTTTTTTTGACCAGCTTCTGACTGAATAATTAACTATAGTTAATGATTTAATCAGAAATTAGGTTACCTTTTAAAAACAATCAATGTAATACTTCCCTTCATGTCCTATAATGATCGTTTACAATTTTATTGCTAATGCTTACGTCAAAAACACCTTCTGAAACTTTTAATTGGGTTGATATAATCCCTCTAATATTTGTAACGATATCTTGTAATTGAGCATGCTTGAGTCAGTCTCAGTCACACACACACACACACACACACACACACACACACACACACACACACACACACACACACACACACACACACACACTTCAACATCAAAACACAGCAATGGTAACAATTAAATTGTATTTAAAGTAAATTATCAAGTAACTTTTTTAGTTAAATGTGTAAGTGAACTAGACTAACTAAGCATTTGTCAGCACAACATACTCTTCCTATTTCAGTTTACTTGTTTTTTTCCCAAAGCATCAGTTTGCATGCTTTTTTTAAAAGTAAGTCTAGCTAGTTAGATTTCACATGGATGCCCCGTTTACACCACATAAGAAAAAATGCATATAAAGTCGGACTTTCTGTCATAATTTCCACTTTCCACCAATTTCCAATGCAATACTTTTTAGAGAGACTAGTAATTAGTACAGTAATCTAATTACACTGTTGAAGATGTAATTAATAGCTAGTAAACCAACTACTTAGCTACTTATCAAAACTATGATTTAGTATGTTTTTGCATGATTTTTTTCCCCCCTTATGTAGAGGAAATGGGTTTAAAAAATATGGACGTAGTGTCCGTGACGTCACCCATTGGTTTCTGAAAAGAGTATTTGAAACGTAAAGTCAGCCATCGCCATCTTAACACCGCGCGTCACTCCCTGATAACTGACAAGAGGCTGGACGTGGGCGGAGCTGAGGTGACGTGATGACTAACAGACAGCAGACAAACAGCAATCCACCTGTCACTCAAGTGGCATGCATCTCTGATCGGCTCTGTCAACTAAAATCCATCCTCTGGCCTTCGCGTGTGGCTTAGCTTCTAAGCCCGGCAGACCACGTTTTCCACTAACAGGAGAAGGGGTGAAGGCGGGTCACTGGTGCCTTAAAACCAGTTGCTTCGGGCAGATGGAACTGATCAGACTTGGATGGCCACTCATCTAGGAGAAGGTAAACCCTGATTCCAAAACCTCCGCTGCCTTGCGGCAATACCCACTCATGGGAAAGGCTAGGGGAGTCAACCCGCACATCAAATCTACACATCAAATCAAACGGACACTACGTCCATATTTTTTTAAACCCATACTTCAAAAACAAAATGGCGCCGCCGGGTTCGGTCGCCGTTCAGGTCGCTCCGCGAAGACTGTGCTTTTATTTACTATTTTACTTTCTTTTACTCTCAATTTTTACAAACTTATCAACTGCATTGATCTGCTATGACAGCAAAACTCTTTTGGACATTGGTTACCTCTACACTGGACTGTTTCAGGACACTTTCGCCAATCCTCTGTGGCCATCTGAGATCCTTCGGAACGCCGAGTTGAACAATGGCCAGACGGGTCAACGGCGAAGAATCAAGAAACACAGTGGGAAACGCGTTGGGATACGCAACAGACTGAGGAAAAGGGCATTCAGCCCTCCTCTCCCGAGCATTCTGCTAGCAAATGTTCAATCCTTGGAGAATAAGATGGACGATCTTAGAGCCAGGATAAGTTTTCAACGGGACATGAGAGACTGTAACATCTTTTGTTTGTCCGAAACATGGCTCACGCCAGCGGTCCCGGACACAGCTGTGACGCCATCGGAGAACTTCTCTGTTTTTCGGATGGACAGAACAGCCGAGGCCGGTAAATCCAAAGGCGGTGGAGTATGCTTCATGATCAACAAGAAATGGTGCGATCCCAGGAACATCACCATTTTCTCGCGGTCCTGCTCGCCTCATCTGGAACATTTAACAATCATTTGCCGCCCATTCTATCTGCCGAGGGAGTTTTCTGTGGTCGTCGCGACCGCCGTTTACATTCCACCACAAGCAGACACAGCGCTGGCTTTATCTGGCCTTCATGATGTTGCCAGCGGCGTCATAAACAAACACCCCAACGCGGCGTACATTGTCGCGGGCCATTTTAACAAAGCAAACCTAAAGAAAGTCTTGCCAAACTTTCACCAGCACGTCTCCTGTCCTACACGAGGAGCAAACACACTGGATCATTGCTACTCTCCGTTTAAGAACGCCTATAAAGCGCGGTCACTACCAGCCTTTGGCAAATCGGATCATGCTGCCATTTTCCTCACACCTGAATACAGACAAAGGCTCGTTCAGGAACCCCCGGTGAGGCGGGAAGTTAAGCGCTGGTCACCCCACTCAGAGACTGCGCTACAGGCAGCTCTGGATGATGTGGATTGGGACATGTTCCGAGCGAGTTCAGCTGATGTGAGCGAGTTCACGGATGTGGCGCTTTGCTTCATCAACACGCTTACAGAGCAAGCCACACAAACAATAACAATAACGTCCTTCTCAAATCAGAAACCGTGGGTGGACAATTCAATCCGCGCTGCAGTGAACACACGCACTGCCGCTTACAACGCCAGTCTCCTAACGGGGAATATGACTGAATACAGATCGTCCTGCTATGCTCTCAGACGCGCAGTTAAAGCCGCAAAACTCCGTTATAAAGAGTCTCATTTCCAACTCAACGACTCGCGGCGCATGTGGCAAGGTCTGAGGTCCATCTGCTCTTTTGGATCTAAATCCTCTGCAGAGGTGAACGCTGATCCGTCGATTGTGAATGAGTTAAACTCTTTCTACGCTCGCTTTGACTGTAACCGCGGCAACGCAACTCCCCCAAGTGGCGCGTCAGAGGGAATTACTCAGCGCAGCAACAACCACGTGATCTCTGTCTCGGAGGATGAAGTTCGGAGAGCACTCAAGCGTGTGGACGTCAGGAAAGCTGCTGGGCCAGATGGTATTTCAGGTCGTGTTCTGCGGTCCTGTGCTGATCAGCTCGCCGGGTTGTTTACATCTATCTTCAATGAGTCCCTCGCTACATCTGTGGTCCCCACCTCCTTCAAAAAATCCACCATCATCCCTGTCCCTAAGAACAGTAAACCCTCTTGCCTAAATGACTATCGTCCAGTGGCTCTCACATCTATAGTCATGAAGGTCTTTGAGAGACTCATTAAAAACACCATTTGCGCCTTCATTCCTGACACTTTGGACCCTCTTCAGTTTGCCTATCGTCCCAATAGATCGACTGAAGATGCCATCTCTCATGTCCTCCATTCCTCCCTCACTCACATCGACAGCAAAAGTGGGAACTACGTAAGGCTGCTATTCATTGACTATAGCTCAGCCTTTAACACCATAGTTCACATCAAGCTAACCTCCAAACTCCTGGATTTCGGCCTGAATCCTTCTCTCTGCCACTGGATTGAGGACTTCCTCACTGGCAGGCCTCAGGTGGTGAGAATAGGCCAGTCCACCTCCACCTCCATCACCCTGAGTGTGGGAGCTCCACAGGGCTGTGTCCTGAGTCCCCTGCTCTACTCTCTCTACATGCATGACTGTTTGTCCACACACAGCTCCACCTCTATCATCAAATTTGCTGATGATACTGTTGTCCTGGGCCTCATTTCCAACAACAATGAGACGGCATACTTGGACGAGGTGGAGCAACTAACATCATGGTGCCAGGACAACTGTCTCTCTCTGAATGTTGGCAAGACCAAAGAAATGATTGTGGACTTCAGGAAGAGACAGCAACGGACATACTCCCCTCTCATGATCAGCGGGTCACCAGTAGAGAGAGTGAGCAGCTTCAAGTACCTGGGTGTAAACATCTCCGAGGACCTGACCTGGACTGCTCACATTCAGACACAGGTGAAAAAAGCCAGGCAAAGGCTGTACCACCTGCGCCAGCTGAGGAAATTCAGGGTTTCACCAGCTGTCCTGAAAACGTTCTATTTAGGGGCGATAGAAAGTGTATTAACTCAGTGCATCACAGCGTGGTATGGGAACAGCACCAGTCATGACCGCAAAGCCCTGCAAAGAGTAGTGCGCTTATCCGAGCGTATCTCAGGGTCAGCTCTCCCGTCTCTGCAGGACGTCTACACCAAACGCTGCAAAGGTAGAGCTACCAAGATCATCAAGGACTCTAATCACCCCGCAAACCCGGCGCAATTTACAAAATGGCGCCGCTGTGTTTGGTCGCCGTTCAGGTCGCTCCGCGAAGACTGTGCTTTTATTTACTATTTTACTTTCTTTTACTCTCAGTTTTTACAAACTTATCATCTGCATTGATCTACTACGACAGCAAAACTCTTTTGGACATTGGTTACCTCTACACTGGACTGTTTCAGGACACTTTCGCCGATCCTCTGTGGCCATTGAGATTCTTCGGAACGCCGAGTTGAACAATGGCCAGAGCCAGCGGCGTAGAACAAAAAAACACCGTGGGAAACGCGCTGGTATCCGTAACAGACTGAGGAAAAGGGCATTCAGACCTCCTCTCCCGAGCATTCTTCTAGCAAATGTTCAATCCTTGGATAATAAGATGGACGATCTTAGAGCCAGGATAAGTTTTCAACGGGACATGAGAGACTGTAATATCTATTGTTTGTCTGAAACATGGCTCACGCCCGCGGTCCCGGACACAGCTGTGACGCCGTCGGAGAACTTCTCTGTTTTTTCGGATGGACAGAACAGCCGAGGCCGGTAAATCCAAAGCGGTGGAGTGTGTTTCATGATCAACAAGACATGGTGCGATCCCAGGAACATCACCATTCTCTCGCGGTCCTGCTCACCTCATCTGGAACATTTAACAATCATCTGCCGCCCATTCTATCTGCCGAGGAGTTTTCTGCTGTTGTCGCGACCGCCGCTTACATCCCACCGCAGGCAGACACAGCGCTGGCTTTATCTGGCCTTCATGATGTTGCCAGCGGCGTCATAAACCAACATCCCGGCGCGCGGCATTCATTGTCGCGGGCGATTTTAACAAAGCAAACCTAAAGAAAGTCCTGCCAAACTTTCACCAGCACGTCTCCTGCCCCACACGAGGAGCAAACACACTGGATCACTGCTACTCTCCGTTTAAGAACGCCTATAAAGCGCGGTCACTTCCAGCGTTGGCAAATCGGATCATGCCGCCATTTTCCTCACTCCCGAATACAAACAAAAGCTCCTCCAGGAACCCCGTGAGAGCGGGAAGTTAAGCGTTGGTCGCCCCACTCAGAGACCACGCTTCAGGCAGCTCTTGATGACGTTGACTGGGACATGTTCGGCGAGTTCAGCTGGCGTAAGCGAGTTCACAGACGTGGCGCTTTGCTTCATCAACACGCTTACAGAGCAAGCCACGCAAACAATAACAATAACGTCCTTCTCAAATCAGAAACCGTGGGTGGACAATTCAATCCGCGTGGCAGTGAACGCACGCGCACTGCTGCTTACAACGCCGGTCTCCATTCAGGGAATATGAATGAATACAGATCGTCCTGTTATGCTCTCAGACGAGCAGTTAAAGCCGCAAAACTCCGTTATAAAGACCGAGTGGAGTCTCATTTCCAACTCAACGACTCGCGCGCATGTGGCAAGGTCTGAGGTCCATCTGCTCCTTTGGAACTAAATCCTCTGCAGAGGCAAGCGTTGATCCGTTGCTCGTGAGCGAGTTAAACTCTTTCTATGCTCGCTTTGACTGTAACCGCGGCAACGCGACTCCGCCAAGTGGCGCGTTAGAGAAATTACTCAGAGCAGCAACAATCACGTGATCTCTGTCTCGGAGGATGAAGTTCGGAGAGCACTCAAGCGTGTGGACGTCAGGAAAGCTGCTGGGCGGATGGTATTTCAGGTCGTGTTCTGCGGTCCTGTGCTGATCAGCTCGCCGGGTTGTTTACATCTATCTTTAATGAGTCCTCGCTACATCTGTGGTCCCCACCTCCTTCAAAAAAATCCACCATCATCCCTGTCCCTAAGAACAGTAAACCCTCTTGCCTAAATGACTATCGTCCAGTGGCTCTCACGTCTATAGTCATGAAGGTCTTTGAGAGACTCATTAAAAACACCATTTGCGCCTTCATTCCTGACACTTTGGACCCTCTTCAGTTTGCCTATCGTCCCAATAGATCGACTGAAGATGCCATCTCTCATGTCCTCCACTCCTCCTCACTCACATCGACAGCAAAAGTGGGAACTACATAAGGCTGCTATTTATTGACTATAGCTCAGCCTTTAACACCATAGTTCCCACCAAGCTAACCTCCAAACTCCTGGATCTCGGCCTGAATCCTTCTCTCTGCCACTGGATTGAGGACTTCCTCACTGGCAGGCCTCAGGTGGTGAGAATAGGCCAGTCCACCTCCACCTCCATCACCCTGAGTGTGGGAGCTCCACAGGGCTGTGTCCTGAGCCCCTGCTCTACTCTCTCTACACGCATGACTGTTTGTCCACACACAGCTCCACCTCTATCATCAAATTTGCTGATGATACTGTTGTCCTGGGCCTCATTTCCAACAACAATGAGACGGCATACTTGGACGAGGTGGAGCATCTAACATCATGGTGCCAGGACAACTGTCTCTCTCTGAATGTTGGCAAGACCAAAGAAATGATTGTGGACTTCAGGAAGAGACAGCAACGGACATACTCCCCCTCATGATCAGCGGGTCACCAGTAGAGAGAGTGAGCAGCTTCAAGTACCTGGGAGTAAACATCTCCGAGGACCTGACCTGGACTGCTCACATTCAGACACAGGTGAAAAAGCCAGGCAAAGACTGTACCACCTGCGCCAGCTGAGGAAATTCAGGCTTTCACCAGCTATCCTGAAAACTTTCTATTTAGGGCGATAGAAAGTGTTTTAACTCAGTGCATCACAGCGTGGTATGGGAACAGCACCAGTAATGACTGCAAAGCCCTGCAAAGAGTCGATGCGCTTATCCGGCGTATCTCAGGGTCAGCTCTCCCGTCTCTGCAGGACGTCTACACCAAACGCTGCAAAGGTAGAGCTACCAAGATCATCAAGGACTCTAATCACCCTGCAAACCCTCATTTCACGCTGCTGCCATCTGGTAAGCGCTTCCGAAGCCTGATGGCCAAAACTGAGAGACTCAGGAGGAGCTTCTTCCCCCAGGCCATCAGACTCCTGAACTCAGTCACTTAACATCACGTGACTTCACTTCAGGATAAACATCGATACACTGTCATTGCACTGCACTTTCTGTTCTCGTTGTTACTGTGTAACAACCTGTCATAAACCTGTTTGCACATTATACTCTTATACATTTGTTAACCACATATTTATAAGTCTACAGTTTACTCACTGCAAAGTCTACTTCAATTATTTTATTCCACTTTATCCTTATTTGTTACCTTTTTTTCTCTTGACTTGATTATTTATAATTCTACAGATATAGACATATATATATATATATATATATATAGATAGTACTTTTTTTTATATCCTATTTCTATTATAATTTCTTCCTTGTGTTTTTAACTGTGAATTTGCACTGTCCATGGAGCGGACCTGTTTACATTTCACTGCCGGTTGTATATTCTGTATATAACTGTGTATGTGACAAATAAAACTCTTGAATCTTGAATCATTTCACGCTGCTACCATCTGGTAAGCGCTTCCGAAGCCTGATGGCCAAAACTGAGAGACTCAGGAGGAGCTTCTTCCCCCAGGCCATCAGACTCCTGAACTCAGTCACTTAACATCACGTGACTTCACTTCAGGATAAACATCGATACACTGACATTGCACTGCACTTTCTGTTCTCGTTGTTACTGTGTAACAACCTGTCATAAACCTGTTTGCACATTATACTCTTATACATTTGTTAACCACATATTTATAAGTCTACAGTTTACTCACTGCACAGTCTACTTCAATTATTTTATTCCACTTCTTTATTCTTATTTTTTTACTTTTTCTCCTACTTGACTTGATTATTTATAATTCTATATATATATATATATATATATATATATATATATATATATATATATATATATATATATATATATATATATATATATATATAGTGCTTTTTTTATCCTATTTCTATTATAATTTCCTCCTTGTGTTTTTAACTGTGAATTTGCACTGTCCATGGAGCGGACCTGTTTACATTTCACTGCCGGTTGTATATTCTGTATATAACTGTGTATGTGACAAATAAAACTCTTGAATCTCTTGAATCTTGAAAACCTGGAGACGGAGTCCCTAAGGCAGTCTTAAATTGTATTCAACGTCATTCTGGCAACTCCTGCAATGCTTCTGGTGTCACAGCTGTGTGGAGATGGGGATTTTGCTGCATGGGCAACAGCTGAGTCTACATATCACCCTGCCCAGGCTTTGTAGCTCTACTGGAGAGGACACTCAAGCGCAAGGTGTCGACACAACACGGAAAGTGGCAGTTACAGGTGATAAACTCATCCGATTGACGTAGGAAACCAATGGCAGGGGCCACTTCTGATGGTGGGAGAGATCATCAGTGGCACGGTGGGAGAGACCCCAGCCAGTAAGGTGCCTTTCCACCATGGCCTGCCTGCTTCACTGGGTGTGTGGAGCATTGAGAGCCATCTCAATAAGTGGGCCACATCTTCCGCACAGGCAAAAATACTCAGAAAAGAAAGAAGACTCCAGCTCTTCAAGTCGCAAGCTGGAACGTCAGGACCTTGTGCCCTGTATTAACTGCTGACCTGTAGCAGATACACGATGCACGCAAGACTACCGTCATCGACAGGGAATTCTTTCGACTGAACGTCGATGTTGCCTGCCTACAGGAGACCTGACTGGCCAACAGCGGTAACATCAGGGAAGCAAGCTACACTTTCTTTTGGCAAGGGAAGTCTTCAGACGGACCAAGGCAGCATGGTGTCGGCTTCACTGTTAAGAACATGCTCACTGAACCTCCATTATCAGGCACGGAGAGGATCCTTGCACAACATTCTCTGGCCCAGCTAACATCATCAGCGTGTATGCCCCAACTCTCTGCTCCACCTCAGAGGAAAAAGACCAGTTCAACGAGGCACTGGAGGAAACAATATCCAGAATCCCTAGCACTGAAGGACTTTACCTGCTCTGTGACTTCAATGCTAAAGTGGGTGCCGACCACGAATCCTGGCCTACCTGCCTTGGTTTTCATGGTAGCATTAAGATCAACGAGAACGGTCAGTGTCTGATATATATAATATATATTTATAATAAAACCATGGTTATTTTTCGTAAGGGTAAACAAGGGGGCGTGGTAACAGGAAACAAGGAGGTGCACAAACAAAGACAGAGCCACACTGAACAAATAAAAGACAAACAAGGGCCATCCCGAAGACGGAAGGATGCTGAATGTTATATTATATTATATTATATTATATTATATTATATTATATTATATTATATTATATTATATTATATTTATATTATATTATATTATATTATAGGCCCATTATTCGTGACATTTCTGTAGATTTGAGCGCGGAACCATGCGCGAACTCTGGCTGAAGCACGTGCATGATAAACCGGGACCCGGAAGTGTCCGTCGCGGAATGTGTCCCGTGTAGTCGCAGTGCAGAAGATGGAGTGTGTTAATAAAGCGGGGCATCTAATGAGTCTGGCGGCTCTACAGCAGCACGATCCCTACATAATCAAACTGCTGGACGTCACCGGACAGGTCGCGCTCTACACTTTCAACTCCAAAGCGAACGAATGGGTGAGATTTCCAAACGCATCGCCTCATCTCAGCGCGCAGGTCATTTAGCCTGCAGTGGCTAATGCTAATAATAACATCGTCACTAGCCCAGAGTCTCCTTTATGTGACTATCGTTGTGTTTCTATACATTCACAAACAACACACGACGGGCCATGGCAGCGTGAGGGTTTGCTGGAACAGCAGTGTCATGAATGAGCAGTCAACACCCAAATAAACAGACATTACCTTCACCTGTCTATCAATAAAGTTTATATCTATGGAAGCCCGTTTACATCACACAAGACATGCTTTTAAAATCATAAATGAGATATAAAGTCAGACGTTCTGTCATTATTTACACTTTCCATCTCATAATTATGATTTATGAATCAGTGTTATAATTTCAACTTATTAACTATAATGGTGACTTAGTATGTTATAATTTCGACTGTTTATTGTAATTATGGCTATCATTTCGACTGTTTATTGTAATTATGGCTATCATTTCGACTGTTTATTGTAGATATGGCTATCATTTCGACTGTTTATTGTAATTATGGCTATCATTTCGACTGTTTATTGTAATTATGGCTATAATTTCGACTGTTCATTGTAATTATGGCTATCATTTCGACTGTTTATTGTAATTATGGCTATCATTTCGACTGTTTATTGTAATTATGGCTATCATTTCGACTGTTTATTGTAATTATGGCTATAATTTCGACTGTTTATTGTAGATATGGCTATAATTTCGACTGTTTATTGTAATTATGGCTATAATTTTGACTGTTTATTGTAATTTATGGCTATAATTTCGACTGTTTATTGTAATTATGGCTATCATTTCGACTGTTTATTGTAATTATGGCTATAATTTCGACTGTTTATTGTAATTATGGCTATCATTTCGACTGTTTATTGTAGATATGGCTATCATTTCGACTGTTTATTGTAGATATGGCTATAATTTCGACTGTTTATTGTAATTATGGCTATAATTTCGACTGTTCATTGTAATTATGGCTATCATTTCGACTGTTTATTGTAATTATGGCTATCATTTCGACTGTTTATTGTAGATATGGCTATCATTTCGACTGTTTATTGTAATTATGGCTATAATTTCGACTGTTCATTGTAATTATGGCTATCATTTCGACTGTTCATTGTAATTATGGCTATCATTTCGACTGTTTATTGTAATTATGGCTATCATTTCGACTGTTTATTGTAATTATGGCTATCATTTCGACTGTTTATTGTAATTATGGCTATAATTTCGACTGTTTATTGTAATTATGGCTATAATTTCGACTGTTTATTGTAATTATGGCTATAATTTCGACTGTTTATTGTAATTATGGCTATAATTTCGACTGTTTATTGTAATTATGGCTATCATTTCGACTGTTTATTGTAATTATGGCTATAATTTCGACTGTTTATTGTAATTATGGCTATCATTTCGACTGTTTATTGTAATTATGGCTATCATTTCGACTGTTTATTGTAGATATGGCTATCATTTCGACTGTTTATTGTAGATATGGCTATAATTTCGACTGTTTATTGTAGATATGGCTATAATTTCGACTGTTTATTGTAATTATGGCTATAATTTCGACTGTTTATTGTAATTATGGCTATAATTTCGACTGTTTATTGTAATTATGGCTATCATTTCGACTGTTTATTGTAATTATGGCTATCATTTCGACTGTTTATTGTAATTATGGCTATCATTTCGACTGTTTATTGTAATTATGGCTATCATTTCGACTGTTTATTGTAATTATGGCTATCATTTCGACTGTTTATTGTAATTATGGCTATCATTTCGACTGTTTATTGTAATTATGGCTATCATTTCGACTGTTTATTGTAATTATGGCTATAATTTCGACTGTTTATTGTAATTATGTATATTTGACTGGCTATAATTTCGACTGTTTATTGTAATTATGGCTATCATTTCGACTGTTTATTGTAGATATGGCTATCATTTCGACTGTTTATTGTAGATATGGCTATAATTTCGACTGTTTATTGTAATTATGGCTATCATTTCGACTGTTTATTGTATTGTATATGGCTATCATTTCGACTGTTTATTGTAGATATGGCTATCATTTCGACTGTTTATTGTAATTATGGCTATAATTTCGACTGTTTATTGTAATTATGGCTATCATTTCGACTGTTTATTGTAATTATGGCTATCATTTCGACTGTTTATTGTAATTATGGCTATCATTTCGACTGTTTATTGTTATCATTTCGACTGTTTATTGTAATTATGGCTATCATTTCGACTGTTTATTGTAATTATGGCTATCATTTCGACTGACTGTTTATTGTAATTTATGGCTATAATTTCGACTGTTTATTGTAATTATGGCTATCATTTCGACTGTTTATTGTAATTATGGCTATAATTTCGACTGTTTATTGTAATTATGGCTATCATTTCGACTGTTTATTGTAGATATGGCTATCATTTCGACTGTTTATTGTAGATATGGCTATCATTTCGACTGTTTATTGTAATTATGGCTATAATTTCGACTGTTTATTGTAGATATGGCTATAATTTCGACTGTTTATTGTAGATATGGCTATAATTTCGACTGTTTATTGTAATTATGGCTATAATTTCGACTGTTTATTGTAATTATGGCTATCATTTCGACTGTTTATTGTAATTATGGCTATCATTTCGACTGTTTATTGTAATTATGGCTATCATTTCGACTGTTTATTGTAATTATGGCTATAATTTCGACTGTTTATTGTAATTATGGCTATCATTTCGACTGTTTATTGTAATTATGGCTATCATTTCGACTGTTTATTGTAATTATGGCTATCATTTCGACTGTTTATTGTAATTATGGCTATCATTTCGACTGTTTATTGTAATTATGGCTATCATTTCGACTGTTTATTGTAGATATGGCTATAATTTCGACTGTTTATTGTAGATATGGCTATAATTTCGACTGTTTATTATAATTATGGTTATAATTTTGACTGTTCATGTCATAATCATGACTTAGTATGTTATTTCGACTTATTAACTATAATGGTGACTTAGTATCTTATCATTTTTACAGTTTATTGTAATTATGGTTATAATTTGGACAGTTTATTGTAATTATGGTTATAATTTGGACTGTTCATGTTATAATCATGACTCAGTATGTTATCATTTTGACTTTATTAATCATAATGGTGACTTATGTCATAATTCAGATGTTTCCTTGCGCGGTGAAAATGGGCTTCTCTCTGACAGTGAAATCATAAACCCAAAGGCTTGTTTTTGTCCAGATGTGCCGTCGAGGTGATTGTGTGTGAGATCTGTTTGGAACTAACCCCTCTCTCTCACTGTAGGAGAAGACTGAGATTGAAGGCACATTATTCGTTTACGCCAGGTGAGCGTCGACTGACTGGAGCTGAAGGTGGTTCTGTTGGTCACATGTTAAACTGCTGGTCTGTCGTGTGGTGTGTGATGTTAAGTCTGTGTTTCTCTGCAGGTCGGCTTCCCCCCATCATGGCTTCACAATTATGAACCGTTTGAGTACAGAAAACCTAGTGGAGCCGATCAATAAAGACTTGGAGTTCCAGCTCCAGGACCCTTTCCTACTGTACAGGAACGGCAACTGTGAGTACAGAAGCTCAGACGGTGTTCTTCTGTTATATACCGTGAGAAGAAACCCAGACCAGTCAACATTAACCCTATAAAGTCTGCCGTATCATATTTAATACATGAATTTCTAAGGCCTCTGAATGATCAGAACTTAAATATCATCTGAGACATTATTAGCAGATATTGATATCATTTGCATTTTATGTAAGTATCTGCTATATATTTTTTTAAAATATAAATTGAATTGCTTTACATTACAAACACCAGAATTTCATCACTTTTTGTCCATCTGCATATTAATGAAACATGATTTCTGAATATTTAACTAACACCATATCACTGTCAACCTTGTTTGCTTTAACTCTGTATACAGTTGGATTTACAGTGTATAATAACTATATAAACTGTACACTCGTGTAAATGAATGTACACCGATCAGGCATAACATTATTGTGTTGGTCCCCCTTTTGCTGACCCGTCGAGGCATGGACTCCTCTAGACCCCTGAAGGTGTGCTGTGGTATCTGGCACCAAGATGTTAGCAGCAGATCCTTTAAGTCCTGTAAGTTGTGAGGTGGGGCCTCCATGGATCGGACTTGTTTGTTCAGCACATCCCACAGATGCTCGATTGGATTGAGATCTGGGGAATTTGGAGGCCAAGTCAACACCTCAAACTCGTTGTTGTGCTCCTCAAACCATTCCTGAAGCATTTGTGCTTTGTGGCAGGAGCATTATCCTGCTGGAAGAGCCACAGCCACCAGGGAATACCGTTTCCATGAAAGGCTGTACATGGTCTGCAACAATGCTTAGGTAGGTGGTACGTGTCAAAGTAACATCCACATGGATGGCAGGACCCAAGGTTTCCCAGCAGAACATTACCCAAAGCATCACACTGCTTGCCTTCTTCCCATAGTGCATCCTGGTGCCATGTGTTCCGCCCATGACCCTGTGTCCGGTTCACCACTGTTCCTTCCTTGGAGCACTTTTGATAGATCCTGACCACTGCAGACCGGGAACACCCCACAAGAGCTGCAGTTTTGGAGATGCTCTGACCCAGTCGTCTAGCCATCACAATTTGGCCCTTGTCAAACTCGCTCAAATCCTTATGCTTGCCCATTTTTCCTGCTTCTAACACATCAGCTTTGAGGACAAAATGTTCACTTGCTGCCTAATATATCCCACCCACTAACAGGAGCCGTGATGACGAGATCATCAGTGTTATTGAAAATATGAAATGTCTGCAGAGAGCGTGTCAAATAAACTCCCCCCGTAAATGCCGCATCGACACAACATCCTCATTAAACACATCTCCGGCGTGACGACTCCAATCTATCGAACAATCTTACGAATATCTATTTACCTAATATGACTTAAGACCTGCAATGTTGCCAGAATTATAATCATACACTGTTTGTTCGTCGGCCAGAGGAGAACTGGCACCCCGACTGAGCCTGGGTTCTCCCAACGTTTTTTTTTCTCCATTCTGGCCCTGAAGGAGTTTTGGTCCCTTGCCACCGTTGCCTCTGGCTTTTGGCTTGCTCAGTTGGGGACACCTAAATTTCATCTACACTCACCTAAAGGATTATTAGGAACACCTGTTCAATTTCTCATTAATGCAATTATCTAATCAACCAATCACATGGCAGTTGCTTCAATGTATTTAGGGGTGTGGTCCTGGTCAAGACAATCTCCTGAACTCCAAACTGAATGTCAGAAAGGGAAAGAAAGGTGATTTAAGTAATTTTGAGCGTGACATGGTTGTTGGTGCCAGACGGGCCGGTCTGAGTATTTCACAATCTGCTCAGTTATGGGGATTTTCACGCACAACCATTTCTAGGGTTTACAAAGAATGGTGTGAAAAGGGAAAAACATCCAGTATGCGGCAGTGCTGTGGGAGAAAATGCCTTGTTGATGCTAGAGGTCAGAGGAGAATGGGCCGACTGATTCAAGCTGATAGAAGAGCAACTTTGACTGAAATAACCACTCGTTACAACCGAGGTATGCAGCAAAGCATTTGTGAAGCCACAACACGCACAACCTTGAGGCGGATGGGCTACAACAGCAGAAGACCCCACCGGGTACCACTCATCTCCACTACAAATAGGAAAAAGAGGCTACAATTTGCACAAGCTCACCAAAATTGGACAGTTGAAGACTGGAAAAATGTTGCCTGGTCCGAGCCTCGATTTCTGTTGAGACATTCAGATGGTAGAGCCAGAATTTGGCGTAAACAGAATGAGAACATGGATCCATCATGCCTTGTTACCACTGTGCAGGCTGGTGGTGGTGGTGTAATGGTGTGGGGGATGTTTTCTTGGCACACTTTAGGCCCCTTAGTGCCGATTGGGCATTGTTTAAATGCCATGGCATTTGCAGAGCATTGTTTCTGACCATGTCCATCCCTTTATGACCACCATGTACCCATTCTCTGATGGCTACTTCCAGCAGGATAATGCACCATGTCACAAAGCTGGAATCATTTCAAATTGGTTTCTTGAACATGACAATGAGTTCACTGTACTAAAATGGCCCCCACAGTCACCAGATCTCAACCCAATAGAGCATCTTTGGGATGTGGTGGAATGGGAGCTTCGTGCCCTGGATGTGCATCCCACAAATCTCCATCAACTGCAAGATGCTATCCTATCAATATGGGCCAACATTTCTAAAGAATGCTTTCAGCACCTTGTTGAATCAATGCCACGTAAAATTAAGATAGTTCTGAAGGCGAAAGGGGGTCAAACAGAGTATTAGTATGGTGTTCCTAATAATCCTTTAGGTGAGTGTATATAACCGATCTGCCCGCATTGACACTATATGATAATTGATATTAGCTGGATAACATCACCGTTTCATCAGAACGGCTGTACAGCCGAATCAAACTCTGTTGCATTATTTTCCTGTTAACACTGTGAAGCTGTTTTGAAACAATTGGACTTGTTAAAAGCACTATATAAATAAAGGTGACTTGATTTATTCACTTCATGTCATAATGTTATGCCTGATCTGTGTATGCTATACAGCAAATCATAACTGCTTGATTTGCTTGCAAAATGTACCTATATTATCTCCCTGCTCTGTTCTTCTCAATGCAACTATAAGGCATGGAGGCATTATAAATATCTTGTCTCTGTGTGTGTCAGTGGGTATCTACAGTATCTGGTTCTACGATAAGGCCGACTGCCAGCGGATCGCACAGCTCATGCTACAGTGAGTATCAGTGTTTTACATTAATCAACACGAGTGAACTCGCCCTGAAACCCAGTTCAATGATCAGACTGCTTTAAATGAGCAATGCGTTTATCTAGAGAAGCTTGTGTTTGTGTGTAGGATAGTGAAGCAGGAGGCGTTGCGAGCGCAGCGCGTGTCCCCCGACAGAGGCTCGAGTGGCAGGACGAATGGCTGTGTTCAGACCAAACCCACAGATATCCTGGAGCTGCTCAGCAAGGCTAAAGAGGAGTATCAAAGGGTATGACGGACCTCCTGTCTCAGTTCCCTATTGTTGTTCACTTTCACTGGTCTGATTTAAAGCACATAGACCCGGGGCCGGTTGCGTAAACTGCTTAGACTAGTCCTAAAAGGTTTTTTCTTCATGACTGGTCCTAACTTTTTAAAGTAAATTACATTTGACATTACACAAACGTTTGTGTTCATAGAGTCAGTCGACAGAGAGAGATGTTCAGGTGAACTGTGACGGACAGGAGAAGAGAGAGGACATCACAGCAACTCAACAGGAGAAGGTATGGCTGATCACACTCACTCACAAATGGCACTCGTCTAACAGCATGTCTAAAGTCTGTCTCTGTTTGTTTCTACTCCAGTCTAGTCACTCCGTAGTGAAGCAGATCACAGTGGAAGAGCTTTTCGGCAGCTCTTTTCCCAAAGAACCGGCCCAGTCAACAAACTCCGCTGCAGGAGAAGGCATGCGCGGGCTCACGTACGGCCCTCCGCCTCACTCCGTGGAGCCTCTCCGCACTCCTCGCCTCTCCTCTGACCCAGGAGGCCCAGCGCTGGTCTCGCTCTTCCAGGGTTGCGGCAGCCGAGACCCAAGAACGGCTGCTTCGAGTACAGAGGAGAGCGGCGGTGGCTCCAACGGTCAGTCGGTACGCCGTGGTTCGGCTGGTCCGCTTCCTCCTTCATATATGAGTCCTCTCACAGATGGTCATGGGATGGCCGTGTCACTGCCAGGCTTCATGCCCAGCCCGCTAGTCACACCACAGAGCTTCAGAGAATCTGGCTGCAAAGTTGCAGGGCCCTTCACAGGAAAGGCTGCAGCATCGGCACAGGTGAATACGCCAAGCAAAGTTTTCATGGTATGTCACTATTTTTTTTTTTTTTAAAGCAGAAGTACAGAAGTACTTGGATTAAAAGTTTATAGTTTGTATATAAACACTGATGTCTAAAATGGAGCAAATCACCTTTAGAAAGTAACTTGATGCTTCAAATCAAGATTGTATCATTCATTCAAAAGATGCCGATTCATCTGATAATGAAACAAGTGAATACTTTATGAGTGAGTCATTGAATCATTCACTCAAGAGATTCGTTCAAAAACACTGATTTGTCCAGTAATGAAACAAGTGAAGTTCTTTATGAGTCTTTGAATCATTCATTGAATCATTCGTTAAAAAATGGTGATTCATCCAGTAACGAGACAAGGCCCTGTCCCAAATGGCACACTTGTATGCACTTTCGGTCTTGTGGACTTACAATGGCTACCGCGTGTCCGTTGAGTCCACGAGACCGTAGGCTGTCCCGTTCATCATTTTAGGTCTCAGAAGGGAGCTCACGAGCGCCCCCCTTTGCGGTCGATATGCGCCCTCGATGTGCACTTTTGCCGAGCCCGCACTGAAGCGAGCTCCGCAGCAGACTTCTTTCCAACAGTCAAAGCGAGTGTGGACTCGTAGGGAGACCGTGAGGGTTTAGGGTGCCATTTGGGACGGGTTTTCAAAAACGCTGATTCATATTTTCACAAATATTTTTGCATAATATTGAGTTTGTATGTCACTGTGCATTTTTATTCCTTTTGACATACAGCAATGGAAAATGCAGGAAAAATATCTAAACTGTGTCTTCCTCTCTTTGGCTCAGAGTAAAGAGGTCAATGCTTTCACACCGTCCCCGTCTCTGGTCAAACCCATTCCAGTAAGTTCACTCTTAAAATCACTGGCAGGCTTTGACACCTGAGATTGCTTCTGTGATTGGTCTGGAGGGGTTTGTGCGTGTTTTATTTAAATTACTAACCTCTGGTTGTCTGGCTATCACCAGACCAAGCTCAATTTAAGATTGAACATTAGTCTGGAGAGTCTGCTCTGTATTCTCTACTGCACAAGAGGCGTGATCAACGGGCATAATTCAAATGACTCTGTACGCAATTGGATAGTCCTTCAACCAATCAGAGCACAAGAGGTGTGATCAACGGGCATAGTTTAAATGACTCTGTACGCAATTGGATAGTCCTTCAACCAATCAGACCACAAGAGGCGTGATCAACGAGCATAGTTCAAATGACTCTGTACGCAATTGGATAGTCCTTCAACCAATCAGAGCACAAGAGGCGTGATCAACGGGCAACGACCCATCGCTTCTCTATCCGTCATCGTGTTAAACTCGCCAATAGCGCGCCAGGTGGATAAGCCAGTCTGTGATTGGTTCCCACCAATGTGTAACAGAAGCATGATAAATTAATGTACAGGTTTCCAGCCTGAGCTGCAGGGAGAAATCAAATCACCGGGAGATCAGGTCTAAACCTGGCACACGGTTGCTCATTTAGAATACTTCAATAGTCCTAATTCATTAATGTTAGAACAAGGTTAAAGGCCTCGATATACTTCAAGTGAAATCCAAAAACAAGCTGGTGTGACATTTCAAACATCCCTCTAAACTCCTCTGAACCGCTCCGAATCCCTCTGAATCGCTCTGAATCTCCCTCTGAATCCCTCTTAACTGCTCTGAAACGCTCTGAACCCCCTCTTAACCGCTCTGAAATGCTCTGAAACTCTGAAACATTCTGAATCCCTCTGAACCGCTCTGAACCCCTCTTAACCGCTCTGAAATGCTCTGAAACTCTCCGAACCTCTCTTAACCGCTCCGAACCCCTCTGAACCGGTCCGAATCCCTCTTAACCGCTCTGAAATGCTCTGAACCGCTCTGAATCCCTCTTAACCGCTCTGAAATGTTCTGAACCGCTCTGAACCCCTCAGAATCCCTCTTAACCGCTCCGAATCCCTCTTAACCGCTCCGAATCCCTCTTAACCGCTCTGAAACGCTCTGAACCCCTCTGAAACGCTCTGAATCCCTCTGAACCCCTCTAAACCGCTCCGAACCCCTCTTAACCGCTCCGAAACGTTCTGAACCGCTCCGGAACCTCTCTGAAACGCTCTGAACCCCTCTGAATCTCCCTCTGAATCCCTCTTAACTGCTCTGAATCCCTCTTAACTGTTCTGAATCCCTCTTAACTGCTCTGAATCCCTCTTAACTCCTCTGAACCGCTCTAAATCCCTCTGAACCGCTCTGAATCCCTCTGAACCGCTCCGAACCCCTCTTAACCGCTCCGAATCCCTCTGAATCGCTCTGAGCACCTCTGAACCACTCTGAAACGCTCTGAATCTCCCTCTGAATCCCTCTTAACTGCTCTGAAACGCTCTGAACCCCTCTTAACCGCTCTGAAATGCTCTGAAACTCTGAAACATTCTGAATCCCTCTTAACCGCTCTGAAATGCTCTGAAACTCTGAAACGCTCTGAATCCCTCTTAAATGCTCTGAAATGCTCTGAAACTCTCTGAAACGTTCTGAATCCCTCTTAACCGCTCTGAAATGCTCTGAAATGCTCTGAAACTCTCTGAAACGTTCTGAATCCCTCTGAACCCCTCTGAACCCCTCTGGATCGCTCTGAACCGCGCTGAACCCCTCTGAACCTCTCTGAACCCCTCTGCATCCCTCTGAACTCCTCTGAACCCCTCTGAGCTCCTCTGCATCCCTCTGAACCGCTCTGAACTCCTCTGGACTCTTCTGAACTCTGCATCCCTCTGAAGCCCTCTGAACTCCTCTGCATCCCTCTGAACCCCACTGAACCCCTCTGAACTCCTCTGAACCCCTCTGGACTCTTCTGGACTCCTCTGAACCCCTCTGGACTCTTCTGGACTCCTCTGAACCCCTCTGCATTCCTCTGGACTCTTCTGGACTCCTCTGAACCCCTCTGCATCCCTCTGGACTCCTCTGAACCCCTCTGAACTCCTCTGCATTCCTCTGGACTCTTCTGGACTCCTCTGAACTCCTCTGAACCCCCTGAACTCCTCTGAACCCCTCTGAACTCCTCTGCATTCCTCTGGACTCTTCTGAACTCCTCTGAACCCCTCTGGACTCCTCTGAACCCCTCTGAACCCCTCTGAACCCCTCTGAACCCCTCTGGACCCCTCTGCATTCTGAACCCCCTGGACTCTGAACTCTCTGAACTCTTCTGAACTCCTCTGAACCCCTGGACTCTTCTGGACTCCTCTGAACCCCCCTGAACCCCTCTGAACTCCTCTGCATTCCTCTGGACTCTTCTGAACTCCTCTGGACTCTTCTGGACTCCTCTGAACCCCCCTGAACTCCTCTGAACTCCTCTGCATTCCTCTGGACTCTTCTGAACTCCTCTGAACCCCTCTGGACTCCTCTGAACCCCTCTGGACCCCTCTGAACCCCTCTGGACTCCTCTGAACCCCTCTGAACTCCTCTGCATCCCTCTGGACTCTTCTGAACTCCTCTGCATCCCTCTGGACTCCTCTGAACCCCTCTGAACTCTTCTGGACTCCTCTGAACTCCTCTGAACTCCTCTGAACCCCCATGAACTCCTCTGAACTCCTTTTTTTTTTTTTTTTTTTTTTTTTTTTTTTTTTTTAACCGAAAAACATTTTCTTTATAGTATTATATTATAGTTATTATATTGTAGTATTGTTTGTCAACTCTGTTACAGACATTATTAGGCATTGTGTGGGAATAACACTGGTAACAGGATTGACCTGTTACAATTTTAAACCTTTTAGCCAAAAACTCCACTTGCTAGCATAAATGCTAAGCACACAAGACACTAATGAAATCATGATTAAAAGTCTTAAACAACCCACTGTGTGATCAGTGATAAACTGCTTTCCTGATATTGTGCTAACAAATTTGACATTTTACTAAATAACTTGTGGTGTAAGAACCTTTCAGATTAGAATATTTTCTCAGAGAGAGCACACACTGATCTGATCAGTGAGGGAAAGTGACATCATTTCCTGTATCTTGTGGGAGATAATTCCACCAATGTATGGTACGGTAACAGAGTTGACGCAAGATTTATAGACACATTTTTTTTATGTTATTTTTAAACAATTTAATTAGGAAAATGAATATATACTATTAAATTAAATATTACCAAAATAAAATATTTAAAATTTTCAGACAACAAGAAATCATGATTTTCAGCTGACACTTTACAGAAGATATTATATTGTTATGGCCTGTAACATCTTGTGATCCATGACTGAGTAACAAATTGCTAAAATAATAATTAAAAATATAACCATTTGAAAAAAATGACTTTGGACACCAAATGTACCTACAATTATAGAATCACCCATGTGTTGTGAATTAAGTTCTCCTGTGCGTATATACAATCATGCTCTCTCTCTGTCTCTGTCATGAAGGCGGGGCCAGTTGTCCAGGGGGAGGTGTCTTCACTGCTACTGTCTCCCAGTGTATTTCAGCATTCCATCACCAAGACAACAGAGCCACCCAAAAACCCTGCCTCCCCGACGTCGCCCACCGCCGCCCCGTTTCCCACAACAGACCTGCCCTCTGCCCTGTACAGTCGCTCCCAGCTGCAAGAAACGCTTATACATCTCATCAAGGTACACACTTACACCTGCACGCTCACAAACCGACTCTTTGGGTGCAGTTGCATAGCCTTCACTTCTGTCTTCATTTGTTTGCAGAATGACGCACATTTCCTCAGTGCAATCCATGAGGCCTACGTACAGAGCATCTCTAAAGGCCTCAACAACATCAAGCTATAGCCACAGTCTCCAGAACACGAGTGTGACTGCAGACACACACACCGACTGACTACTGGACGACATTCTTAACCGCCCCGTCCACACACACCTGAAGGCTGATATCGCACACCCAACAAATATTTCCGTTTCCTGTTGGAATCCTAATTCATCCCCGTTTCCCAATCCCATTATTTCAACCAGCACAATTATGTTAAGGGACTTGTGCAATAAGAAGCATTGAATAATTGCTTTTCATTTATGACATATGGATATTGATCCCAGTCTCAATAGTGTTTTACTGTTAAACCAGTATGTTTGATGAGCATTGAAATTCTCAGCGGATTTGAATTTTGAAGACATTGAGAGTAGGATTAGTCCCTCTTTTCGTATAAACTCGCTTGTTTAATTTGGGCCTAAAGATGACCAGTGCATAAATGAAAGATTAGTAGAGTTATGTTGTGTGTTCTATGGAGCCATGCATTGCTTTTTTAAAATTGCAGACGGTAATATGAAATGTTTAGTGGTTTATTTAAAGTTGGATGCATCAAATCAACATTTCTGTTCCTGAGCTAATCCGCTAGTTTAGTCTTTGTATGTCTGTGTAGACAACAAGATAATTTTACAGGTGTTTAGTTTAATTTAATTTCATAATTAAAAGTAATGAAAGTCCTGCTCCACTAACTAGTTCATGTTTTGTTTGTTTGACAGAAATTGTATTTTTAATACACAAGGCTTATGTACTTGCAGTGTTTACACTTAAATTGGGATTTCATAACCATATTTTTTGTACAGTTTGCTTTTGATTGTCATAGAGAATTTTAAAACCTCAAACTAAAGTCGATACCGCAAGGCTATACTCACATCACACGCAATGCTCTTTACATGAATTCATACAAACTCTCTCGACTGCATCGGGATTCTCTGTTACAATGGTTTGTCTTTTGAGTTAATGTGCAAATAAACTGCTGCCATCATTTAGGATCATTGTTTGTGTTTTATTACAGTGAGATTTTCCGTTCTTGCCTCTCGTGTTTAGATCCCTTTTGCACTCGGTCACTTTCATGTAAAGATGTGTGTCGTGTTTGTGATGTATTGATTCGAGTACAAGCTTTCTGTTTCCAGATAAATCAGTGCTATAATCTTTTTTAGTGTTTATGATCGTCACTCCTCAAATATAGCAGAGAGTGGGGTAAGATGAGCCAGTGGGTAAGTTGACTCACCCTCTTTATCTTGGCAAACGTACACTTTTGTTGTCATGTGATCATATATTTTGGAACCACCCATCATTTCTGCCAGACTGTGAACGGGAGAAGCACTCGGGAGGAGTCTAAAGGTCTAAACTATTTATGATCCATATTGGTGATTTTAGCAATGTGTAAAACCATGCAAATCATTTAGATAAATATTAGCCTGAATTGATAAGCGAGCTAGTTTAATCCAAAATGGCAGCTATGGGTTGTCTGGCTATCACCAGACCAAGCTCAATTTAAGATTTTAGGACAATTTAAGACTGCACAAGAGGCGTGATCAACGGGCATAGTTCAAATGACTCTGTACGCAATTGGATAGTCCTTCAACCAATCAGAGCACAAGAGGCGTGATCAACGGGGCATAATTCAAATGACTCTGTACGCAATTGGATAGTCCTTCAACCAATCAGAGCACAAGAGGCGTGATCAACGGCATAGTTCAAATGACTGTACGCAATTGGATAGTCCTTCAACCAATCAGAGCACAAGAGGCGTGATCAACGAGCATAGTTCAAATGACTCTGTACGCAATTGGATAGTCCTTCAACCAATCAGAGCACAAGAGGCGTGATCAGCGGGCATAATTCAAATGACTCTGTACGCAATTGGATAGTCCTTCAACCAATCAGCACAAGAGGCGTGATCAACGAGCATAGTTCAAATGACTGTACGCAATTGGATAGTCCTTCAACCAATCAGAGCACAAGAGGCGTGATCAACGGGCATAATTCAAATGACTCTGTACGCAATTGGATAGTCCTTCAACCAATCAGAGCACAAGAGGCGTGATCAACGGGCATAATTCAAATGACTGTACGCAATTGGATAGTCCTTCAACCAATAAGAGCACAAGAGGCGTGATCAACGAGCATAGTTCAAATGACTGTACGCAATTGGATAGTCCTTCAACCAATCAGAGCACAAGAGGCGTGATCAACGGGCATAATTCAAATGACTCTATGCAATTGGATAGTCCTTCAACCAATCAGAGCACAAGAGGCGTGATCAACCCATCGCTTCTCTATCCGTCATTGTGTTAAATCCGCCAATAGCGTGCCAGGTGGATAAGCCAGTCTGTGATTGGTTCCCCTAAAAGTGTAACAGAAGCAGGATAAATGAATGTACAGGTTTCCAGCCTGAGCTGCAGGGAGAAATCAAATCACCAGCGGATCGGGCTGCGTTTACCCAGTCTAAGCTATGGGGCAAAGTGAGCCAAATGCTGTGGGGTAAATTGAGCCAGTTTTTTCACCCCACCATAAGGCACTGTAGTTGAGTTACATCTCTGAAGTATTAACTGGTGTAATTTCAACATAAAGTTACACAACTGTTTAGTTTATCATTTCCTTAAAAGAACATTTGAGTTTGAGTTTATTTGATAGGAACAATGCACTAGTACAGCAAATCCTTCTGATAAGAACTGGAACATTAGGAAAGAACCAAAGGAAATTTGATTATTGAAGGGGTGAATTATCTTTACAATTTCACATGGGTTTGATTCAGATTCAGGTAGATGATCCGTCTACACCCAGATGGTGCAACTTCCCCGCTGACTCGGATCAACTTACCCCTAACCTGGGGTAAACTGAGCCACAGGAACACTTTTTTAAATAAGAAGCCATATTTTCAGAACCCTTTATCACAGAGGCATTCTGATCATTTAAAATCACATCCTGACCTTACTTTAGATACTTTCATTGCACTTCTGCCTTCTCTTGTCTTATCTTGAGGACCAGAGAAGTCAAAGCTGGCTCATCTTACCCCACTCTCCCCTAATGTGTGCGCTTGCATGTGTCTGATTATTTCCCAACTCAACCACCCTGAGCATGTTAGAGTTTACTGAAATGCTCATCAGTCCAGTGTTTCTCATTCCTGTTCCTTATTGTGTGTGTATATATATATATATATATATATATATATATATATATATATATATATATATATATATATATATATATATATATATATATATATATATATATATATATATACACTCACCTAAAGGATTATTAGAGCACCATACTAATACTGTGTTTGACCCCCTTTAGCCTTCAGAACTGCCTTAATTCTATGTGGCATTGATTCAACAAGGTGCTGAAAGCATTCTTTAGAAATGTTGGCCCATATTGATAGGATAGCATCTTGCAGTTGATGGAGATTTGTGGGATGCACATCCAGGGCACACGCAAGCTCCCGTTCCACCACATCCCAAAGATGCTCTATTGGGTTGAGATCTGGTGACTGTGGGGGCCATTTTAGTACAGTGAACTCATTGTCATGTTCAAGAAACCAATTTGAAATGATTCGAGCTTTGTGACATGGTGCATTATCCTGCTGGAAGTAGCCATCAGAGAATGGGTACATGGTGGTCATAAAGGGATGGACATTGTCAGAAACAATGCTCAGGTAGGCCGTGGCATTTAAACGATGCCCAATTGGCACTAAGGGGCCTAAAGTGTGCCAAGAAAACATCCCCCACACCATTACACCACCACCACCAGCCTGCACAGTGGTAACAAGGCATGATGGATCCATGTTCTCATTCTGTTTACGCCAAATTCTGACCCTACCATCTGAATGTCTCAACAGAAATCGAGACTCATCAGACCAGGCAACATTTTTCCAGTCTTCAACTGTCCAATTTTGGTGAGCTCGTGCAAATTGTAGCCTCTTTTTCCTATTTGTAGTGGAGATGAGTGGTACCCGGTGGGGTCTTCTGCTGTTGTAGCCCATCTGCCTCAAGGTTGTGCGTGTTGTGGCTTCACAAATGCTTTGCTGCATACCTCGGATGTAACGAGTGGTTATTTCAGTCAAAGTTGCTCTTCTATCAGCTTGAATCAGTCGGCCCATTCTCCTCTGACCTCTAGCATCAACAAGGCATTTTGGCCCACAGGACTGCCGCATACTGGATGTTTTTCTCTTTTCACACCATTCTTTGTAAACCCTAGAAATGGTTGTGCGTGAAAATCCCAGTAACTGAGCAGATTGTGAAATACTCAGACCGGCCCGTCTGGCACCAACAACCATGCCACGCTCAAAATTGCTAAAATCACCTTTCTTTCCCTTTCTGACATTCAGTTTGGAGTTCAGGAGATTGTCTTGACCAGGACCACACCCCTAAATGCATTGAAGCAACTGCCATGTGATTGGTTGATTAGATAATTGCATTAATGAGAAATTGAACAGGTGTTCCTAATAATCCTTTAGGTGAGTGTGTATATATTTATTTATATATATATATATATATATATATATATATATATATATATATATAGAAGAACTACCCCCAAAAAAAAAAAAAAAACTAAATACAAATAAAAAGAAAAAAAAATAGCAATTTTACAAAATCTTAAATGTATTAAATAAAGAAACCGTTTTAACAGCGTTTGTTTGAGCTCTCCATAATAGTGACTATATGGAGATATAACCACTGGTTACTGTGGAAAGGAGAACAAGGGCTGTATTTTCAGTGGACTTAAAAGTTAATTTAATGGAAGGATAGAGTAAAGCCTCAGTGTCTCAGAGTGATTCAGAAAGTCTCATCCCTGCTGCAGTTGTTTGGGTTGTTTTGTAATGTGTGATGGTGGCAAATGAGTTTCCCTTTACGGGATTAATAACGTTTTTCTAAGTCTATATAGCCCTATTGTGCCGAAACCGCTTCGCAAACAAGAACAAATGTCGGGCGGGGCTTGATTTTGTCTGTGGGGAATTGATTGGATGGTTGTGCTTTGCCATTGGTGGATCTGTGACAGGTTCCCAGTAAACACGTCATCAGAGAAGAGAGGCGAATTAATACAAAAAATAATGATGTGCGCGGATAATACTGCAACGTTTCATTAAAAAAATCCCCTTCTCCCTTCGGCGCCACACACTCCTCTCCAGTCAGTGGCAGTAATGCACTTAAGCTGGTTTGCCACCCGCCATTAACAGAAGAAGGCGTTGTTGCTGCTGCATGAAAGGAAATGGCAAAGAGGTGCGTTTTCGGGTGCCTTCCCAACAAAACCCTGTTCAGTGTCCCGAGAGCGCGCTGGCTCCGGGCCCGCTGGCGGGAGTTTCTGCATTTTGAAGAGGAAGGATTGACGGTGAACTCGCGCCTGTGCTCGAGGCATTTCACGACCGAGTGCTTCCAGAATTTAACACAGTACGAAATGGGCTTCGCGAAGGTGCTGTACCTGAAGAGCACCGCCGTGCCGTCAGTGTACACGGTCGGTGCAGCGCACAGCATGACGGTAAGGCTGTGAGCGTCCCTTAATAATGCATAAGGTCACTCCTGAGATTGTGCCTGTGTCCCCAGTAAAGATCATGATCTTACTGCTTTAAAATGATGAACAATATACATTTTAAAACGGTCATAGTGACAAATAACACTATTTATATTCTAAGCATATTGAAGTAAAAATAAAAATTAACCACCATATGTCACCATTATTGCCTTTTAAACATTGCCATATTTCCTCTGTCCCCAGGCCTGTGTCCCAGTTTAACAATAAAACCAGCACCAGATATGTTTTTGTTTAACATATCTGTAAATATTCTCTCTACTTATCAATTATTAAATATATTTTAGCAATTATATTCAAGGTTTTTAGCTTGTCCTTGCCCACCCTGCTAATATATATATTTGTACAATAAATTCATAAAATCAGCAAAAAGGTATAATAATTCAGTGACAATGGAAATTTTATTGGAGTAGTGTAGATTTATAAAGTAACAAAAATGCCTTTTAGGCACTGTATCTGAAAACAAAGTATGTAAAATTATGCTTTTGTGAGAAAGTAAGTGCAATTCATACACGATATTTATATTTTCTGATAATGTATTAGCTGATCTGCTTTTAAAGGGTCAAATGAGTTGTCTAAGATAACGTACACGGTGCCCATACGTGTGTGAAACTGTTGCTCATTTGGACATTTGACCTTCCATTTCATTTATTTTAATACATGCTTAAATGCATTTACCTGAAATTGACCAAAATCAAATGTTTACATCACCCTATAATGAACACACAAAAGCTTCTTTTAAAAACTGAGTTTGATTTTCCACATTTTGTGATGGCCAAAGGCACCGAATCGCAGGAATGACCCATATCATACGGTGCTGACTGAGCGTTTGCTCCGTGTGTCCGGCAGCCTCTGACCCGAGATGTGGGCTGCCAGTGTAGCGATCAAACCTCGAAGAAAAGCGCGTCGGTTCAGGCGTCATGCTCGACACCGAAGCGGAAGCGACGGAGTAAAGGTGAGGTTTAGGTTGGTAGTGTTTTAGGTTTATCGCATTACTAAAATAATGTATTTTCTTTTGTTGTTTGTGGTGAAATAGCTGTTCAAGTGACACCTTTAGCGCAGCCTGACCGCGCCGCCTGCGGATCAGCGACGCCAGCGAAGCAGCCACGAGAGGAAGAACGCGCCGCTGATTTAAACGGCTCCATGGTGACCGTAAAAGAAGAAACAGATTTCACCTACGAGCCTGAAATCACAGAAGACCATACAAAGCAAGTAATTATCTGTGCTAGTCGGTAACAGTTGTTTTAGTATCATTGAGATGCTATTGTATTTGTTAAACTTATTAAAGGTAGGCAGGTAGCAAGCTAGCTTTAAAAGCATTAGATCCCACCCTCCCTTCAGAGTGTCTCCAAATTCAGACTGAATGTAATGATTGTATGAACAATCAAACATGTTTTGGTCCTGTGACTTCCACAGAAGATATGCACTGATCAGGCATAACATTGCGACTTCCTAATATTGTGTTGGCCCCCCTTTTGCTGACCCGTCGAGGCATGGACTCCTCTAGACCCCTGAAGGTGTGCTGTGGTATCTGGCACCAAGATGTTAGCAGCAGATCCTTTAAGTCCTGTAAGTTGCGAGGTGGACTGGACTTGTTTGTTCAGCACATCCCACAGATGCTCGATTGGATTGAGATCTGGGGAATTTGGAGGCCAAGTCAACACCTCAAACTCGTTGTTGTGCTCCTCAAACCATTCCTGAAGCATTTGTGCTTTGTATCAGGAGCATTATCCTGCTGGAAGAGCCACAGCCACCAGGGAATACCGTTTCCATGAAAGGCTGTACATGGTCTCAACAATGCTTAGGTAGGTGGTACGTGTCAAAGTAACATCCACATGGATGGCAGGACCCAAGGTTTCCCAGCAGAACATTGCCCAAAGCATCACACTGCCTCCGCCAGCTCGCCTTCTTCCCATAGTGCATCCTGGTGCCATGTGTTCCCCGGGAAGCCACGCACACGCACCCGGCCATCCACGTGATGGAAGAGAACACGTGATTCCTCAGACCAGGCCACCTTCTTCCATTGCTCCGTGGTCCAGTTCTGATGCTCACGTGCCACTGTTGGTGCTTTCGGCGGTGGACAGGGGTCAGCATGGGCACCCTGACTGGTCAGCGGCTATGCCGCCCCATACGCAACAAACTGAGATGCTCTGTGTATTCTGACACCTTTCTATCAGAACCAGCATTAACTTCTTGAGCAGTTTGAGCTCCAGTACACAATCTGGCCCTTGTCAAACTCGCTCAAATCCTTACGCTTGCCCATTTTTCCTGCTTCTAACACATCAGCTTTGAGGACAAAATGTTCACTTGCTGCCTAATATATCCCACTCACTAACAGGAGCCGTGAGGAAGAGATCATCTTCACTAAATGTTTTTTTCATAGGGCAGTGTTGCAGATGTGGAGGCCTCACAGTGATGAGTACGACTGACAGTCGTGTGATGGACATTCTGTGAGACGCTCGATGCTCTCGGTGAAGAGCAGATTGTGGAGTGTTTCTGTGCGTCACCTCGTCTGCGACGGTCCATCAATCGTGTGTAAGATTTTCACCATCACAACCACGACACCTTCACTGTCTGCAGCCTGATAACTCTAGAGGAGCGACTGGGGCTGAAAACAAGTAAGACACTTTCATTTCAAAAGCAAAAATAGATGAACCTTAGTCCCATGACTGATCAGGAGCAGACGTGCTGTTTTCAGTGGATCAATGAACAAAACGTTGTAGTGCCTTGCATTCAGTAAATCACAGTTGTGCGTTGTGACTTCTGATATGAAACCGTCTCAGCTTTCAAATGCTAATTTTGATGAAATTCACCCAATAATGAATTGATGCAATCTCTTCCTCTTGTACAGTTACAGCAGCAAATAAACGAAGAGACATTAATCAGTTTCAACCGTCAGTAAAACAGCTGAAGAACAATGTCACATAACGCCACGTTGACCTCAGAAAAGCCTTTCAGTGGCTATAAACTTCATAGCCATATTAAAATGCTTCATAGCTATAAAAATGAACAATGTCTATATTGCATATTCATTGTATTTCTACTGAACCTGTTCTGAAACATTCTACTGAATGTTTTTGACAGCCACCATTTTAATGTTTATATTAAAAAAACATGATTTTGTCATAAATGTATTGTAGCATTAGTTTACAGCATTTAAAAAAGAAATGAATCACAAGCTAGTGAAACAAAACCGAATCATGAGACGTGTCGATGCCCAGCCCTAGTTAACGCAGCAATCAGACGTTACAGTGATGAACTTTCATTAAAAAACACATTTTTAAATTAATGTTTGTTTTTGAATAGCGCCACATAATGACCAACCTTGCACATGTAGCAGCTCTAATGTAAGACCTGCACATCATGTAATAAGCATTATATTATTGTAATAAAATGTTCATAATGTAATAATTTTCACATTGAGACATTACATTATAAACTCACCAAAACATTGTTATATCATAATTGTAATGCTTCTAGTCATGTTGATGTGCCACACTGTGTTCTGCCAGCAGGTGGCGCTTTGATTCCTCATAATGCAAAAATCATGCCTCAATGATATTCCTCAATGCAAAAATTGTTACATTATGAGCTCGATATTATTACATTGAGAAAATATTACATTATGAACATTTTATTACAGTAATAATGTAATGCATGATGTGCAGTTTTCACATCCCTGGTAGAAACGAGAGTACAGAAGCCAGTATGTGCCTCACTTTCTAACGCTCGTTTCTTGTTTGGCCTGATGGGCTTTGCTCCTTCAGTCGCTGTGGTGGGACAGGCTTTCAGACGGAGGCTCTGCGTCCTCAATCCGGCCGGCACACGAGCTGAAGATGTGGATCAGAGACCGGACCGAAGGGAGATGATGTGTGTGTGTTGGTTTGACCTACATCAGGACGGTGTGTGTCTGCCCCTCATCATGAGCTCATTCAGCTGCTTGTAAGATGTACATATGGTGCATATTCAGTGCTGATCTTCACCACACACACACATTATGATGATATTGTCTTTACAGTAGAATGTCTCATATTTGATGATCATTGACTGTTATTTCTCTATTACTGTGAAGCTGTATAATACTTCTAATAAAGCCATCATTACAGCAAAAGCTGACATTGGGCAGTGTTGCATTTACAAATGACTTGGTCAGTCGCCACTAAATTTAAACATCTCATGATTTCAACTTTTGTCAGTGAGAACAGGAGAATTATGACAAAACTTACCACAGCAGGAATATATGAAACAAAAGAATTGACAGCAAAGATTTAGACTGATTGATGCTTTAATGAGTTGAGCACTGGACCTTACAGGCGTCTCACTCAGCGTTTCAACAGGGAAAGAAAATTTAAAACTTAAAATTGTTGAAGCCAAAACGGAAGTGACTTAAACTGCAATTCCTCGACTGGCCACTAGAGACAGGCTCCAGAAGGGAGCAGAATCTCATTGAGCTCCATGTTAAAATGCCCAACTTTACAGCAGAATAAAACATGTTTACAGCCTGGGACAAACTGTGGTTTTGGTGTATACGGCTAATTTTGCCCTTCATGACGACTTTGAGGGGGTGAATCTTTTTATAACTCATTGGTTTACATTATATAAAGCCTTAAAGTTCTGCATAATTAAGGGCGTGGCCACTTTGAGTGACAGGTGGATTGCGGTTTGTCTGCTGTCTGTTAGCCATCACCTCAGCTCCGCCCACGTCCCGCCTCTTTTCCCATTTTCGGTTATCCGGGAGTGACGCACTGCCAAGATGGCGACAGCCGACTTTACACTTCAAAAACTCTCTTCAGAACCCTACGGGTGACGTCACGGACACTATGTCCATATTATTATTATTTTTTTTTTACAGTGTATGGTGACACTACACAGATGAGTACATTGTGTCATTTGGGATGCATCCTGAATTTTTGGTTTCAACCATAGACTGTATAAAACAATGGACATAGTGTCCGTGACGTCACCCATAGGGTTCTGAAGAGTTTTTGAAGTCGGCTGTTGCCATATTGATAGCGCACCATCGAGCGTCACTCCCGGATAACCAAGCAAAGAGGCAGGACGTGGGAGGAGCTGAGGTGACTAACAGACAGCAGACAAACGGCAATCCACCTGTCACTCAAAGTGGCCACGCCTTTAATTATGCAGAACTTTAAGGCTTTATATAATGTAAACCAATGAGTTATAAAAAGATTCACCCCCTCACAGTCGTCATGAAGGGCAAAATTAGCCGTACAGACCAAAACCACAGTTTGTAATGAATTACAATTACAGTTTAAGTCACTTCCGTATTGGCTTCAAGAGAAACTGAGGGAGGTTGCCGCTTGGAGTATTTTCATTTTGGTGCCACACAATTGATGAGATTTTTAGCTTTAAGTTTTGTTTCCCATCTCCCTCCTCTTTTGTATCACTCTCTCCTGTCTTTACACATTTCACAAGATTGGAGCAGGTTTATAAATCCTCGTTTGTGATTGGAAGACTGTGCCTCGAGTCTGTGAATAAGAATGCATGGATGAATCAGGAACACAAATTAAGTTTAAATAAGATTTATATTTCATTGAGTTAAAGAGAAAACGCAGGAAATTGTGTCCACTCTTTGGATTCTGTCGTCTCTGTCTGTGTAAATCAGATGATCAAGCATAAACTCAACAGTGCCTACCTCCATTAAATCACAGAAACTTCCATGTACTTTTCATTTGAGAATCATGGACTAGGAAACCCTTTTGCATCAATTTAAAAAAAAAAGTTACACTGTTTATTTTAAATTACAAGCGAGTTTTGGCTGAGATTATGAATATGAGCCAGAAGCTGTATGTAAATAAAAATAAACTCCAAATGTACTGGAGAAATTAACCCTTCAATAGCCCTATTCAGACGGTAACTGTTTCTCACGTGGACGTCCGTAATAATAAATGTGCAGCCACCTCAGTCATCAAACTCGTGCATTCGGATGGGGATTTATCCTGCGGGAACGCTGCTCATGTGCTCAATAACGATTGTGTGCTGTAAATAAACGGTCATATGCTTGGTATAATAGTAAATTCATATTTAATTTAATAATAGGAAAATAATATCCTAATTATTTAAATCTGTTTAAAAATAGGAAGATATATAGATGCACATTATAGTTAAAATGGTCTTGTATTTTATCTCAGAATAAAGGATGCCATTTTCTTCCACATGGAAATGAGCAGAAATGAGCTAATACAGCCTCTTATTGACATGAGCTGATCATAATGCTGCGGTTATTAACATATATAATCACTGCCGTAATAACGGCCCATTTCAAATGTTTACGTGCGTTTCTTCTCTTTCTCTTTAGAGCGGTGATGAAATATATTGCTCTTGTAAACACTGGCCAGCATTTCAGTAATAAAGTCTAGATCTTTAAAATGCATCCAAATGGCAGCGAAGCGCAACCGTACGGTGCTCTGCAGGGGTCAAAAAGGACATAAACAGTGAATTTTGAAGTGATGTATTCTTGAGATGTGGATTCAGACGGTAATTAAATCACCACACGAGCTTTGTGTTTGTCTAAAAACAGTAGGTAATCCGGCCGGGGATTTTTACGCAGGTGGTGGGAGAAAAACACGGACATTCTGGATTCAGACAGTAATTAAATCACCACACGACCTTTGTGTTTGTCTAAAAACAGTAGGTAATTTTATGCGGGTGGTGGGATAAAATCACGGACATTCTGGATTCAGACGGCAATAAAATCACAGACTAGCTCCTGTCAATGATGAAAATACCTGACAACACCACGAGAAACTATTACCGTCACAATAGGGCTATTGATTGAAAAGGTAATCGAAATATGCTTTATTTTATTCTGTTGTAATTGATACAGTAATATCAGGAGAGCTTTATAGCACTGCAGTAGTTAGAGATCCATCTGTGTTAGATATAGAGACGGGTCAATAAAGACCCAAATATGTAGTAATGATTGGTGAAACAGCCTGTGACAAATACACAAACACACACACACTTTAAGTGACTTTTTATTTGCGTTTACTGACTTTCCCAGCATGACTACCTCTACACAGAGTAAACCTCTAGAAAACAACACTTTAACTCGTTAGCTCAAGAGTCAGGGACCAATTAAAAACTGAACATCGTTTCCAAGCCTTTGGAGCTGCAAGTTTGTTTTCAGTTCTGTGTACAAGTCTCATAGCCGAGAGAAACATGCATCTGACATCATAATGCACATTATAAAGTTCAGTACTGACGACGTTTCAAATGAATGTTATTTTATATAAAGGTATCAAACTTATAGATCCTCGTAGATCAATACTGGAACACAATAATAAGAGTTTCCGATAATAAGCTTCCACAGCTAGTTGAATATCACAACGCCATCACGTCCAGCAAACAGAAAACCTTATTTACCACACAACGGTTTTATTAGTCCTCGTAATTGCACTTAATTCAGATTCTCGCTGACTGTATTTGTTAATTTTACGCCTCAACAAACAAAAAGTGACGGTTTGCTTGTTGATGCAGAATGTTTTCTGTTTCCTGAAATCGTAATGCTCATATAACCATCAAAATGTTTCATAAAAAACAAAGAAACAAACATATCGGACAGAAAGAGACACGAGCTTCCCCACGATTGTTAACAACACTATCAATATCACATGACCTCCTACCTCACAACGCTAGAATAACACCAGTCTCCGACACCACACAGCGCTTTCGTGTCTCGCAATGTTTGTTCATATCGACGCAAAAGAACGGCAAATCTGCCTTTTGACGAAAAATAACGTTTTCTAAAACCCCTGAATTTGCAATTAAGATCACTGACCTGACGAATTCAGCACAATCGGTTTAATTTCTCTAATAATTCATATCTGCACACCCAAGAACACAGAATGAACGTCTTCTGTACTTATTGCTGCTGCTAAGTTTAAAACAAGCCATCCACTGTTCTTCCTTAAGGAGTGAGAAAAATAAAACACGGAAACTAAAACGCTAGGCTAGGATTCTCTCTTGAAAGAACAAAAAGGCACTAATGGTCAGAATGAAGATCATAAAGGAAAAACAAGCAAACGGAGGGTGAGGTGGAGCAGGGAAGACCCTCATCGTGCGGCTTCTGATCCTCTGAACCGACCCAAACGCTGTACCGACACTTGGCACGATAGATTTCAGAGAGAGTTACAGCATTCCAATTTGGAATTAATTCAATGCTCTTGTACAGAATGCAGAAGGTCAGTGATCCGTGTAAAGCTTGAGCGAAGGTGCTTGGAATGAGTCAAAGAAAAATCACCAACACTTTACAATAAGGTACGTTAACATCATCACCAAAGTTCCACCAACTTAACTCAACCAGGATTAGGGATGCACCGATACCGATAACCCTTTATCTCGGTTATCAGCTGTCAAATATATCGGCCGATAAATCGAAATCAACATTTTTATACAATGTTTGAGAGCCTGACTACAAAAACAAAAATCACGTGCCAAACACACAATTATGTTCGGATTATATTATGTTATGTAGCCGATATGACAGACTTAACCGTATTTTCCTTTTTTGAAGTGATTTCAATCATATTTCAAGCAATTCATGGTGAGCAGTGTCAAGTGTCTCAGCTGGAGGAAATAATACATTATTTATCGGCTTTAATATATCAGCCTAATTTTCATATCAGCCTGATAACATTAAAAATGAACATATATCGGCCGATACCGATATGGTGACCGATATATCGTGCATCCCTATCCAGGTTAATATCTGAATATACTGTTTGTTCATAATACATTAACCTAATGTTAACTCAAAAATCTATTCATACATAAAGATTAATAAATGCTGTATTGTTCATTCTTATTTGAACCTTATTGTGAGGCGTTACAAAAACTCAAGTTTTGCCATCAATTTGCTGGTTTTACTTCCGATCAGATTAGGCCACAATGTAATGCTTTTATTTGTTCACTTTGAACTATTCCTATATAGAGAAAACAATAATAATGACAATAATAATAAATAGAATAAAGCCCAGCATCTGACCACCTGTGGTTTAGTTTAAAACATGGCAGTAAAACGAATGTGAGAAGGAGAACATTTCAGTAAAACACAGGAATAATCTTGCAGATTCAAACTGGGAGAGTTATAAAGAAATCCAATACTTTAAAACAGTAGTGTAAAACAAGTGAACCGACTCACGAACCTCAAACTATATCATAAAGAGTAATATCAGCTTATATTAAAAGAGCAGAAGTTACAAAATCTCAAAACACAGATGAACGTTTTGAGGAAAAGAACATCTTCTGACTGAGATGGACTCCAATTATTAAAGTTTTCAGGGCTTTGGGAGGTCTGGCTTCCTGTGTGTGTGTGTGTGTGTGTGTGTAAAAACAACCCTGAATGAGCTCTCGTTTGCAGAGTGTACACCGTGAAACTACAATTAAAACGCTTCCAAACGACTACAAAAGAAAAAGACATGCCATGCCATGCCATTCTCTCGCAAGTCCAAGAAACCTTACTCTGGATTTGTAGGCAGTGGAGGAATGTGTCGTTCCCAGCTGAACTGCAAATCAAAAACAAAGAAATAAAAGCAGTTAAAACGGTTAAATGTACACGGCGTCTGCATCTGCTCAAGCGGTGCTCCACCTGTGTTAGTCACCCGGAGCCGAAGTTGTGCTGAAGTTAGTGAGGAAGATCAGCAGGAAGCCAGAGTTTCTCACAAGCACTGAAAACCTCACCAAACCAAGCCCAACATGCAGTTTATATTAATGCAATGACTTTACCAATCAGCGATTGGCTCTTTTATTTAGAAGGCGGGGCTTATTCCACCATATTGCGCATTGCACTTTCTCTCATGCGTAATTGTGCACTGTCTTTGATTTTAATGCATTATTTATGCATTGTATGATCTCATGAATAATTGTAAACACAGTTATAATAGATATACTTTCTATAAGTGTAACGCATTAAAACATATGATTATATTTCCAAAACAATTTTAGATTATAATATAATGCACTTTAACTTCGGTTACAATTATTTATGAAAATATATAATGCATTATAACGTACATTATGAATACCTTTATAAATGCATTATACAGGCTGTGAATTTTAATTCTTAAATGTTTGCATTCTGTTATTTTCCTGTGAAGCTGCTTTGAAACGATCCGTATTGTATAAAACGATGCAGAAATAAACGTGAAGGTGATAAAACTGATTCAATGACTCATAAATAACACATTAATGAACGACTGAAAAGCCACCGGCCATTTGTTGTCATTTTAATTGCTAGACATGCCAGACAAATGAGACGTTTGTCTTTTTCTGTGACGGTTCAAATAAAAATGTAAAAAGAAAGACAATAATATGACGAGGCACGTCGAGAACGTACGAGTTTTGCGTTTTAACACTGTTATAATTTTGAAGTTCCTAAAATTGAAATACCGTGATTCGGAGAAGCCATTCAATGCACGAATCTACGTTAGCTTTCAAGTAGAGAATTAACTTTTAGTTCAGTTTGTCTGAAAAAGCCGAGTTAGTGTTGAGCGCTTCAGTCGTGTTCATCTCTCGCACGACGCAAACACAACAGAGAGAATGTCTGCTATACGGAGAGTTTCCTTTCATACGTTATCTACTGACAGATTACCAACGCAAAGGTTGAGTATACCTAGGAGAATATGATGGTATTATCAAAAGCATTAACCCTATTTGTCGCTGATTTCGGATAAATGTCTCACTTGAGCTAGCCTGAAATCTTTTGTTTGCCAAAAAGAGTCGCAACGACAGATAAGGCCCCGCTAATGTTTGTCTGCAATGTAAATACACAGCTGTGAGCATGTGACAAGCCCTTCACCATGTGTCAAGTGTGCTCAAGTAAACGTAATCAAGTCTAAGACATGTTAAAGCTCTCAGAAATACGAAAAAGCAAGCCAGAAACCCATTGGCTGATTTATGAACGCACATCGTTCCCGCCTGCCTCACGAGTGGCATCGCTGAAAACATCGCTCACTCTCCAACCCGTCGTGTTGATGTTACTTTTGAGTTCTCGCAGAAACAAAAAAATGGCACAATTCAAATGGGTTTTCCTGCATGTCAACAAGGCAGGGAGGAGGATTGCATATCTAGTTTGATCGGGCATGTAAACACGAGGCGCCTGATCGGACGGGCTGCTTATTTCAGAGGCAGGAGAGAGATGGACAGAGGAAAGGGGCAAATGGCTATTGACTTGTGACATGACCACAATCCAACATGGCTAGCTCTCTCTAGCAACGCACTGTAAATCTGTGCAATTCGGTTTGGTGCCGCTGGCAGAAACACACTTAGACTTAACGTTATATCATTCTGCCCTAAGCTAGCTCTACAACATGCACCTGGCTACGAGAACGCTAGCAGCCCTAAACACACGGACACATCGCATGGGTTAGCACAGAGCAAGCAAGAGCGCGCGAGTTGAGCTTTGTACATCGGCGAACGGAGCCGCGGCTTCAGTCGCAGTAGATCTTGTACTTCTCGCTGCAGAACACCAGCGGTGCTCCCACATGGCCGTTGGTCTCGCCGCGAGCTCCGGCCGCGTGACTTACGTTGGACGGGGTGGATTTTGTGCGCGAGTAGCCGATTTTGGCGCGCCCGCTGGCACCGCGGCGGATCTGCTCGTGGTCGACCTCCAGGTCCTCCAGCCGCTGCGTGAGCGCCAGCTTCTGCTGAATGGCCATACGGAGGAGAGAGTTCAGCGTCTTCTTCTCGTCCTCCGCTGCTGCCAGCTGCCTCTGCATCTCATCCAACTGAGTCACGTACTCATCACACCTGGGAGACAATCAAAGAAATGAACAACAAAATAACCACGTGTCTTAAAATACTACGTACTAACATTTACATTCATCTTTCTTTAGTGTTTGTTTCCTCTCTCTATCAGTGTCAGTGTGTCTGAACTCCCTCTATTGTAGTCTTGAGTTTCTTCAGGAACCAACACGTCACAATAGTCCTCATTATAATAATTAATATGCAGAATAAAGGGGCGGGGCCTGGTTGAGTTAGTCAGTAGTGTGTTGAAACTGGCAGTTATGGTAAGGGGCGGGGCATTTCCTAAACACCAGTCACAACACACTGCTCCAGCCGACCAATCAGAGCACAGGGTGCTTTTCAGAAGGCGGGGCTTCATAGAGACAGGAACTAAACAGAGCGTTACTGACAGACTGGGAAGAGAGGAGCCGCAACAATGGAGAATATGAGGAAATAATCAACATTCAAGCAGGAAAACCTGCTCTAGTAGAGCCAAACAAAACATCAAGACTTATAAAAATTGTAATGCAATTGTAATTTTTCAATTACTGATTGTGTCAAGATGTTTTAAATGGTGCTGGTTTTTTGACACTTTTGTCTTGAGTATACTGATAATCAATTTATTGACATGATAATGTGTGAATTGTCAACGTTGTGTTATTTTTATGTTGGTATTTCACCTCGTGAAGCATTTGAGCTGCATTTTAAGTATAAAACATGCTATACAAAGACAGTTGGCTGGAAACGAGTTTTAAATGGTTAAACATTAATATGTTCTCTCCCACACGTGACACTGGTCAGACAAAACACGTTTTAACCACTCCATCCATCCATCCATCCTAATGATTATTTATATTAAAGTTAATAGGTTTACATTGTTGTCATTGTTTACAGGTAGTCCATTTTTGTCCTCTTATCTGTTTTAATGTGTGTATGACTGATCACATGACAGGAAACAGGAAGTAGATCAGCATAAAGAAGGCAGCATGGCAAACCAAAGGAGGAACTAACGAATGCGAGGGTGATCACCAATCCTGGACTGTGGAGTTTTATTTGTCTCACCTTCCAGTTACAAGCATTTGGATTCACTATCACTTGGATTGTATATACACGATTGGACACTTACAAAAGGTCGATCAACACACTGGGATCATTCGGACTGTTTTAGGGTATGGTGTTATGGATTCTGCGCTTTCAACAGCCTGAGGATCCTAGTTTTACGGTGTTGTTTTAAGTCTCTTGTGAACATTGTAAAAACGCCGTTGGTTTTTCACTTTACAACTGTTGTTTCCCTCATCTTTTTAAACACTCCAAAATCTCACACAGTATTATCTGACCCCATTTTAACTGAAGTAACATCTTCCAATAAGGCCGATTGTTACACACACACACACACACACACACACACACACACACACACACACACACACACACACACACACACACACACACACACACACACACACACACACACACACACACACACACACACACACACACACACACACACACACACACCCCCCTATCGCTTCACTTCAGAAGACGCTGATTCCTCACCTGGGGTTGCATGGATTCGTTTTGGGTGTTTCTTGAAGCGTCAACTTCGAGGGTCTCACTCACTGATATTATATGGACTCACAGAGATAGATTATTTTTCTAAATATCTCAGTGTGTGTTCCACAGAAGTAAGTTAGTTAGCATTTACTAATCATCATCCCGTCCAAGATGTACGAGAGAATTTCCCTTCAATACAACTGGCCATTTTAAATAAGGCAAGCGTCAATGTGTCTCAACAGAAAATACACCAGGCCAATTTTGGGACTGGGATTTCAGACAAAATATCTTGTGTAAAGATCAATTTGCTTTCTTTATTCATTCGTCCATAAAAAGCACATAAAGTGTCGTATCAACAGATCTTAATGAGTGATGAATAATCAGGAGATTAAACAAGACAGAACGATTACAGAGCCACACCTCTCTTAAACTGCAGGTATAACTCTACACCCTACAGCGCAGTGCATGTCCGCGCACGCTAACGCTGCCCAACCCAACACATAATAATCACTGCGAAGCATGCAATTACCGCCCTACAGTCATCACAAAACACATAACGGGTGATTTTCCCAAGGGTGTGATTCATCAGTCCTTCTCAGAAGACCAGACGTGAGAATCTGAGGGGTCAAATATGAGACTTTAAAAAGAGCTTTCCGGATGGTTCTGGCTCTAAAATCGGATGAAATGAGCTGTGATCATTTGATTTTAGACTGATTGAGAAGCTATGCGTCAAATATAGAAGGGTAATAACGTCTACAGGAAACTTTTGATAAAAACCTGTTATTAATGAGAGTGCAAACCATGTCTTTACTTCATCTAAATACACTTTAATAAACATATAATAATGATTTATATTTTAGATTTGTCAGGATGGATTTTGTCATTCCTGGTGCCTCAAACCATATTCATCTACGAGACGAAGCTCAACCAAAACCATGTTCTTCCTCAAGATGCATGCAGTTTTATTCTTTTATCCACTAGAGGGTCAAAGGTTAGATCGCTAGGACTCATTTCTCAAAACTTTGGTCACTTTTTCAAATCTCGTCACGCAGTGAAAACAACATCAGTCTATGTGCGCTGAACTGTGGATCATTGATTTGGCAACTACATCTTTCTCACATCACCAAAACTCATCTACGAACCTACAGACCATTTTGCACGTGTTGACACTTTTCAAAACTGTTAAACTTAAGTCACCATGAAATCAAAATGGACGATTCTTATTTTTTAATGAAAGTTTGGAGTGTCTATTCTAAATGATTTATCAGTGCACATCATTATTGTTTTAATAATCTTTAATCAGAATAACAGCGACATCTCTTCTCTGATGACGAGGCAACCTGTCACTCACATGAGCTCCACCAATAGCAAACCACAATCCGATCAATTCCCCACAGACACAATCAAGCCCCGCCCTACATTTGTTCTTGTTTGAGAAGCGATTCACTCGATATACGGCACAATAAAGAAGACTAGCGCAACTTCAGTTTCATGACGGCTAAACAGAATACAAAAAGACGACAGCAATTTGCTACATTTCTACAGTTATACCATACTGAAATATATTCCAGACCTAAAAATGAAATCCAATCAAAACTATTAGATGTGCACCTACACAAGTGTCAGTCTCTCAATTTCATTAGCATCTTTACAGAAGTAGAAACTTAGGGATGATTTTGTGCTGTATGCAACAAACTACAGTGAATTATAAACACGTCACTTGTGTTATATTATTATATGAGCTCAACAGCAGCGCTGCGTCTCACGGGTATATCTGTGGCGATAGCCAACAACACATCGTGTGGGTCAAAATGATCCAGGTTTCTTTTATCCAAAAATCATTAGGATATTAAGATCATGTTCCATGAAGATATTTAGTAAATGTCCTAGCGTAAATATATCATAAATGTATGATTAGTAGTAATATGCATTGCTAAGGACTTCATCTGGACAACTTTAAAGGAGCTTTTCTCAATATTTAGATTTTTTTGCACCCTCAGATTCCAGATGTTCAAATAGTTCGGCCAAATATAGTCCTAACAAACCACACACTGCTTATGTATTCAGCTTTCAGAATATGAATAAATCTCAATTTCAAGAAGGTTTTGTGCTCCAAGGTCACATTTTATAACGCTGCCTGTTGGTGTTTTTTTGCACATGGTTTTCTGAGTGATAAAGTGTGTTTGTGTGTAGAATGCAGTGTAAGATCACACCCCAGATATAATGTTTCACTAGTGTGTGCATAAATAGTTCATTGATGTAAGTGAGGATAGCAAAATAAAGCAAACCGTGACATAATATACCCAGAAATTCTTCTTACCAGTAAAATGGATACAAATTTGGGAGCAAAATGATTCAGACCCTTTGAGCGGAGCATGTTTTGCTTCAGTGTTTCTTCTTTAATTGCTAATGCGACCTTCGACACCACAGACTGAACGAAATGAAGCGTTGCTCGGTCAATGGTTGAGCTGAATTGGTATTCTCTAATTGTGTAGTTAAATCTAACAGCTGATTGGTTGATTGTAATCCATTACATCCCTTTCTATCAAAGTGATCTGACATTATCAAGATAAATGACATTCTGAGTTCTGCTCATATTTTATTAACATTTTCTAAGCTATAGCGAATAAACTGTGATGATGTTGAAAGCGTGTGAATATGTCTGGTTTGACTGTATGAAGTGTTTTGGTGAAATTAACTGGTATGAAGCTGAAAGTCGGTAAGGAGAGTTGTGGAGAGTCGGTAAGTGTTTTGAAAAAGTGACCCATGCATTGAGAAATGTATCCTAGCAATTGTAAAATAAAAAAAAAAAACTGTCTCGCCTGAGATTAACGGAGGGTGAGATTAAGGTTTCAGGCACATAAAGACACAACGCCTCACAATAGAAATCAGTGCAGCTTCATTAGCGATCGGCCCCTGGGAACCATCGCTCTCAACGCAAGGGTCAGGATTTTCCCGGGAAAAGAGGCCAGGGGTCACGTGTGAACCCATCTGCGGCGCGTGAGAGCGAAGAACCGGGGTGTAAAGGAGGCGTGCGGGTGTTATTGCGAAATATGTCTTGACACACATTCAGAAGATAGAGAAACAAAACAGAGAGAGAGAGAGAGAGAGAGAGAGAGAAATAGTACACACTCATTAAGCTCAGCACCCCTTAACATTTCTTAAATAAGCAGTATTTTCTTATGCAAAAAACAATTTCTTCTTTTTTTCTGATTTTTTTGGGGCAATATGACCGAGCAGCTTTAGAGATGTTTGAGACTGTGGGAAAGAGGATTGAGCCCACCCGCCTGACAATCTTATTAGCATATTAATACCCCAGTGATCGGGCCAATACAAAAGCTGAAGCGCAGAGGCCGCTGAGAGCGTGTGGAAGGGGCCGCAGCTGCTGATGGGAACTCTTCCCACTGAATTGTGTGTCGTAAATGAAGGGTTGGTGACAGAATGGTTTCATCTGTGTTTGTTAATTTATAGTATGCATAAACGTGAACACAGGAACAGGAAAACGCAGTTTTGTTCACTCGCTGAAGTGTCAGTGGGAACCGAAGAATGAGAAGGGTACAATTACCAGAGTCTAGGTAACATTGGACTATACAGAAAATGTACAAACTATATACACCAATCAGGCATAATATTATGACCTAATATTGTGTTGGTCCCCCTTTTGCTGACCCGTCGAGGCATGGACCCCACTAGACCCCTGAAGGTGTGCTATGGTATTTGGCACCAAGATGTTAGCAGCAGATCCTTTAAGTCCTGTAAGTTGCGCGGTGGGGCCTCCATGGATCGGACTTGTTTGTTCAGCACATCCCACAGATGCTTGATTGGATTGAGATCTGGGGAATTTGGAGGCCAAGTCAACACCTCAAACTCGTTGTTGTGCTCCTCAAACCATTCCTGAAGCATTTGTGCTTTGTGTCAGGAGCATTATCCTGCTGGAAGAGCCACAGCCACCAGGGAATACCGTTTCCATGAAAGGCTGTACATGGTCTCAACAATGCTTAGGTAGGTGGGTACGTGTCAAAGTAACATCCACATGGATGGCAGGACCCAAAGAACATTGCCCAAAGCATCACACTGCCTCCGCCGGCTTGCCTTCTTCCCATAGTGCATCCTGGTGTCATGTGTTCCCCAGGGAAGCCACGCACACGCACCCGGCCATCCACGTGATGTAAAAGAACACATGATTCATCAGACCAGGCCACCTTCTTCCATTGCTCCGTGGTCCAGTTCTGATGCTCATGTGCCACTGTTGGTGCTTTCGGCGGTGGACAGGGGTCAGCATGGACACCCTGACTGGTCAGCGGCTATGCCGCCCCATACGCAACAAACTGAGATGCTCTGTGTATTCTGACACCTTTCTATCAGAACCAGCATTAACTTCTTGAGCAGTTTGATCTCCAGTACACAATCTGGCCCTTGTCAAACTCGCTCAAATCCTTACGCTTGCCCATTTTTGAAACTTTCAAAAGAGATCATCAGTGTTACTCACTTGACCGGTCATAATGTTATGCCTGATCGGTGTAAATTTGCAATTATAAAATATATGTAGATGGTAGTATTTGTTGTACTTTCAAATCCCTTTTAGTTAAATAAATCTAAGTTACTAGACAGCAGCACATTATCAATACAGAATATCTAGAGAGAAAGCATAAATTAGAACAAAGATCACACATGGATGCCATTCACCCGTCCCTGATGCGTTAAGCACAGAGGAGCCATTGATGGCGTTCACGTGATTCTGCAGCATATGGTGTCACGGCTTACAGTGTGTTTGGGAAGACTTAACTGTAGATTTACTCTGACACATATCTGCAGTTAAGATTTACTGGTTCCCATCACTGAGAGTCTGTTCTCAAGCTATCGGCATGAGATATCTTAATTGGTCAAAAACTGCCACAGGAGGAGGCCACCTGACCTACATGGAAAATGACCAGCCAGTTTGTCCTTCGTACCTTCCTTGTTACAAACCGTTTCAAAAAAACGTATTTAATTTATTCTGACATTAACCTTCATTGCATTACAATTACGATAAGACTTTCCAGTATTACAGACTCTACCATATCAGGGAGCGATATTTAATAGTTGAATAGCCATATTTAAAATTTTTGCAAAAAGGAGTGAAAATGGACTGTATTGTTGTGACTTTCAGCAACTGGTATGAACTCGTTCGGACTGGTCAGAAGTCGTATCGTGTATTCCAGCATTTACAGTCATGGTGTTCACAGAGAATATTCACGACGACCGTGAGAATAGAGAACTTGGGTTATTCTTAATTTATTTTATCCCAGGAATAAAAGCAGAACGAGACATGTCTACATACAAGAACCGCGCAGAAGGGACCGTTTACCAACTTGCAGAGCGAGCTCAGAGATGACGTGTGAACCCTGGACGAAAGTTTTGTACATTTTATAAAAGATAAATTCACCTAGTGCAAATGTCAGTGACAAAACTGAACAGAATATAAAATGTCCTTTCTGTGCTTCGACTTGTACCTGGACTTTAAAGTGGACTCAAACCCCCAGATTATGCGAAAGTGAAAAGGCGTAACTGGCGCATGTTGCACTCAAAAATGCATGTATAACTCACAGCACAGAGAGTAGCAGCGTGAATGACACAAGCGTGCTCTGGCCCGGTACGTTAAGTGCAAGTGTGAGTGCAGGCCAGTGGGGGAGTGGGGAGGGGGGACAATCGCGCTCAGGCACGGTACAAGGCAACCGTGCCTAGTGTGAGTACACCCTTAGTATCCTTATCAAAAGGCTGCGATTTTAATTAATTTAGTGTATATAGTCTGTTGTGCTGCGGGTTTCAGAGCGAAGCGCGGCACTGTGTTCATTTACACGCATTCATTGTGATCTGAGACGCTCTGAGATGTGGAAAACACCGGATCACTTTGAACGTGTGTAAATAAACACAGTGCCGCGCTTCGCTCTGAAACCTGCAGCGCAACAGACTATATACACTAAATTAATTAAAATCACAGCCTTTTGATAAGGACACCAAGCGCTCACACTTGTCAAACGAACTGGGCTTTGGGGATTAAATGCACTCCGGCACGGTTCAGAGCACCTAGTGTGAGTACACCCTAATAAGTCATATCAAGATTCACAGGTGCTTTGCCAAAGCAATGGGGCAACAGTGTTAGAGCTCTTTTATGTTATTATGAGAAGTGTAAAAATATGGTCGGTTCATTATGAAACTGTGGCGGGACAGATTAGATGGAAGAGAGTCTGGGAGTCAGTGTCATTTTTGTTATATGTAAACTACACTCACCTAAAGGATTATTAGGAACACCTGTTCCATTTCTCATTAATGCAATTATCTAATCAACCAATCACATGGCAGTTGCTTCAATGCATTTAGGGGTGTGGTCCTGGTCAAGACAATCTCCTGAACTCCAAACTGAATGTCAGAATGGGAAAGAAAGGTGATTTAAGCAATTTTGAGCGTGGCATGGTTGTTGGTGCCAGGCGGGCCGGTCTGAGTATTTCACAATCTGCTCAGTTACTGGGATTTTCACACACAACCATTTCTAGGGTTTACAAAGAATGGTGTGAAAAGGGAAAAACATCCAGTATGCGGCAGTCCTGTGGGCGAAAATGCCTTGTTGATGCTAGAGGTCAGAGGAGAATGGGCCGACTGATTCAAGCTGATAGAAGAGCAACTTTGACTGAAATAACCACTCGTTACAACCGAGGTATGCAGCAAAGCATTTGTGAAGCCACAACACGCACAACCTTGAGGCGGATGGGCTACAACAGCAGAAGACCCCACCGGGTACCACTCATCTCCACTACAAATAGGAAAAAGAGGCTACAATTTGCACAAGCTCAACAAAATTGGGCAGTTGAAGACTGGAAAAATGTTGCCTGGTCTGATGAGTCTCGATTTCTGTTGAGACATTCAGATGGTAGAGTCAGAATTTGACGTAAACAGAGTGAGAACATGGATCCATCATGCCTTGTTACCACTGTGCAGGCTGGTGGTGGTGGTGTAATGGTGTGGGGGATGTTTTCTTGGCACACTTTAGGCCCCTTAGTGCCAACTGGGCATTGTTTAAATGCCACGGCCTACCTGAGCATTGTTTCTGACCATGTCCATCCCTTTATGACCACCATGTACCCATTCTCTGATGGCTACTTCCAGCAGGATAATGCACCATGTCACAAAGCTCGAATCATTTCAAATTGGTTTCTTGAACATGACAATGAGTTCACTGTACTAAAATGGCCCCCACAGTCACCAGATCTCAACCCAATAGAGCATCTTTGGGATGTGGTGGAACGGGAGCTTCGTGCCCTGGATGTGCATCCCACAAACCTCCATCAACTGCAAGATGCTATCCTATCAATATGGGCCAACATTTCTAAAGAATGCTTTCAGCTCCTTGTTGAATCAATGCCACGTAGAATTAAGGCAGTTCTGAAGGCGAAAGGGGGTCAAACACAGTATTAGTGTGGTGTTCCTAATAATCCTTTAGGATTGTGTATATGCATTTATAGTTAGTGTGTTAATGCTGCAGTTTTTCCATAGTGATTAACAATGATAGTTATGTTTTTAATCTTTGGTCTATGATGGATACTAGTCTGGATACTACTGTGTGAACAATTGATTTCATAAGGGAAAATACAAAGTAGAAGCCTGGATTTCTTTTCTCCGCAAATTAAGGACCAAGATATGGGTTTTATTCTTCTGTTTGTTCTAATACTCTTTGAGAAATGATCAATCTGATGAAAGGAATCTGTTACACTGTCAGAATATTAAAATTTTGCCCTATAAAAAGAAGGAGCTTTTTTGTTGTTAATCAGTCTATTTCTGCAAACTCATTTCACTGGGACAAAATATGCAATATTATTGGCAACTATTCTTATTTGTAAAATGCAATGAAAATATCATGACTGTTATTACTCTGTTATTATCATAGGTCCTGGTGTTGATCTGTTGATCTAATAAACTGTGCTAATACTGTATGAGAATAGAGGAGATACAGGAGAGTGTCATAAAACCAAATAGGCTATTCTGTTAATGTGTGTGTATTTATAAATGTGTCATACCGAGTGGCAAACATGGCTCTGAGTGAGGAGAAAGTGGCCGCATCCTCTTTTAGGGCTTTGAGTTCGTTGGGAAGCTTCATCATGGTTTCAGTCACCATGGCCTTTTCATTCTCATATTTGCTCTTCAGGTTAGCCAGCGCTACCTCAGCAGTCTGAAAAACAAACACACGGGCAATCAGAACGTGAAGTGTGTGTCAATGCCCAGTCCTAATAAACACAACAGTGACAAACAACAGAAGATTTGCTGTGCTTCTGCCACTAAACTTCATAACAGCTTTAGTTTGTTGAAAGTATGTCCATTTGACTCAGGTGGTCTAAAGTCAGAAAGCCTCTTCAAAGACTAAAACACAATGAAAGGAAATACAAAATACATACTTTAATTGTAATCATTCGGACTCAAAAGCTTATAAAGAATATAAAGTACCATCATCTCATACCATTTTCAACATGTCCAATTTTTAAAAAAAGATGAATTTTGAGTGTTTTAGCTTTCGAATGATACCTAATTTATAATTATATGATAGAAATAAGGCAATAAAGCATGCTAAGTGTCTCGCTACCAGAACACTGACAGCGAACAGACTATGACCCATTGATGTGATGATGAGGGTGAAATGCTAACCTGTTTGTTGGCCTTTAGGACGGTTCGTAGTGTGGCTATCTGCTCTCTCTTGGTGCTGAGGAGCGATTTGAGCTTGAGAATCTCCTCCACGCTGGCTTCCTGCTCCCGGTCGGCCCCGAGACCCAATTCCAGAGAAGCCATGCGCTGGCGAGAGAGCTCTGTCGTGCGGTCCACCGCTAGCTGCAGGTGTCTGATCTGGTCACGGATGATAGCCACCAGGTTGTAGATGTTCATGGGCTCTTTGCGGGGATCAGCCACTGGGGACGGAATGGAGGAGACTGGAGATGAAGCTCCGTCACTGGTGTCGGCGGTGGGGAAGAGGCCGCGGGTCAGCAGGATGGGAGAGCGGCGGCCGCGGCCATCAGGGCTGCACCATCCCGTGGTCTGTGTGCCATTCATCCCGGCTTTACCTTCGCGGTAATAGTCGAGCATGATGCGGTTAGGCGTTTCGTTGTTGCACATGCAGACGTGATGATACAGGTTGGCTAGTTCCTCGCTGAAGGTGGCGAGCTCATCTTGAGCAATGTTAAGGCTGCCCTGGGATTCGCCCGCCACTTCACTGGCCTGACGAAGCTCTTTCTCCACCCGTGCCAGCTGCTCGCGGTCGGCTCGACTGCTGCGCTCCAGAGAAGTGACCTGCGCGCTCAAAGACGCTACCTGGCTCTCCAGCTGCGCCTGCTCCTCCTTATATTGTGATTGACAGGCTGAGTGTTCTGCCTTTAACGTTTTGAGCTCCTCCTTTAGTTGACTAGCCTCGGACACTGCCACCTGTGGTTTCAAACAAATTTGCATTTTAAATGTAATGGTGCCAAAACCTCTGGATTACTTATAGATTGTAGATTACGGATTACAAATTACATGACGGAAATTGTAGTAAATTACGTAATCTATAAGATTACACATTTGATTATTTTTGACCTAACAAAAACCTAACAAAATCATATTTTCTTGAAATACTCTACATAGGCAGTACATCGATATACAAATAAATAGCATTCCCCACATGGGAAAAACAACCTCGCAAATGATTCCAATCGAGTTGTTAACACTAAACACCAACAAAATTAACGAAAAGCAAATTCATGGAAACAGATGGCGAAACATGCAGAAAAAAAAAAAATGTAAACAAGCATGAAGATTAACTAACGTTGTGTCATTTGCATGGTGGAATTGAATCATTAAATGGAATATTAACAAATAAAGTGAGATTAAGTCCATAAAGCGTATTTGTATTATTTCATGTATTATTGGCAATGGAGGCTTTTATTTCAGGCTTGAGCTAACAAAAATGCTTAGTACACAAAATAGAAGGTATGGTGCATTTCTAAATAGATATATTTTCGGTACTGAATGAAATACTAGTATACTGTATTTATTGACCTATGCACCATTTTGAATGGATTTTTTCTTCTTGCCAAAGATGAAAACACCGCATAGTTACCTTAAAGGGACAGTTCACCCAAAAATGTAAATTCTGTCATTAATTCCTCGCCCTCATGTCGCTCCAAACCCGTAAAAAGACCTTTGTTCATCTTCAGACACAAATTAAGATGCTGTTCACGTGAGCAACACGACGCATGCGTGACGCTGATCGTTCATTTGTGTCTGAAGAGGAACGAAGGTCTTATGGGTTTGGAATGACATGAGGGCGAGGAATTAATGACAATTTACATTTTTGGGTGAACTGTCCCTTGAAAAATCGGAAGAAAAAAAACAAACTTATTTCTATACCTTGTACTTGCACTCCAGGATCTCGGGGCCGTTGATATCCACCTCATAGTATTCAGTATCCTCATGGCTGTCGCGCTCTTTCTCGTTGTCCAGAGCGGACTGGCGCTCCTTGCTGGCCTGGAGTTTGCGCATGGCACTGAGGTTCTCTGTGAGGCGGCTGACCTTCTCGTGTTGATCAGAAAGCGCTCCATGAGCTTGTTCCAGCTGCTTCTGAGATTCCTGCAGTGTAGACAGCAATGTCACCTTCTCCCGCTCCACCTGAAAAAACACATGTGACAGTGTTGACTGGCAAGGTCAAATGTATGCTCTATAAGCCTGACTTCTATAAAGTATTTCCCTGGAATGATGCTTTGAAATTGCTGATTGTTTGGAATGGTATGAATATTATTTAGTCTTATAATAGCCAGTGTTGGGGAAAATTACTTTTAAAAGTAATGCGTTACAATTAGGGCTGCCCTCGACTAAAGATTTTTCTAGTTGACTAGTAGTCGTTCATTTAAGTGATTAATCGTGCGTTTATATTAATAAGCCATAAATCACAATAATGAGCCTTTGATTGCTTGTATATTTAATACGTAGCCTAATCAGCGCTCAAACGCACACAAAGCACGCCGGCAAACGTAAAGAGTGTGGCGTGAAAACAGAAGGAGACCGCCTGAACATTGTAATAATGCACTGATAATGTTTTCCGTGTCTTCGGCTGCAGAGATGAAGTCGACGACGCTGACTCGTCATCTGTCGCGTATATGCACGTTTCATACGGATTACATAATCTGAGAAAAATTTTTTCCACTTGAATTGGTTTGTTTAAAAGTAGACATTTCACGCTTTCTATAGATGTTTCTCATGTCCGTGAGGAAGTATACGCCGAGTTTCGGTTCATTTATGTGACGCTCAAGTTCACTGAGGCGGCAGAAAGGGCCTGATCGTCTCCATTACATTACAAAAGCACAACGTTTTGTTGTGAGTTTACAGCAAATAAAAGTAGGCCCTTTACAGTAGGGCTGGAGCTATTGATCATTTTAGGGATCGAGTATTCTACCAATTATTTCATCGATTAATCGAGTGATCGGATGAGAAGTACTTTTTCTTTATTAAAGAGCAATACTAAATATACAAGCGAAAATAAGACCAATATCTTAAAAAAAAAGTAACTCAAATATCAATGTGGACATTTATAAAGTAATGCTTTACTAGTTACATCTAAAAGTAATCTGATTACATAATGCACGTTACTTGTAACGTATTTCAATGTGTTAAACTCTGGCCCTCAAAGTCCACTTTCGTGCAGAGTTTAGCTCCAAGGGCCAGAGTGGAGAACTCGCTTTCATAATTCAGTCAAAGCAGAAGCTCCTTCAGAAGCACATTTGAGCTGAACATTAATTACAGGACTTGCTGAAACGCACAGCCATGTAACCTGTACTGACATGACTCAAAAATGTGGCCGTTGAGATGGGAAAAATCCCAGTCTATAAAAGCAATATGAAGTTTTGGCTCAGTACTGTGGCTCGCGGGTAACAATTAACCGGCTGTTCATGTCAGTTACAGAGCGAATGTAATACAAAAGCACCTTAAATCATTTGTTCACACGGAACTTGGAAACAATACAATTTTCTTTAAGGCTTTATAAGCAAATACTGCACACGGTAGAAGTTTGGAATATGTGAATATTACACATTTTAATAAACTCAGTCCATCGCAATATTGTATTATTATCATGATTATTTTTATTATTATTGATGTATTTATAATTATTAAGCTATTACTTTATGGGAAATAAAACCATTATGTTAAAATATTTCTGTCCTTATTTATTTAATTTTATGTGGAAGTTGTAGATGTTCCTGTTAAACCCTCACGCCATTTCTCATGAAGGACATTTTCCCCCAAAAAAGGTACAAATATGGGAGATATATATATATATATATATTTATTTTTATTCATTTTTTGTTTTAAATAAAAGATAATAATAGATAAAATATTGGGGTTCAAGAGTTTTAAGGCCTTTAAGCACATATGCATAAAAAGATATTGATTAATATAGCAAGCATGTAACCACTTAGATCATAGATGGAAAAGAGCATTTGCAAACAATACTAGTAATTTACCACAGGAAATATGTTTTCTTTTTAACAGTTACAGTGTCAACTATGGTCCGATCTCCCTAAAAGTTTGCATGCTTCTTTAGAGTCACATGCCCATTTACGTGAAGGTCCACGTTTTCATTATTCCATATTTTGCCATACCCATTTTCTAAATGACCCTGTTACAGCTACCCAAGTGTTAAAGCTAAACTTTGCACTTATTGTGTACATACATGTTTTTACATTGTACTTACATTTAAAAAAAAATAAAAAATACCTGCATGTAATAACATCTGTAATTGCATTTATAATTATACTGTTGACACTTCCCTTAAACTTACCCACGCCACCACACCTGTCTCTAACTTTACCCTTAAACTGACCCACACCACCACACCTGTCTCTAACTTTACCCTTAAACTGACCCACACCACCACACCTGTCCCTAACTTTACCCTTAAACTGACCCACACCACCACACCTGTCTCTAACTTTACCCTTAAACTGACCCACACCACCACACCTGTCTCTAACTTTACCCTTAAACTGACCCACACCACCACACCTGTCCCTAACTTTACCCTTAAACTGACCCACACCACCACACCTGTCTCTAACTTTACCCTTAAACTTACCCACACCACCACACCTGTCCCTAACTTTACCCTTAAACTTACCCATACCACCACACCTGTCTCTAACTTTACCCTTAAACTTACCCATACCACCACACCTGTCTCTAACTTTACCCTTAAACTGACCCACACCTGTCTCTAACTTTACCCTTAAACTGACCCACACCACCACACCTGTCTCTAACTTTACCCTTAAACTGACCCACACCACCACACCTGTCCCTAACTTTACCCTTTAAACTGACCCACACCACCACACCTGTCTCTAACTTTACCCTTAAACTTACCCACACCACCACACCTGTCCCTAACTTTACCCTTAAACTGACCCACACCACCACACCTGTCCCTAACTTTACCCTTAAACTGACCCACACCGCCACACCTGTCTCTAACTTTACCCTTAAACTTACCCATACCGCCACACCTGTCCCTAACTTTACCCTTAAACTTACCCATACCACCACACCTGTCTCTAACTTTACCCTTAAACTTACCCACACCACCACACCTGTCCCTAACTTTACCCTTAAACTGACCCACACCACCACACCTGTCTCTAACTTTACCCTTAAACTTACCCATACCACCACACCTGTCCCTAACTTTACCCTTAAACTGACCCACACCACCACCTGTCTCTAACTTTACCCTTAAACTTACCCACACCACCACACCTGTCCCTAACTTTACCCTTAAACTTACCCATACCACCACACCTGTCTCTAACTTTACCCTTAAACTTACCCATACCACCACACCTGTCTCTAACTTTACCCTTAAACTGACCCACCACCACCTGTCTCTAACTTTACCCTTAAACTGACCCACACCACCACACCTGTCTCTAACTTTACCCTTAAACTGACCCACACCACCACACCTGTCTCTAACTTTACCCTTAAACTTACCCACACCACCACACCTGTCTCTAACTTTACCCTTAAACTTACCCACACCACCACACCTGTCCCTAACTTTACCCTTAAACTGACCCACACACCACACCTGTCCCTAACTTTACCCTTAAACTGACCCACCACCACACACCTGTCTCTAACTTTACCCTTAAACTGACCCACACCACCACACCTGTCCCTAACTTTACCCTTAAACTGACCCACCACCACACCTGTCTCTAACTTTACCCTTAAACTGACCCATACCACCACACCTGTCCCTAACTTTACCCACACCTGTCTCTAACTGACCCACACCACCACACCTGTCCCTAACTTTACCCTTAAACTGACCCACACCACACCTGTCTCTAACTTTACCCTTAAACTGACCCACACACTGTCTCTAACTTTACCCTTAAACTGACCCATACCCCACACCTGTCTCTAACTTTACCCTTAAACTGACCCACACCTGTCTCTAACTTTACCCTTAAACTTACCCATACCACCACACCTGTCCCTAACTTTACCCTTAAACTTACCCATACCACCACACCTGTCTCCTAACTTTACCCTTAAACTTACCCATACCACCACACCTGTCTCTAACTTTACCCTTAAACTTACCCATACCGCCACACCTGTCCCTAACTTTACCCTTAAACTGACCCACACCACCACACCTGTCTCTAACTTTACCCTTAAACTGACCCACACCACCACACCTGTCTCTAACTTTACCCTTAAACTGACCCACACCACCTCTAACTTTACCCTTAAACTGACCCACACCTGTCTCTAACTTTACCTTACCCAACCCCACACCTGTCTCTAACTTTACCCTTAAACTTACCCACACCTGTCTCTACACCTGTCTCTCTAACTTTACCCTTAAACTGACCCACACCTGTCTCTAACTTTACCCTTAAACTTACCCATACCACCACACCTGTCTCTAACTTTACCCTTAAACTTACCCATACCACCACACCTGTCCCTAACTTTACCCTTAAACTTACCCATACACCACACCTGTCCATAACTTTACCCTTAAACTGACCCACACCACCACACCTGTCTCTAACTTTACCCTTAAACTGACCCACACCACCACACCTGTCTCTAACTTTACCCTTAAACTTACCCACACCACCACACCTGTCCCTAACTTTACCCTTAAAACTGACCCACACCTGTCTCTAACTTTACCCTTTAACCATACCACCACACCTGTCTCTAACTTTACCCTTAAACTGACCCACACCTGTCTCTAACTTTACCCTTAAAACTGACCACACACCTGTCTCTAACTTTACCCTTAAACTGACCCACACCTGTCTCTAACTTTACCCTTAAACTGACCCACACCTGTCTCTAACTTTACCCTTAAACTGACCCACACCTGTCTCTAACTTTACCCTTAAACTGACCCACACCTGTCTCTAACTTTAAACTTAAACTGACCCACACCTGTCTCTAACTTTACCCTTAAACTGACCCACACCACCACACCTGTCTCTAACTTTACCCTTAAACTTACCCATACCACCACACCTGTCCCTAACTTTACCCTTAAACTTACCCATACCACCACCTGTCTCTAACTTTACCCTTAAACTTACCCACCCACACCTGTCTCTAACTTTACCCTTAAACTTACCCACACCTGTCTCTAACTTTACCCTTAAACTTACCCATACCACCACACCTGTCTCTAACTTTACCCTTAAACTGACCCACACCACCACACCTGTCTCACCTGTCTCTAACTTTACCCTTAAACTTACCCATACCACCACACCTGTCTCTAACTTTACCCTTAAACTTACCCATACCACCACACCTGTCTCTAACTTTACCCTTAAACTGACCCACACCACCACACCTGTCTCTAACTTTACCCTTAAACTTACCCATACCACCACACCTGTCTCTAACTTTACCCTTAAACTGACCCACACCTGTCTCTAACTTTACCCTTAAACTGACCCATGTCTCTACCCCTTAAACACACCTGTCTCTAACTTTACCCTTAAACTGACCCACACCACCACTCTAACTTACCCTTACTTTGACCCACACCACCACACCTGTCTCTAACTTTACCCTTAAACTGACCCACCACCACACCTGTCTCTAACTTTACCCTTAAACTGACCACACACCTGTCTCTAACTTTACCCTTAAACTGACCCACACCACCACTGACCCACACTCTAACTTTACCCTTAAACTGACCCACACCACCACACCTGTCTCTAACTTTACCCTTAAACTTACCCATACCCACACCACCACACCTGTCTCTAACTTTACCCTTAAACTGACCCACCACCACCACACCCGTCTCTAACTTTACCCTTAAACTTACCCATACCACCACACCTGTCTCTAACTTTACCCTTAAACTGACCCACACCTGTCTCTAACTTTACCCTTAAACTGACCCACACCTGTCTCTAACTTTACCCTTAAACTGACCCACACCTGTCTCTAACTTTACCCTTAAACTGACCCACACCACCACACCTGTCCCTAACTTTACCCTTAAACTGACCCACACCTGTCTCTAACTTTACCCTTAAACTGACCCACACCTGTCTCTAACTTTACCCTTAAACTGACCCACACCACCACACCTGTCTCTAACTTTACCCTTAAACTTACCCATACCACCGCACCTGTCCCTAACTTTACCCTTAAACTTACCCATACCACCACACCTGTCCCTAACTTTACCCTTAAACTTACCCATACCACCACACCTGTCTCTAACTTTACCCTTAAACTGACCCACACCTGTCTCTAACTTTACCCTTAAACTGACCCACACCACCACACCTGTCTCTAACTTTACCCTTAAACTGACCCACACCTGTCTCTAACTTTAAATCAAATCAAATCAAATCACCTTTATTTATATAGCGCTTTTAACAAGTCCAATTGTTTCAAAGCAGCTTCACATTGTTAAAAGTAAAATAATGCAACAGAATTTGTACAGCCGTTCTGGTGAAACGGTGATGTTATCCAGCTAATTTCAAGTATCATATAGCGTCAATGCGGGCAGATCGGTAATATAGAAGAAATTTAGGTGTCCCCAACTGAGCAAGCCAAAAGCCAGAGGCAACGGTGGCAAGGAACCAAAACTCCTTCAGGGTCAGAATGGAGAAAAAAAACCTTGGGAGAAACCAGGCTCAGTCGGGGTGCCAGTTCTCCTCTGGCCGACGAACAAACAGTGTATGATTATAATTCTGGCAACATAGCAGGTCTTAATTCATATTAGGCAAATTGATATTTGTTAGATTACACTTTACCCTTAAACTGACCCACACCACCACACCTGTCTCTAACTTTACCCTTAAACTTACCCATACCACCACACCTGTCTCTAACTTTACCCTTAAACTTACCCACACCACCACACCTGTCCCTAACTTTACCCTTAAACTTACCCACACCACCGCACCTGTCCCTAACTTTACCCTTAAACTTACCCACACCACCGCACCTGTCCCTAACTTTACCCTTAAACTTACCCACACCACCACACCTGTCCCTAACTTTACCCTTCAATATCAGCAAAAGTGTTTTGCAATACAATATGAACACAATAAGTACATAGTAGTTAAAGCCACCTAATATAAAGTGAGACCAAACTCGTTGGCACCAACTAATGGCCGATTTCTTTCAAAATTCTCACAGACCTCTAGAGCCATGAGTCAAACATGCCCACCGAGTTTAGTTCCGATCGGCTGTTAACCTTGTCTAATATGTGATCAAATTTCATTGGCTGATGACGGCCATGTTTTTTGAGATACACCAATGTCCTCAGACTATCATGGCATCTCGGACAAAGATTATAGCCATTTTCATGTTTTTTTCCTGTTATAGCACCACCAAGTGGCCAATCATCATGTTTTTTTTTTTACATGACCTCAGAATGAGCTCATACACGTGTCCAGAGTTTGGTGAAAATATCTCGTTATGCGCCCAGGTCCGTCTTGAGCCAAGGATTCCAACGATATAAAACACTTGAGTCTATGCCTAACGGTTTAGGAGTTATGAGCCATTTCATACTTTTGACCGCTGTTGCACCCCCGTCAGGCCGATTGGGGCGAGCCTTGGTGATGTTGTAGACAGGTTGGGCACTACCAGCCCTCAAAGTTTCAAGTCGCTACGACTTACGGTTTGGTCTGCCCGATCACTTTTAGGGGAGAATGCTGATCCTTGGAAAATATGACAATTACAATAGTGTTTCAACCCCTAAAAATCATATTTAACAGTTTTGTTCCTATAATCTGTGGAGAGTGACCAATACAGCACAACACACACTAACAGATCCATTCACAAACAACCAGAGCTGATGAAATCATTTGTAATTAGAAATGTATGCAAAAATAGCAACTGTTCATTAGAGATAAACATCACCTCAGCTGGTTTCAGCTGCTCTTGCTAATGGTGTCTGGAATGGACTTTGTGAATGATCAATAGGTCATGAGGGCTATGTGAGGGTCTGATTACCATAATGGATAGCATTATCTCAAGGTGCAATGGACACATATTGCTCCTATGGTTCTGGTGAGCGGTGCGCTCATCGCCTGCATGCATGGAGAGGACCCTTAAAAGGTCAGCGTTTGCAGGTTGACTTCCTGACAGATGGCTGAACGGACAGCTCATTGTGTCAGACGGGGTGGATCACTAAATACAACTTCCACTAATAGGATTTAAGCAGTCCAGCTGTCAGTCAATCAAACACAGATCTGAACACACACTATAGGACTGCACGATTTGGGGGGTGAGGGGTCTAATTGCGTAACATTAAAACATTGAAACAAGCATTTTCTGAGAAGCTGCTTTGAAACAAACAAGTAAACGTATCAGAACGGCTTCACTCATTACCTGCAGCAGTTGTTGCTTGAGCTTCTGGATCTCGGAGATGTTGAGTTCGTTCAGGAGGTTGTCCACGAGGCTGGAGGAGGGGTGGAACAGCTCTCCTTTTTTGGGCGTGGAAACACGGTTGTCGTTGTTGTTGGCGAGCTTGTCTAAGCCATTCTCATAGACGTGGAGGGGTTCGTCGTTGTTAGGCTCGATGGTGGTGTCGTCGCTAAATTTCAGCCCGTCGAGGGAGATGCTCAAAGGACTGTGGTACATAGAGTCCCCGATGGTCATGTACTGTGACAACTCCTTCCTTAAGGCGGCCTGTATTAATGCACACCAAGAAATACCACGAGTTACACCTCTACTAACTCTATTAAAGAGGGGGGGGGATGTCTAATGCCATTTCATGCATTCTACTTTATTCACACTGTTAAAGAGTTGATTTTCATGATAAACATGGGCAAAGTAAAAAATAAAATAAAAAGTATGGTGGAGTATTTCTGTGCCAAACACACTCCTTCAGGATTCAAACAAGTTTCAGAAAGTTATTTAGAGTATGGCCCTGTATGATGTCATTAAGGGCGGAATTCCTTATATGGGCACTTCTCCCAGATGAACGCACACAAACAAACCAGAGCAAGAGCAAGAGCGAGTCCATCGACGAGCTTTGTTCGGGTTACGGGAGCCGTCGGCGGCGCTGGCGTTGTATTTTTAGACACGAGATCAACAATGTCACTAAAGAAGTGCGTTTCTGATCACCTTGTTCAGCTTCCCAAATAACCCAGCGTTAAGGGAGCAGTGGATGCAGTTTGTGTTTCCGGAGTTCTGCAAGTGTGTGTGTTTGTTCCCGGTCATGAGTGGAAACCGCAGGCGGGAGTGACACTGCAGCAAATGTGTGTGTTCTGTTAGCAATCGGCACGTAAGTGCATATAATGTGAACAACACCAACATATAGTGTGTGTGTGAGTGTGTGTGTGTGTGTGTGTCTCTTTAGCTCCGCCCACTGCACGCCTCCACGAGCTCGGCTGTTCTCAGAAAGAATCGGTACAGTGTATCTGTCTTTTATAAATCTGATAAACTAAAGACTCTTGGGAGATATGAAGGATCAACACTACTCTACAGATACTCCAGATTAACATGAGACTGATCAATTAAATTGAGAAATCAATATTGCCACCCAGCACGAAATAGACACTGGCCACTTCTCGATATCTGTTCTTTCTCGTCTTTGTGTCCTCGTTCAAAATTTCAAAATACAAAATTTAATTTATGTAATTTAATATATCTAGTAAATTAATAAACAAATATTCTTTATTTTGACCATTTTTCTCTAGACTTATCACAGGTTTATGGGTCTGTTTGTTGGTACGAGGTCAATGTAACAGAAAGGGAGGTCACACTCCCAATAATAATAATAATAATAATAATAAAAAATAAATAAACAGATTTATCGATAAAATAATCAAAATTCTGTAATTAATGACGAGTTTTTAATATTTTGATATTGTATTAATTTCAGTTACTCTCCAAATGAATGTAGGAAACTTTAACGTCAGCATATTTTAAATATGTGTTGTAATGGCATGTTTTTATGAATGAAGGCCAGTGTCACTGATACTGATGTCTCTATGAAACATTAATGACATTACATTATAAATGAAAGCTACTAATTTAAACATTTATTAGGCTTTAATAAAAAAAAAATATATATTTTTAATTTAAGTGAACTTAAAACAAATCTTTACATAAATCCATTATGATAAATGTTATATTTACCTGTGGCCTTCCCTGTTAGACATGTACAGAAATGTAATAGTTATCAAACACCCTTCTTACCTGCATAAATCATAAATGAAATACAGATGAATCCTCATTAAAGTTCCCTCTGCTCGGTGATGAGCATTAATGACAGACATCATTAGTGCTGCTGTGACTGTAAGACCGGCGGATCTGACATGCATCTCATTTCCTCAAGTTCATTTAAGACGTTATTTAACTCAAGACTCCTATTATGAGAATACTCCACAAAACTGGCATTTTGGCAGCATTCTCTGTGTTGTTGTTATTGTTTGTTCAAGAGCGAAAGAGAACTCGATGTGTGCACGAGACTGGTGCAAATCTGTCTGTGCGTTGAGTGTGTGTGTGTGTGTGTGTCTTAGGTGGTGAATCAGTATATGGTGTAATGTGCCATGAATGTGCACCTGATCAGTGTCCTGACCACTGAACTAGGGCTCAGACTGAGATGCAGCCACACACACAGGACACTGACACACAGCGCGTTCTCTTCTGTCTTGTCGCACAGATGGTTTAAAAGCATTGGCATGAATAAGAGTATGATCATATAATTAACACTAGGCAAAGATTTCTATAAAAACAAACGCTGCGTTAAATATTTTTTATGCGTTAAACTGAAAAAATTAATGCATTAACGCAATATTGCACAGCACTAAACCAGATAAATCTCTTGCCTTCTGCTCCCTCTCAGTCTTGATGGTTTCCAGCGCCTCTCCAAGCTGCCTCTCAGCGATCTCCTTCAGACGGATGGCATCTTCCAACTGGCTGTTCAGAAACTGGGTATCTTCCTCCAGGCGACGAATTTCATGCTTCAGACCCTCAAACTCAACCTGCAAGATCCCATAACACACACACTTCAGATGACATTTCTGCAGCGTGACGAGGAGTTTAGCATGTCTGAAGCTGCAGCAGCCGAATGTTACCTGGCCCTGTTTTAAGACAGACACATGTTTCTGGAGGGTGATGTTCTCCTCCTCAAGCTCGCTGTAGTCCTGCAGCAGACGAGCCTCTCGGATCTTAAACTCCTTGATGTCGTCCCGCAGACGTGACCTCTGCAGCTCAACCATCTGACTGTTCTGTAAGATAGAAGAAGTGTGTGTGTGTGTGTGTGTGTGTTCTGCTTGTATATGTAATGAACGAAGCAGAAGGACACAACAAAAAGGATTCTTCTGGCCTGAAAACATTACATTTTGTTTATTCAGTTTAATTATTTGTCGATCCCCCCTCATACACTTCCATGAAAGGGTGTACATGGTCTGAAACAATGCTTAGGTAGGTGGTATGTGTCAAAGTAACATCTAGATGGATGGCAGGACCCAAGGTTTGGGTTTCTGATGCTCACGTGCCACTGTTGGTGCTTTCGGTGGTGGACAGGGGTCAGCATGGACACCCTGACTGGTCAGCGGCTATGCCGCCCCATACGCAACAAACTGAGATGCTCTGTGTATTCTGACACCTTTCTATCAGAACCAGCATTAACTTCTTGAGCAGTTTGAGCTCCAGTAGCTCATCTGTTTGATCGGACCACACGGGCCAGCCTTCGCTCCCCACGTGCATCAATGAGCCTTGGCCGCCCATGACCCTGTGGCCGGTTCACCACTGTTCCTTCCTTGGAGCACTTTTGATAGATCCTGACCACTGCAGACCGGGAACACCCCACAAGAGCTGCAGTTTTGGAGATGCTCTGACCCAGTCGTCTAGCCATCACAATGTGGTCCTTGTCAAACTCGCTCAAATCCTTACGCTTGCCCATTTTTCCTGCTTCTAACACATCAACTTTGAGGACAAAATGTTCACTTGCTGCCTAATATATCCCACTCACTAACAGGAGCCGTGATGAAGAGATTATCAGTGTTATTCACTTCACCGGTCATAATGTTATGCCTGATCGGTGTATCATCTTTATGTTGTTTCTACATTTTTGGCGATTCAATGTGAAAATATTACAATATACAATATTTCAGCATCATTACTCCAGTCTTTAGTGTCACATGGTCCTTCAGAAATCATTCTAATATGATCAATGTTGAAAACAGTTTACAGGTCTTTATTATTATGAACAGCATTTAATTGAAATAGAATCTTTTGTAACATTATAAATGTCTTTACTGTCACTTTTGATCAATTTAATGCATCCTTGAACAAAAATAAATAAATCTTACTGACCCCAAACTTTTGAATGGTAGTGTGTCAACTACACTTTTATCCTTTGACCTGCTTCCTTCTGTTTCTCACACACTCCATCTGTATCTCTCCGTCTCTACCCCTCCTCTCCATCTGTTCCACTGCTCAGTCACAAGCAAAAACACATTTCATTTCACCTTTGGCTCATTAATCTCCTCAAGAGGACTGCGCCTTCAAACACAATCTCTTTCTCTTCCCAAATCCTCACTCGTGTCACACCATCTGTCTTTTTTCACAGGGAATTTATTTATATAAACCTTTATTTTCTTCCTTTCATTAACTTTTAATCCCTATATTGCATCCTTTACTCTGTTAAACAAGACTTCAACTGGATTTATGTCTGGGCCAAATATCAGTGTGAACGGGCCAAAACATTTACAGATAAGGATGTAAGGTATACACTAAGGAAAACCCCCTAATGCACTAAACAGCACATGCATCTGTGTGCTATGTGCTTGATATAAAAGCATGTCTCATATGTTCAGGGCGAACATTTCCCACAGCAGTTCACTCAGTGTACTTCGTCATTTTTCAGATATAAATGGTATTGTCCAAAGCACGTGCAGTGCTTGAAACAATGCTGTGTTTGTTCACGTGCATGCCGAACGGAAAGAAAAAGCAATGAAAAGTTTTCAGTATGAATATGTGTACTGTTGCATTTCTAATAAAAGCCTAATTTTGCTTACCGTTGTGGTGGAAGAATTACCACCATCACAGCCCTAAGGTTTATGTAGTTTATATAGTGTTTTTAATAGGCAAACTCTTGCTTTTGTTATTTTATACAGTATACATGCAGCTCGTGATCCAAACACATGGCGTTCGTTCAGTCACACAGTGGACTGACCTCTCTCAGCTCCTGAGTGATGGTGGCGAGGCGTTCGTTCTCCGACTGGGCGTTTGTCAGGATATTACGTGCTTGTCGCAGTTCTGCCTGCAGCTCTTGCATGCGCTGCTCGTATTACGCCTCCTTACACGCCGACTCCTGGATGAGTGACTCCTCGCGGCTCTCGCCGTCAGCCGCCACCTTCTTGTGGTTGGAGTGAGCCTGTCCGAACGCCTGAGTAACAGAAGATAGATATGAAGATCATTAATAATTTATCATTATATATAGCAGTGGTTCCCAACCACGTTCCTGGAGGCCCACCAACAGTGCACATTTTGCATGTCTCCTTTGTCTGACACACCCACATCAGATTTTGGAGTCACTACTACTAGGGATGGCACGGTACATGTAAAAACATCTGGCGTTCGGAGCATGTGCGTCGCATGGTTCGATGCATGCGCTATGTAGCCATGTGCCCGTATGTTACCTCAGACAGTGGGTGTCCTTTTCGCTCAAAATAAGAGGTGTGTGTGGACATACAGTAAGAGACAGTAAAAGCGGAGTGCTGCAGGTCACGTCACGTGTAGAAATGACAAGTGGGAGAGATGAGGAAGGCTGCCCGGAGTTGGAGGATGCGGCAGCGTCGCATAAGGCCAGCGACACACTGGCTGCGTGGCGTGAGCATGGCGTTTCTGTTGCTTGTCAGCTGTGTCTCATCTTTGCACACCAGAAACGTGTCTGACGCAACGCTGCTGCTGCTGCTGCTAGGTGACATACAGTGAAGGCCTATACTTCATGTTAAACACAAATATATAGCCTACTGATACAGCAAAGAACAACGTCGGCAGTATTGACGGCAAAATAGGCTACGGAATATTCATTCTGTATGTGCAATATTTCAAAATTGATTTTTTTTTTTTTATTACAATTAGGCCTATATCTGCATTTATGTCAACCTAGAAACTTTCAAACATCAAAATGTCATTTATTAATATGTATCCGTGTCAAAATGACATTTAAACAGCTTTACCTGTTCTATTTTGCCTGGAAACGCTTCCAACACACTTGCGTGTCGCGTGAAAAAAAGGCGTTGGTTCTATTTCTAGCATGCACGCGTTGTGCATTCACACTGGCAGCGTTTGTCTCGCGCAGCTGAACCGCGGCTCATGTAGTGCAAATACAGACGAATATTGTCCATTCTGTCACATTTTCCCCGTCTGTCTCATTTCTGCTGCAAACGCGCCCGTGTTCCCCTCAGTCCCCAACACACATGCATATAACATGCTGTATATAAGTAATTCACATGATAAATGTAACATTAAAGTTAAGATATGCTTCTAGTTTTAATCATTTAAACAGGCCTTTGAAATTTGGGCAAAAAGTTGCTCACACTAAATTAAAGCCACAGTGCATTGTTCTGATCAATACCGACATGATTAACATGAAACAACTTCTACATGATATAACTTTTTTTTTTATATTGTTATCCTAAATTGTGGATATTTAAGCTATATATCATATGCTGAAGTGAATTTCAAGAGTGTTAATGATTAAAAGAAAAAACAACAAGAACCGTACAGAACCGAAAACCGTGACCCTAAAACCGTGATAGGAACCGAACCGTGGGTTTTGTGAACCGTGCCACCCCTAACTACTACTGAGCTGATGACTTGAATCAGGTGTGTTTGATTGAGGAGACATGCAAAATGTGCACTGTTGGTGGGCCTCCAGGAACGTGGTTGGGATCCACTGCTATATATAGGGATGATTCATATTGCCAAAGGGAATGTGAAGGAGGAAACAAGTGGTATACCATCCAAAAGTGTGTATAACATATATTCTACAGTCTATTCTACAGTCTATTCTACAGTCTGTGAATTAATGAGGTGTTAAAAGCTCTATATTCATATTCAAACCACACCCTATGCCTATTAGGGCTGCATGATTTTGAAGAAAAATGTGATGTGATAACTTGTTAAATAATAATCTTATTAAAGCCACAAAAGTTATTCAGTCCAGAGCAGTGAGTGATTTTCTCTTCGTCTTTTGTTGCTTGATTAACATTAAAAAGAGCAGCAGGTTTATTAGGCTGCTGTCACTTTAAGAGAGAATGCACGGACCCAAGACACTGACACACATGCATCTTCTCTCTCAACTGTTAAGCCCACTTAAGACATAACTGACTGTGTTCACGTGAATGCTCACGGAGACGGGAGTTTTGACAATTTTGTGTGTATTTGGCCATCTAAGCTGCGGAAGAGAACTGAATTCGGATCACATACTGTCCGTGAGGCGGCTTTCTGAGCGCACGTCACACATATGTAACAGTCACGTGTCCAATCAACTCTCTGCTGTCTGCGTCGACCTAAAAAATTTTCTGGAGTTACATTTATAATCATACAGTTATCACAAGCTCTTGCGATATGCATATAATTTTGATAAATCATGCATTGTGTGAGAGTTATAATTGACCCCTGGTGCAGTCAATCTGAGCACTTCATAAAGCCATCTGATTGGCAGTACTGATGGACGGTGTATACTTCAGCATGGCCATTTAAACAGCAGCACAGCTCAGAGTAAGATTCAGAACAAAGGCAGAGTTCCCATGACCATTCTTCCAGGTCCACCGGAGGAGGAAGGCAGTGTTTCCTGTTTTTCCCAAGCTGCAACCTCCCCCAGTTTCTGTTGAAGCCAATACGGAAGTGACTTAAACTGCAATTCCTCGACTGGCCATTAGAGACCGGCTCCAGAAGGGAGCAGAATCTCATTGAGCTCCATGTTAAAATGCCCAACTTTACAGCAGAATAACACGTTTACAGCCTGGGACAAACTGTGGTTTTGGTGTATACGGCTAATTTTGCCCTTCATGACGACTGTGAGGGGGTGAATCTTTTTATAACTCATTGGTTTACATTATATAAAGCCTTAAAGTTCTGCATAATTAAGGGCGTGGCCACTTTGAGTGACAGGTGGATTGCCGTTTGTCTGCTGTCTGTTAGCCATCACATCACCTCAGCTCCTCCCACGTACCGCCTCTTTGCCCATTTTCGGTTATCCGGGAGTGATGCACTGCCAAGATGGCTACGGCCGACTTTAGCTTCAAAAACTCTTCAGAACCCTACGGGTGACGTCACGGACACTACATCCATATTTATTTATTTTTTTTTTTTTTTTTACACTCTATGGTTTTTCCTTTAAGTTCAGGCACCATGTGAAGCACCAAAAGTGAAGCACCCTCAAATGAAAGCAAGAGCACCCTCAGTTGATACTGTAAAAAAAGCTAATCTGTGAAACAGTGTTTGTGCTCTGAAAAGCGACAAAGGTTTATATTTACAATGTGTTTTTGCTGCAGTGAGAAATGTAGCCAATCACAGACATGTCTGTTTATCCTTTGAACTCAATGGCCAATCAGAGGCATTTAAAGTTACTCAGAATCCACTTTTTAGTGCTTATAATGGGAATATCCTTTAATATTCCGTGTCACAGATGTGCCTTGTTTTTAGGTGTTGGTTGGGTTCACTCAAGGTTAGGGCTGGGTTGTTGATGGTATTTACCATGACAGGCATGCATCAACCAACACAGATTCTGCTGCATCATTTATAGCGCGGTATGTGTCTGTGTAGCTCTCAGTGGGTGGGACTTTATGGTGTTTACACATGATGGCAAAAAAGAAACAATGAGGGATGCCCAAAAGAGAAGCAAGACTCCTTCCAAAAACGGAAGATGTCGTTATTAAGGGGTTTGTTAGGCACAAGTGACATTTATATGGAGTTTTTGTTGATTATGGCTTTCAACTAGGGATGCACTGATATGAAAACTTTGGCAGATAACCGATATATCGGCCGATAAATCCAAATAAAAATTTACATATCATTTTTGAGAGCCTGATTACAAAAACAAAAGTCTCCCCATTAAAGTCATATCCCAAGCACACAGTTATGATGTTCTCATTATGATTTTATGTAGTCGATATGACAGACTTGCGCTGCACATGTTGCGCTGGAACTGTATTTTGCTTTTTTAAAGTGATTCCAATCATATTTCAAGCAATTTAATTGATCCATTATTTATTGGCTTTAACATTAACATTAAAAATATATAATCGTCCGATACCGATATGGTGGCTGATATATATCATGCATTGCTAACTTTCAACTAGCCACATTATAGTATTTAACTGATGTCCAAAGCTGTGTAAACAAACCTTTAACGTTTCAATAGTTAGATTAAACGAACTGAATCTCAGGCTATCATTAGATAACGTGCAACATGATGTGTGTTTACGGTGTATTTCGGCAGTGTTGTCTCTGGCGGGGAAGACGATATATTTGGATATTGTGATTTTTTTAAGCCGACTATCGGCACCACAACTATAATGATAACGGCACACTACGATATCATTGGAGCGATTTTCTCCAGCTGATGAGTGATAAAAACAAAGACAGCCAATCAGAATCCATCCTGCTGTAACGAGCGCGAGCATTTAAAGCAGAAGACGAAAAAACTGCAGCATGTGCTTATAATATGTAAACAGAATGTATATATATAGCTATCGTGAAATAAGACTTTGGTCATATCACCGACCTATAAGCAGGTCTAATAGGCTGTATTCAGAAATAAGACAGAAATAATTTTACATCATAAAATCATTTGGAGATGCAAGTGCATTTAAGCAGAATCTGAGAGAGAACTGTGGTGCATCAGAGGATCGAGTGTCTCTGTACAATGTTCTCCAGAACATCAACACAAGCGCTTGAACAGCTGTGTGCAAACAGTCTATAAACTCCCACATTCCCAGATAACCTGCTTGTGTGGGACACCCACCAGCAACAAGACCAATCCAGAGCTGTGCCAATGACTAAATTTAAACTTGTTTTCAATTGCATCCTGAAGAAACAAAGACACATTGTTGGAAACAGCTTGAAGAGAAGAACCCTAGCTGACCGTTTTGCCAGCATCTAAATCCCCACTAACTGACCCACTGACCTATTTCCACTGATTCTCATCATGCACATTTGAAAAACACCTATATTACAACAAACTCTAAGGGCGTGTCCGCACTACATACACACTTATAGTTTGGTTTTCTTAGTTGGGATCAAAAACCGAAAGCGATACATTTAGTCCTGGGTTGCTTAGCATTTACACGGTCATTCTTAACAACAAACCTAAAGAGCCCAATCCTAAAGTCATAGGGATACGTTCACAACCTGACTGGTTGGCTTTTATGACATATTATTTTATCAAATGTGTAAAGGAGTCAAAAAAGCGGCAGGAATCCCTCCGTCACACAGATGTGCTGCGAGGAGACGCGGTTCTGACGCCTGTACCGCACATCACGACTATGACGAGATAAATCAGCATTCTGCCCATTTTAGGGTCGCATCTTGTGACATCACGTCCTGTTTTTGTTTGGTTTGCATGACTTTGGTCCGTGTTCATATTTCAGTCAATCCGCAGAGTTGGTTTGGAAGCGGAGCGAGACTCATCTTTTCAGCGCTCTCGGTCCGCTTGTTTAGTTCGGATGGCAGTGTTCACACTTATTCAGATGAGCTGCACTAACAGAGCAATCGCACCAGGGTTCGTTTTAATCCTCAAACGGAAAACAAAAGCGGAATGGAACCGCTCTGCCCATTTGCGCAGCGCAAGCTCATAAAGATGTCGATCTCGTGACACCGTTACTACACAGCGCTGGAGATCCAGCGAGAAAGCGTTTGAACTCACCACAGAATTAATAACATCGCTACTGTGAGATCTAGTGGAAGCGTTCGGAGCTAGGGTTGTGCTGATGGACAATATCATCGTCCATCGTGATGGCTGACCGACGTCACGTCGGAACGCCACCATCGTGATGCCACGCCCCCCGGTGCGAGTCTTGTTGCGAGGCCGACACGCACTAATCCTCTTCTATAGTTAAACTAAAAACTTTGCAGTGATTGCTCTGTAAATTAAATTGAGTGTATAACTAATGGATATATGCTATTTTAAATACTAGTCTATGCCAGATATAGCCTACATTTTGAAATAATAAACGAGGCTCAAACATCCGCTTCATAAGCATGCGTCAAACGCCGCATCTTTGAGATGAATGTGGGACACGAGCTGGATAGACACCTTTTCAGATATCTCCGTCTTCATGTTTTCTCCTGATGTTGCAAAGCCAAACTTGTAAAAGGTCTGAAGAGTGAATTTTATCTTCCACAGGGTCAAGACATTTAGGCTGTGTTTGATTATGCGCTGCCAGAGAAAGCGCAAGTAAAATCGCCGGTGTGTGTGAAATGCGCTATTCAAATAAACGTGACGCGCCTTTCCAAGTCTAATAACAAGCACAAACTGTGTTAAATCAAATTTGAAGTAAACAGGTATTCATCCTACAGAGTTTTTCTACTTTACCACCGTAAAGGATGTGAATGGGTATACCGTATATACCCGAATATAAGACGACCCTGAATATAAGACAACCCCCCCCTCATTCTCCAGACTTACTTTTGGGAAAGAAAAGGTGCTCGCCACCTCCGAACATTGCATTCTGTGACTGAGCTTTGCAATTATTCGATGATTCTGCCTCATTCACGACCATAAGTTTAAAGTTGGTGTCATAACGGTTTCGAACGTGTTGCTTTATTTGACCAACTTTTGAAGCTCTTTTCTCAAAATGATCTCTTGACTTCTCCATGGCATAGAGACGTCGTGTTTATTTAATTCATAACACTGTCAGTAATCACGTAGCCTATCGTGTTGGCGCCCTCGACTGTTTCCCCTGCTTTCTCCCTTTCCCCCCGTGATTTTGTCTATATCGTGAATATAAGAAGACCTCCCATTTTTCAGCCTATTTTTAGGACACAAACCTAGTCTTATATTCGGGTATATACGGTAGACTTAATTATAAGCAAACGAAAGCAAGAAACATTTATAATCCCTGCGAAAATGAGTGAAGATTTGGGAAAAGAAAGGAGATGTCCATGTCCAGTGGGATAAAATGGACGTTAGTGGGCTATTGTTAAAATTCACCAGATCACAAAACACTAAATAAGCTGATAAATAAGCTCTCATTCGGCATGAATCCACAGCCCATGTTTCACTTAAAACAGCATTCACATACAAAACACTGGGTTAATAACGAAATTATAGTTTTAAATAGAAAATGGTATTTATGTTAAGAGATATAGTCAAATAAAAAGGGCAGAACTCTTCTGAAGTGGAAGGAAGCTACTTTTTTCCCCTCACGTGCAACCTAGGATGAGTCCTTATTGGGGTTAGTAAAATAAAATTAGTTAAGTAGAAAATAGTATTTATGTAAAGAGATAGTAAAATACAGATAGTTTTACTGTAAATATCATCAACTGCCAATTTAGGGGACATCGCCCAACCCTATTCGGAGCAGAACTCCGTTATAAACCACAGACATCAGATCAAACTACGGATGCACGATAACGTTTTTATCTGATCCGAGCCGAGCCGATCCGATCCTAGCGCAGTTGTTTAAAAATTCAATGTATAATTTCTATACCTCAGTGTTGAACTGATAATCACTCTTTAAACACGATCTACTGAATACAGACAACTTCATTATAAAGAAAATACTGCTATAAATTAGATTAGTGGATAATTCAGCAGCAAAAGTTACTCATGAACGCACAATAATTGTATAAAATCTAAACATTTAGTGGGGAAAGTAAAGCACTAAATCTGGTAAAATGTTACACAAAATGCATTCATGAAAAACAAGTACACATATACTAAGACATTACATTTATTTTAAATGTATAGCGTGGCTTTTTAACGAGGCAGCAACATATTACAGATCAGGCAGAACAAGAAAGGCTATTAATAATCTTTCATTGCACAGACGTATTATAATACGAACGGCTCCGATACGGAGCGTGTGCCGGATGATGCGCTCCGTCCGCATCGAGACGCATCGAGACGCTCAAAACACGAAGGGGAGAGTAGTGCATCTATCTATGCAATATTTTACTGAGCCGTTTCTTTTAACAGTTTAACATTTCAGCTACCGTGTGTGAAGAACAATACCATCTCTAGTCCAGTGTTGTGATCTAGCACACACCCGGGAGAAAGTCACATGATTTACAGCAATAAACTCCAGCCAGATAAAGGCATGTCATGAGGAAGCACAGGCCGTTATCTTCAGATCAAGCACGATAACAGGAACACGGAATCATCCTGGAGAGTTTCATTGTGTCAGATTTTAAAGCTGAATGGAGAGTGACTGACAGACGCATCGGAGGGAAGAGTTCACGGGAACTTCAGTTTGAGGACTTAAATATTCATCTGTACCTCACGTTAAACTATGGGATGGCTCCAGAACACTTTTAATATAGTGCACGAAGCGTTGATGATGCTTTATAATGTTGTGGCATTTGTGTGGCACTGGGGCTTAACAATAACACATAATATTACATGCACAGTGTCGGATTTGGATCGGTCCTGTCTGACCGATACCTGATCCGGCACATAATGGCGGATCGGAGCCGATACCGTGCATCCCTAGATCAAACGATGTGCCACAAATGAAGTTAAGGTCCACAAATCACCAACATTCACCATGGATTTAATTCACTAAAATAATACACTTTAGTAGCACTCCATAGTAAAAATAATTTAATGTTTTCATCGCAGGGTTTGTACAACCTTTTGAGCGTGAAACTAAAGCATTTTTCAAGAGCTTCACACTTTATCCAGCACTTAAAAGCTCTAAATATTATCCTATTTTAATGTTATTTTTAATGTGATGATTTGTAAAACTAAAAGCTTAAAGGTGTAGGTAAAGCCAGGCGTACGCGGTGCGATTTTTGCTGTCATACAAGCTCGCAGACAAATTTTCTCTCTCGGGAGAAATCACGTGGACATCGTGGATGCTCGTATGGTCATGGCTCGCAGCGTGTGAGAGGAATTACGAGACGAGTCGAGCGCGTAACGAGCACCTCCCAACCTCACGATCATTTTTAAACATGTCAAAAAATTTTGGGGAGTCGGCCCGATTTTCACCAGCGTATGGCTGTCCCTTATTGCCAAATCATGCACAACCACATCACATATTATTAGGCTATAACTCAGTGGCTGCAACCGTACAGCAAGCGCGCACGCGCTCTCACACACGCACGCACACTCACGCGCGCGCACGACTCGCGACGCTGAACGCGCGACGCCGCACTTTCGCCTCTGCGCACTCACACGCGAACTCGCGCACGCACGCGCACTCACACGCGCACTCACACACGCGAACGCGCACTCACACACGCGCACTCACGCGCCGCGCGCGCGCCAGCCGCTTCGCTGCGCTTTCGCGCCAGCGCTTTCGCCGCGATGCACTCGCTTTGCGCGCGCACTTTCGCACGCACTGCGCGCACACGCACGCGCACTCGCGCGCATGCGCGCGCTCGCGCGCGCGACACGCGCACGCGCACACGCGCGCACGCCACGCACGCACACACACGCGCGCACGCCACGCGGCACACGCGCGCGCGCACGCTCACGCACGCAGGCACACGCGCACGCTCACGCACGCAGGCACACGCGCACGCTCACGCACGCAGGCACACGCGCGCACGCCACGCGCGCAGGCACGCGCGCACGCCACGCGACGCAGGCACGCGCGCACGCCGCCACGCGACGCGCAGGCACGCGCGCGCGCCACGCGACGCAGGCACGCGCGCGCGCTCCACGCGCGCGGCAGGCACGCGCACGCCACGCGACGCAGGCACGCGCGCACGCCACGCGACGCAGGCACGCGCGCGCACGCCACGCGACGCAGGCACGCGCGCACGCCACGCACGCAGGCACGCCGCGCACGCCACGCGACGCAGGCACGCGCTCGCGCCGCGCGCAGGCACGCGCACGCACGCGCGCCACGCGACGCAGGCACGCGCGCGCTCACGCCACGCGCGCAGGCACGCGCGCAAGCGCACGCGCCACGCGACGCAGGCACGCGCGCGCTCACGCCACGCGACGCAGGCACGCGCGCGCACGCTCGCCGCGCGCGCGCAGGCACGCCGCGCTCGCGCCACGCGACGCAGGCACGCGCGCGCACGCCACGCACGCAGGCACACTCACACCACGCACGCGCGCGCGGCACACTCACACCCGCACGCAGGCACACTCACACCCGCACGCAGGCACACTCACACCCGCACGCAGGCACACTCACACCCGCACGCAGGCGCACTCACACCCGCACGCAGGCACACTCACACCCGCACGCAGGCACACTCACACACGCACGCACACTCATGCGCACGCGCACTCACACACACACTCACACCACGCACGCACACTCACGCACACGCACGCGCTGCGCAGGCACACACCACCACGCACGCAGCACACGCGCACGCTCACGCACGCAGGCACACTCACGCCACGCACGCAGGCACACTCACACCCGCACGCAGGCACACTCACACCCGCACGCAGGCACACTCTCACACCCGCACGCAGGCACACTCACACCGCGCACGCAGGCACACTCACACCCGCACGCACACATGCGCACGCGCACTCACACACGCACGCACACTCATGCGCACGCACACACACGCACACGCACGCAGCACACACTCACACCCGCACGCAGGCACACTCACACCATGCGCAGGCACACTCACACCCACCCGCGCGCAGGCACACTCACACCCGCACGCAGGCACACTCACACCCGCACGCAGGCACACTCACACACCCGCACGCAGGCACACTCACACACCCGCACGCAGGCACACTCACACCCGCACGCAGGCACACTCACACTCACACACAGGCACACTCACCCGCACGCAGGCACACTCACACCATGCGCAGGCACACTCACACCCGCACGCAGGCACACTCACACCCGCACGCAGGCACACTCACACCCGCACGCGCAGCACACTCACACCCGCGCACGCAGGCACACTCACACCCACGCACACGCACACTCACACGCCACACAGGCACACTCACACCCGCACGCAGGCACACTCACACCCGCACGCACACACACTCACACCCGCACGCAGGCACACAGGCACACGCACGCAGGCACACTCACACCCGCACGCAGGCACACTCACACATACGCGCACGCACACACACACACACGCGCAGGCACACTCACACCGCACGCGCACACTCACACGCGCACACGCACTCATGCGCACGCACACTCATGCGCATGCACACAGGCACACGCACACAGGCACACTCACACCCGCACGCAGGCACACTCACACCCGCACGCAGGCACACTCACACCCGCACGCAGGCACACTCACACCACCCGCACGCAGGCACACACTCACACCCCGCACGCAGGCACACTCACACCCGCGACGCAGGCACACTCACACGCGCGCGCGCACTCATGCATGCGCGCACGCGCGCATGCGCGCGCGCACGCGCACGCCGCCGCACGCACGCACACGTACACACACATGCACGCCCTCGCTCTCCCTGGTTGTTTCTGTTGAAAGGAATGGCTGCTGTTCTCTGCTTTTCAACAAATTATTTCCACACAAATCATTTCTCTTTATTTTTTCTGTCTGAAGCTATAGCAACATTGAAAGTCTCTGTGTTCAGCGTGAAAGCTCGTGTGATTGCCGCCGGCTCGCCGCGCAGTGTACCAGCTGCTTTGATGCGATTATCAGGTTAACTGACTCATAGCGTGTGCAATATCTCTCGACCTCCCGAGTGTCCGAATTCACACAGTGTACGCCCACCTTAAAGTAACCCTGCACTTTTATTTTAAAAAGACATGAAATGCCCACTATAACCAGTGGATGGCAGCAGAGGAGCACTGATGGACTTATTAGCCACTTCCACTCCCCTTTCCTAATATCTGAAGGTTATATAAAAGTTTATGCACAGTACTGTTGTTAATAAAAGATCTTAAAGATTTATCAATATATCAATTCAATCTCATTGCTTCACTGTTAAATTTCCAATAAACAAACATGTAATAATATTAATAACGGCACTTATTAAAACAATATCACTGCTCTCAGATGTTAGTCTGGAGCCCTGTATACGCTGTGAACACAATCATCAGAAATGTGCCGTTTTCTCCATCTGTCCGGATGAGGAGAACTTCTCATCCCAGTACGATCGCTAAACTGTAAAATGCAGATGTCCTGTATGTGTGAAAGACCCTATTAGCTCATCTTTTCAACAGAGCTTCTGCATTCGAGAACTATTTGCACAATAGCTTGTTTACTAGTTAAACTTCTCGACTGACCCCGGCAGCAAAAGTAGGTCAGACTGACTGTTCTCAATGTACAGCCATCAAAACTGCCAATGTGACACAAACTACTCCAGAAGCATTAAGGAATGAAACTGGAAAGAGCTGGTTTTAATAACAGCTTACAAAAATGCTTTTCCTAACTTTGAGGTTTGTGTCTGATCGACCCACAGGACAAATCCCCAAAGCGTCCTCTCCTCTCCCTCACTCCCAGCATGACGAGAGACAGAGGCGTGTTTATCAGCAGCTCATCCGCATTCCCATCATTCCTGTTGAGGCTGTAACTCGCTTGGCCGTTTAGGCGGAGATGAAAACTCCCTCAAAAATTCAAAAGCAGGGCTGTCACATTTCACCTCAGCAAGACTCGCACAGTCCAAAACCAAAGCACCGTCATTTCCTTCTGAAACCTGACCACTGGTTGAGAGATACAATCACACATTAGTGCGATTATAAGCAGCATCAGATATAAATAACCTTCGGGAGGAGTTGGGAAGAACCGTACAAGAGCAGCGTTTGCTCAAACCAGGGCTGTGCTTATAATGAACACAATATGTGTTGAAGTGTGTGTTAATATATCATCGGTACAGCGAGCACTCTTAGTGTGGAGTTAAATGTGGATTGCCCTTTCCAACCGTAAATATATCATAAATGTATGATTAGTAGTAATATGCATTGCTAAGGGCTTCATCTGGACAACTTTAAAGGAGCTTTTCTCAATATTTAGATTTTTTTGCACCCTCAGATTCCAGATGTTCAAATAGTTCGGCCAAATATAGTCCTAACAAACCACACCAATAATCATTTGTTCAAAAGATTGACCCTTATGACTGGCTTTGTGATCCAGGGTCATATATATATGGCTGCATCCCAAAGAAAAGGCAAATATCTAATAACTACAAAGCTCATTTGCTGCTAGGAACGGAATCAAAAGTTGAAACCGTTTTTGTTATTTTTAATTCTTCCCATCCCAACAACCGGCGCAGGCGCAGGATCGTGGGATATCATAGGCAGCATATGACAAATCTACGCAAAACTCAACCAGATGAAGGAATCTCAGGAAATTGGATTCGGACATGCCCGTATTCTTCCCATGAAGTCTTCGGGACACAATGCCAGCGTTTCACCATGCTCAAAAACAGCATCACTCAGACACACAGCGGCATCATTACCCCATAATGCATTTCACCACAGCGGAAAGCGTCTGTTCTATCTTCAGTGGACATAAACAGTGTACTGGATCCGTGCAGTCGCTCTTAAAGTGACAGGCGCCTAATATTCCCACCGTCTGTGTGTTAATGTTCATCAAACAGCAAAAGACAAAGATAAAAAATACTTTCTGGACTGAATAACTCTTGTAACTTTAATAATGATTCATCTATATTTAATTATCTATCTTACATTTAATTATGTAAATTACTGTCCTACCTGCCTTAAAACATGAAAAGCAGTGTTTATTTGATTTGTATGTTTGTTCTATTGAATTTTTTTTTGTTCTTATTTTATTACTGACAGTTTACTTAATAGTTCTTGGTTATGGTCATAGTCAAAAAGGCCTGTTTTATTTATTTATTTATTACGTTTTTTGTGCTGGGGCCAGTCAAATTTTGACAGGAACAAAATACAATTTAGATTAAAATAAATAGGTAAACAAATGTATTTTTTATAAATTAATAATACATTGATTTAACCCGTAATATACCTTATCAGACACAAAATATTATAATAAAACACTAAATTATATATGTAAAATATTTTAAATTGGTGTAGTAAACAATTGGCATAAATTGAGTATATATATATATATACCCGAGGATGATGATATGTGGTGGTCCGTGGCCTACATAACTACACAAGCGACCGTTAATAATGTCGCAGTTCTGACGCCGACATTATTAAGCACCGTTGGCCGTTGGCCGTTACCTCTCGCAGCTGCTCGAGCTCTTGGCGGATGGTCTCATATTCCGCCTCCAGCTCGTCGAACTGCTGCTTGAGCTGCTGCTTCTCCTCCAGCACCGCCAGCCCGTACTCCGCCGCCTGGATCTTCTCCTTCGTGGTCTCGGCCAGCTCCCGGGACAGCCGCTGCACCTCCTCCTCCTCCGCCTGCGTCCAGTCGCGCTGCTGCTGCTCCGCGGACATCTTTAACGGCAGACGCTTTCAGACTCTCCCGTGCGCGCGCTGCATGACCGCTGATATGTTCCTGCTCTGGAGCGGGTGATGAATGCTGTCGATCTCCAGGGGCAGAGGAGCTTGTGCTTTATTTCTCCATGACCGCGGATCAATCACCTCCTCTCCGCTCCTCTCCCCCTCAATAACACGGGGAGGAGAAGAGGTTGTAATCTACTGAGGGATCTGCCGGGATGGGGGTTTCCTTGGAATGAGGAGAGGCTTTTATTGTGGGAGTTGTAGTTTAGTTCAACAGCTTTTGCAAGGTCGCTAATGGAGCTAAAAACTCATATCCCATGATTCCCTGCGGTTTGACAATTGGATACCGGAAGCCCGTGTGAACCGGCTCCCTGCGCGTGACGTGGAGATCTCCGTTGAGTTCAGTGGCAATATTTATTTTCTCTCTAATATGATGTTATTATTTTCAATAATTTACGTTTTGTGCAATAGCAGCTCAAATAATGTGGCTTATTGAGGAAAAGTGTGCTGTCATTTACTAGTGATGATGATGGGAGAAGCCAAGCTTTTCAAAGCTTCGAATCATTTGAACCAATTGATTCACTGTTTCGAATCGTCCGAAACGCCACACGCTGGTGACCCCTGCTGGTCAGAACCATGTAAATGCAACAAAATCATGCATAAAAACAGCTTACAAACACATTGCAAAACGTATAATCTATCAAATGCAATAAACGACTCATCTAATACCTACCATTAAACATTAAGTGTCTCTGTAAAAACGTGTTATTTTATAAATTTTCAGAGCTTGTTTGGTTTGTTTTATGGATGACTCAGCTAAACAGGCCAACAAGAGACTAACTACTATTATGCGGTTGCTAGGGTACTTGGGGTGTTGCTATGTGGTTGCTAGGGTACTCAGGGTGGTTGCTATGCAGTTGTTAGTGTACTACGGGTGGTTGTTATGCAGTTGCTAGGGTACTTGGGTGGTTGCTAAGGTTCTCTGGGTGATTGCTAGGGTACTCGGGTGGTTGCTATGGTACTCTGGGTGGTTGCTATGCAGTTGCTAGGGTACTTGGGTGGTTGCTATGCAGTTGGTAAGGTAAGGGTATTGTTAGGGTGTTGCTGTGTAGTTTCTAAGGTTCTCGAGCTGGTTGCTAGGGTACTCCGGGTGGTTGCTAGGGTGTTGCTATGCGGTTGCTAGGTTCTAGGGGTGGTTGCTAGGGTGGTTGCTATGCAGTTGCTAAGGTAAGCTGGGAATGGGATGGGGGGGTTCAATCAGTTGTGACGTAACGAAACCTCGTTTACTGACATCACGTGACTCTGTCGAGCCACTGAGTCGAAACAAACGATTCGCAAAGGTTTCGAAGCTTCATGAAGCATCGTTTCGAAATCGTCCATCACTTTTTTTAATCAATTAATTTTCTTATTAATGCCATAAACCAGAACAACACAATGAGACATATTCATTAAACGTAAAAATACAAAGTAACTAAAGTAAAATAAAACAGTACAACAGAACAAAATTATAACAAACAAAAGAAAAAGGGAGCTTTTGTTCACACAACATCATACCTGCTTACAACGTTATTGCCTTTTTAATCGCCCATTTACAAGCAATCAGACTACTGTTACTCTCTGTAATCTTTCTTTTGCAATAAAAAAAAACCCCGGAACAAAGTGTCGAGTTATTGTCCTTCCACATCCGAGGCGAGAGGAAAGCAGGCGATGATTACTGGAGGATGGGAAGAGGCTTCATGAAGAGGGAAAAGTGTCGACAGCGCCATCGGCTGGATACTAAAATGTAATGTCTGAAATATACCGCTTATCTATCAACTGGAAATATTACTAACCCTCTGCTGTTCTTGGTCACTTCTGACTTTTTATTTATTTATTTATTTTACACAGAAGCGTGAACATGATCAGTGGAGGTTAAATAAAAAACATAATAATAGTCACACTTGCTCAAGAATGACCGCCATAGAAATCAATGGGGGTTAAAAATGAATCCCGCAAATAAAAATTAGCCACAAAGAAGGGGAAAAAATGAAGGGTTAATTGAAATATAATTTTAAAAAAATGAGAAAAAAAATAGATGAATTAATTGTATTGTTAAAAAAACAATGTTGGAAACAAATGGACTAGTTGCTTATTAGCATGCATAATACTAGGATATTGGCTGTTTATTAATACTTATAAAGCACATATTAATGCCTTATTCTTTATGACCTTATTCCACATCCCATAATCGGACCCAGGAATGTAGGCAAGGTTAGGGGGGTTCGGGTTCCCCCGAGAACATTTGGTTTCTATGATCTACATATGTGCATAACCCTTTCATCCATGAATTATGCAAAGCATTATCCAGATATGATGCTAAAATTGAAATCCATTTTCATTTTTACAAAATTAAATTTTATTTACAAATGATTTAACTGTCCACGTATGTGGACCCCACGCAACAAAGGTGTAAAATGGGACATAAAGCCACAGACGACAATATGGAACATGGTGTTTTTATTATGGCATGTTATGCTATGTATATCAGCCCAGTTATTAAAAACATTAATATTACAATATACCAAACACATATTGTAGGAACTATAATTGTAGTTACATTCGGAAACCTAGTAGCTATACGGCTGGGCTTTGCTGGCACATACTCCCCATCACTGCTGTCCCTGTCCTCTGGGATATTCCCGATTATTCTGTATCCTGTCCCTGTTTGGAAGGCAAAATGCAAATTTGCAAAAGTGTAAAGTTGCCATTTAATGCCGTAAAATGTCCTTTTGAATGGTTATTTATGTTGCTATATTTGTTAAATGTCTGTTTTATTACAATATAAGACAATTCAAAAACATCTTTGCAAAAATAGGACAGATATACAGAAATCAGACCTTATGCAATCTGACTCCA